>CM044398.1:43767500-44095000 GCA_024322285.1 Musa beccarii
TTGCATCTTTAGTTAGTTGATGAGTTCATGCAGGAATACCATGGTGGAACAAATTGCAGGAGAGTGTTCATGCATCAAACGTGGAAAGGGAATTGAAATCGATTTTATCCAGCTGTTATTGTGTCACCATATAGCTAACTACGATTAATTAGGACAATTGCTCAATATATATTTTCTCTGACATCCTCCTTGGATGAAAGCTAATATTAATCAACTGGTCAAATAAAGAAAAGATAAATATAGAATAAAAATGTATGACATGTTTGTATGTGATGATAAAAATTTTGATCGACTCAATATATATTTAATTATTTGCGTAACAATGGGAAAGACAAGTTGACTGCGCAATTACTTTACTTAAATAAACAATCGGAGCTTAATATGGAACTTTTTTTTTCAACACTGTTATCATTTGATAAAGTCTATACGAGCTTTTACCACACAAAGTCAATTAATTAAAGGGAACTGGAACTGGCTTCAATGTGCTGAGAAGAGAGACATGCAACATAGAGAATGTTGATGTAGTTCTAGGGCGGGAAAAGTTTTATATATATATATATATATATATATATATATATATATATATATATATATATATATATATATATATATATCTTGTCAAGTCAACTTTCCCATCAATGCTCGTGCAACTGAATCGATTCTCACCACACTATCAACGACATAGGTCCAAACCTCACATGTCATGATAGTCGAATAAAGTTGAAGTGTTGAATTGGAAATGATATGTCAATCATAAGATAATGTATCAAAAAAAAAAATCAATCAGTCAATTTGTCACCTAAATATTATATAGGGCTAATGAACATAGCTCAAATCACATAACATGTAGATAGGAGTCCACGAGACAACTTGGGTTGCTTACCAACTATCCCATAGGAATATTTACAACTATTCTCGTGGAATATTTACAGAAATATTCTTGAGAATCCAAGGATAATTAAGATAGGTTATAAATTGTTTCTTCTATAAAATATTCATAAAAATATTATTGAGAGCCTAGGAGGCAACTCAGGTCGATTACAAACCGTTCCTCCTACAAAATATTTATAAGAATATTCTTGAGAGCTCATGTGGTAACTTAAATTAGTTAAAAACGTCTCCCCTTAGAATCTTTATAGAATATTTCATTTCTTTAAAGTCTGGTATAAAAATACATCTCTAACTCTAAGGGAGAAGGAACTTAGACCTAGAGAAAATTGACCTTAGGATTAACTTAAGCATTAGAGAGATCAGCTTAGGAAGCCCCTCCCAACTTTGATTTTTGTATAGGTGATAACTTGGGAGAAGATGCTTTCCACCTAAGATGACTCTGTACACACGGATTAAGACCACATCATGTTGATAAAGATATCAACGATATTTTCTCCCAACATTTTGTCCTAAAAAAAGGGCTCGATGTCATAGGAGCATCCACATGCCGACTTTATCAATGAATACTTGGGTAAGGTTCTACCCTCGACTTACAATACTTTTGTTTAGATGAGATAGCAATCACCATTTCTTCACATGGACACATCCACCTTGGCATAAGTACGGACACAATATTGGCTTTCGTTCAATGACCTGAGAATGCTACTAGGCTATATACTCATCCCTACCGAGATATTCTTGGACCTTATCTAGTAAGTGCAAGCACTAGCCAACATAATGTAGGCCATTGTCTTTCTTCTATCTCGGTTAGCCCAATAAGTAATGCCACCATCTAAACTAGAGTCAATAGCTTGACAATCACTAACATCAATGCTCGTTGGGGTCCCCCCCAACAAGTTGCCAGCATCTCAAGGGTATCTATGACTCACCAAATCATCAACCAAGAAAGCACCCTACTCCTTGACCATGGAGTTCGGTAAACCATCTCACCATTACTTTGCTCAAATTTAAAACCCAATCAACTCATTCAATGAACAACTTTATGAGGATCCAACTATAATAAATGGATTAGCATTTGGAAGAGATACAATAAGACTTTGGAAGAGATACAATAAGACTTTCAGCAATCCAAAGGCAAGGGGCCAGTTGACCCCATCTCGGGTCAATCATCATTTATCTAGAACGTCCAAGAGAAGCTAATCTTGATAAACTTTTGCCTCTTATCATTGAAAGCCTTTGATGGCATTACTAACCCAATAGAGCACATAATCATCTTCCAAACTCAGATATCACTATATACCACTTCGGATGCCCTAATGTATTGTACCTTCTTAACCATCTTATGAGGTCCAACAAAAGAGTAGTGTGCTTATTTGAAGCCACTCTCCATTAGCTCCATTGCTCAACTTATAAAGGAGTTTGAGCTTCACTTTCTTGGGAATATGTGCTCGAAGTTGTTGATGATGATATTTCTAAGGTTTATATAAGGTGACGAGGAGGCACTCTCAGACTTTGTCACTCTATTCACTAACAAGATCTGAGGCGTGAATAATGCTTATTCGTTACTCATAATTTAATCCTTTATGATGAGACTGAAGCCCTCCTACCTCTTCTGGTCATTGGTGGAGAGGATACTAACAACAATTCTTGAGGTACTTAAAAGGGCCAATTAGTATATTATCATCGATGCAATAGTCTTAGGTAAGCATGGAGAACCTCATAAGAGATCGAGGCAAGAGCGATTATAATCTGCCCCCACCTTGAGATCACCATAGCAAAAGAGAAGTGAATGACACGACCTACCTCACCCTAGGTCTGAATTGAGCTCCTTGATCCTGATCAGGATTGAAGTTTTTTTGTAGATAAAAGAAAAAGGCTTGTTAAAATATCTTTAACCAATGAGGACTCAACCAGAGAAAAAAAGATAAATCTAAATATTATTATTTTTTATTATGATTATGGCCATGACACAAGGACTATCGCGATCTGAAGGAACAAATTGAAAAGCACATACAACGAGGGCATCTCGAGCGATTCGTCCGAAGACATTGGGAGTCATCATCCCAACCTTAGGAGTAAATTGAAAGATAGATTGATGTCCTAATCGATGGACCGACCTTAGGGGGAGATAGGACCTCAAGTTGTAAAGCTTATACTTAAGCCACTCTTAGGAAGTGCCCTAGGACCAAGTTGTAAAGCTTATACTTAAGCCACTCTTAGGAAGTGCCCTAGGACCAAGGTCAAGTAGCAAATAACTTTCAAAGAGAGATAGATAGAGTGCCTCGATCTAAACCATGATGATGCCTCGGTAGTCTCTGTGAGAATATTTAGCGCTCAGGTAAAAAGGGTCGATACAAATAGCTCCGCTGACATCATCTACTTTAACGCCTTTCAAAAGCTCAAGTTCTCAACTAATGACCTCACCCTAATGATTTCTTTGCTAATAGAGTCCATGGTGACTCAATCTTCCCTCTTAGGACCATAAGCCTACACATCATTTCAGAGATGAGCCATGCTCTAAAACAATTATGACCAAGTTCATGGTGGTTAGCATCCCCTCGACATACAATGCCGAACTATGTTGAATAAGCTACAAGCAATGGTGTCAACCTACCACATGATCATGAAATTTTTTACCAACACCAGCATTGGGGAATTGAGGAGCAACCCGAGGGAATCCCGACAGTACTATCTCATGGTGATCTCCTACTAAAGAAGGACTGACTCAAGGTTCCATCTACAGATCCTTGAGATTCCACCAAGTCCCTTCTGCACTTAGAACCGATGGAGCCATTGATTGAAACACTCTTGGATAAGGCCCGTTCGAATCGAGTTGTCAAGGTTAGGGAAGCATTGCTTGATTAGAAGTGAATGCAACTTATTAACTTCCTCAAGGAGAGCACTGGAGTATTCACATGGTCACTAAGGAATATATCGGGAATCGATCCGATTATGGCTTAGCATCTCTTGAACATCTCCCCAAGGGAACAACCAATTAAACAAAAGCCTTGCAAGAAGAATGCCAGGTTTATTTTATTATATGAAGTTCTTTAAAGAATGTGAGTTGATAATATTGATCTCAATAAGACATGCTTGAAGGGCAACTATATGCTCCCTCAGATTGATCAAGAGACCGAGGCAAGATTACATGCTAGGGAAATGCATCAAAAGATAGTGAATAAAATATTCAAGCATCAGATTAAGAGGAATGTCAAAGTATATATAAATGACATGATAGTTAAAAGTAGAATGACCAACTCACACTTCGCAAACCTAGCTAAGACATTCCAAGTCTTAAAGAGGCACAACATATGACTTAATCCAACCAAGTGCATAATCTGAAGTTCATTATGCACTAGAGGGCGATAGATACAAATCTCGAAAAGGTATGAGTTATTGGAGACACATCTACCCCGATCAGTGAAAGAAGACCAACAGTTAATAGAGGCGAATGGTGACACTAAGCTGGTTCCTATCCTAATCAGGTGATAAGTGTTTGTCCTTTTTTCAAGCCTTAAAGAACCCAAAGGGTTTCTTGTGGACCTAAGCATGCCAAGAGGCTTTTGAAAGACTAAAGTATCACATCAACCGACTATTATAGTTATCCTTCACATTGGGAGAAAACCTTAGTCTCTACCTTGCTACCATCGACCTCGTTGTTAGCTTCATACTAGTTTGAGATAATGTGGGGATTCAAAAGCCTACTTACTATGTCAACCATGTCCTGAGTGAACACATGAGCGATACCTACCTATAGAATGACTAGCATTTACAATAGTGCTCATAGTGAGAAAGCTTCGCCCATGCTTTCAAGCATGTCATATAGGTTCTCACAGACCAACCACTCGGATATGTTCTATCATAGTTTGATGTCTCAAAGGGACTACTGAAATGGTTTGTAGAGTGCGAGTTCGAAACATGATATATGTTAAGGATTACCATAAAACCCTAGGCATTAGTAGATTTTATCTCAAAACTGACTCCCATACTTGAAGACAATAGTCATACCATCATGACATAGATATTATTTGTTGATAGCTTAGCCACCTCGGAGAGAGACAATGTTGGCCTTATCTTGAAGGGTCTAAACTAGCAAATCTATGAGCAAGTCATTCAATTTGAGTTTAGAATTTCTAACAATGAATCTGAGTATAAGGCACTCCTCTCGAGACTCTAACTTGCCTAGGAACTTCAAGTTCAAGACCTGATGGTTTTTAAGTGACTCACAACTAGTTGTGAGCCCAAGTGGAGGGAAACTACGAAGCTCGAGATACGATCATAGTAAAATACCTTATAAAGGTGTGAAGATTAGCTTATAGCTTTTCCCAACTTTATATGTTTTGGGTTCCCCATGAAGAAAATAACCAAGTGGATGCACTAGCTTGATTGGCATCTACCCAAACTTCAAAACAAGGTTGGTCGCTAGTCAAGGTGCTATGCACCCGAACTATTCAAAAGCTCAACGTGGCTATGGTCAAGGAGGAACAAGTTAGATGGATGAGATTCTACGCTATAAGAAAGATGAGATGCTCCCAATTGACTCTATAGTACCTCGTAGAGTTAGGCACCACCAAGCATGGTATTGTCTAATCAATAATTGCTTATATCATAGGTCCTTCAGCCAATTGCTAATAGGCCAAGATAGTGCTTGTTGAGATGCATAAAGGTATCTGTGGAGAGCACATTAATGGGTGAACTCTCACCTTCAAGATGCTTCAATAAGGGTTACCAGTCCACACTATGCAAAGATGCAGTTGTCTATGCCCAAAAGTGCCACGGGTGCCAAGAGTTTACTCAGATACCATGTCGATCGATAGTCCCCTTAATCCTGATCGATTGCTCGTGGCCATTTGTCCAATGGGGATATGAGCCTCCTGGAGTCCTTCCTATCAGCTTTAAGCCAATAAAGGTTCCTCATTGTGGGAGTAGATTATTTCATTAAGTGAGTAGGAGTTGAACCATTGTCATCACTAATCGAGAAATAAGTTGAGGGATTCGTATTGTAGAATATAATCACTCGCCTCGAGATCTCAAAGGCCTTCATCACTGATAACAAGACTCTACCCTCCTACGATGGAGCTACCTTTTGCAAATTGGATTATATCTTTTTGGGACCACTCTAACGAGGTGTGTGAGTTAAAGAAACTCAACCCATGCTAGAATACCTACTACAGCAAAGGCTCAAATTGAATAGAGCTCAAGGCATGTGAGAAAAAAAACCTGATCTGCACTGAGATAAATCCGCTATGACAAAGGCATAAGGCTAAATGTGCTTAAAACGTATGAGTTAGGAAGAACTGATCTAGGTAAAGAGAAATCCACCATGGTGGAGGCACAAAGCAAAATATGCTCGAGACATATAAGTTAAAAAAAAAATCTGACATACACTGAGATAAATCCACTACGGTGGAGGTACAATGCCAAATGTGCCCAAGATACAAGAGTTGGGAAAACTTGACCCGCACTAAGATAAACCCACTATAATAAAGGTATAAAGCTAAATGCACCAAAGATGCTTGAGTTGGGAAGACCCGACTTGCATGAAAATAATTCTATCACGACGGAGTTATAAGGCCAAATGCGTCCGAGACATGTAAGTCAGGAAAATTCAATACACAATGAGATAAATCTGCCACGGTGGAGGCATAAGGCTAAATGCACCCAATACGTACGAGTCAAGAAAATTTGACCTGCACCAAGATAAATCCACCATAGCGAATGCAAAAGGCCAAATGTATTTTAGATGTGTAGGTTAAAAAAATTTGACCCGCACTAAGATAAATCCTCTATGACGGAAATATAAGGTTAAACATGTTACGACCTAGCCTAATGAGCTAACTAGTATATCAATTTCATTTATTTAAGTTGAAGCTGTTAATAGTATACTCATCATGGGTGTTATAATCTCCTCCACTTAAATGATTTGATATCCTCGTGAAGACTCGACATAGTTTACCAGTCCACACTACGTAAAGATGCAATTGTCTATGCCCAAAAGTGCCACAGGTGCCAAGAGTTTGCTCAGATACCATGTCGATCGACAGTCCCCTTGATCCTGATCGATTACTGGTGGCCATTCGTCCAATGGGGGTATGAGCCTCCTCGAGCCATTCCTATCAGTTTTGAGCCAATAAAGGTTCCTCATTGTGGGAGTAGATTATTTCATTAAGTGGGTAGAAATTGAGCCACTGTTATCAATAATCGAGAAATAAGTCGAGGGATTTTTATTGTAGAATATAATCACTCGCCTCGAGATCTCAAAGGCCTTCATCACCGATAACAATACTCTACCCTCTTACGATGGAGCCACCCTTCACGAATTGGATTATATCTTTTTGGGACCACTCTAACGTGGTGTGTGAGTCAAAGAAACTCAACCCAACCCATACTAGAATACCTACTACAGCAAAGGCTTAAGCTGAATGGAGCCCAAGGCGTGTGAGAAAAAAAAACCTGATCTACATTGAGATAAATCTGCTATGACAAAGACATAAGGCTAAATGTACTTGAGACGTGTGAGTTAAGAAGACCTGATCCAGGTAAAGAGAAATCCACCATGGTGGAGGCACAAAGCAAAATATGCACGAGACATATAAGTTAAAAAAATTTAGCATACACTGAGATAAATCCACTATGACGCAGGTGCAATGCTAAATGTGCCCAAGGTACAAGAGTTAGAAAAACCTGATCCGCACTTAGATAAACCCACTATAACAAAGGTGTAAAGCTAAATGCACCCAAGATACTTGAATTGGGAAGACCCGACTTGCATGAAAATAATTCTGCCATGACGAAGATGTAAGGCCAATTGCACCCGAGACATGTAAGTCAGGAAAATTCGATACACATCGAGATAAATCTGCTACGGTGGAGGTATAAGGCTAAATACGCCCAAGATGCATGAGTTAAAAAAATTTGACCTACACCAAGATGAATCTACTATGGCGAAAGCAAAAGGCCAAATGTATCCTAGATGTGTAGGTTAAAAAAATCTGACCCGCACTAAGATTAATCCTCTATAACAGAAATACAAGGCTAAACATGTTACGACCTAGCCTAATGAGCTAACTAATCTATCAATTTCATTTACTTAAGTTGAAGTTGTTAATAGTATGCTCATCATGGGTGTTACAATCTCCCACACTTAAATGATTTGACATCCTCGTTAAGGCTTGACATAGTCTAATTCAGACCCTAACATGGTACATATGAGGCATAGCCCAATGGTGGCTCCATGTCGTGATGAGTTCTTTGACTTCATCTACGGATATCACTTTCCTACTCGAGCTTTCTCACCATGCCCAAATATTAGGTCAGCTTTGATACCAATTGTCACAATTCGACTTGATGAGCTAACTAGCTTATCAACTTCGTTTTGACCCCAACCACTAGTCAAAATGTTTAAGCATAAGTTATTAATAATACGCTTATCAAACCTAGATAAGTCAATCTTAGTCCTTGCCCACTTCAAATGTTGGACTATAGGACTAATCATGAGTGTTACAAAACGTACTCGAAACATAAGAATCGAAAAAATCCGACTTGCAAGATGAGATTTTAAACGCTCTTAAGGCCACGTCATGCTAACAAGGATGTCAATGACATATGTTGAATGAACTAAACAACACGCATTTTAAACCCCTCTCGCAAAAGTCTCGAAATATGCCTTTGAGGTAGGACAAATGAAAAAGAATATATAATTAGCTAACCATCACCCGTCACATAAGTGCCATATAAAGCCCACGGGGGAAAAGGCCGAAACAACTTTACACCCACTTGCCCACATGGATAGGAATCTAAGAGATCGCTCAAGGTTGGTTACCAACTGCACTCGCAAAATATTCATAAGAATAATCCTAAGAGTCCAAGGGGTAACTCAAGTTAGTTACAAACTACTTTCATACAGAATATTCATAGAAATATTCTCGAAAGCCTAAGGGGATAGCTTGGGTCAATTACAAACCATTTACTCTATTGAATATTTATAGAAATATTATCAAGAGCCCAAGGGATAGCTAAGGTCGGTTACAAACCGCCTCCCCAGCGTAATCTTTATAAAATATTCTATCTCTTAGCGTCATCTTTATAAAATATTCTATCTCTTCAAGATCATAAATAAAAATATACCCTCAACTCTAAGTAAAGAAGAAAGAACTTAGACCTTGAGAAATTAATCTTGGTGAAATCTCTCCTAACTTTAATATTTGTGCTGGTAATAACTTAGGAGAAGATGAGGTATTTTTCACCTCGAATGACTCCGAGCACGTAGATACGTTACATAATATTGACAAGAACATCAATAATATTTTTTTATTTCTTTTTACTCCATTTACATGATTTATGTCAAAATTAATATATAAAAATATAAAATTTATTATATAATTATCTATCACGCCTTCTTCCCCTCCGAAAGCATGTTGCTTCCCAGTCTTCTTGTCTACGAAACAGTTTCTCTTCCATCATGGCTACTTTCCCCACCCCAAAAGCATGTTGTTCGCTCGGTCTCCTCGTCTGCGATAGCTGTTGTCCCTATCATCTTTTTTCTTCTTCATGACCAAAATTTAATCTGTTTATTTATCTAAATTCTATGGGTCCCACCCAACATGAAACACTTCCTCAACCCCACCAGACAATAACATAGTCAACAGATTACCAAAGCATTTGCAGTTTCGACGAATCCTGCAATCCACCAAAGCTATGCAGCATTACGAGCGCATGACGTCTCGTGCAATGGCAGCATCCACCGCATTCGACTCGAAACGGCCATCCACCGCACGTCCTTCTCCTTCCTTTTTCTTCTCTCATGCCTATATGTACCCTAATTCTCACGTCTGACATGTCTCGAGTCCTCTCCGGTTCACGCTACGAAGGAAGATGATAAACTGGGGCGACATTTACAAGGTGGTGGCGGCCATGGCGCCGCTGTACGTCGCGCTGGGTCTCGGGTACGGTTCAGTGCGGTGGTGGCGCATCATCACGCCGAAGCAGTGCGAGGCCATCAACCGCCTCGTCTCCTGCATCACCCTCCCTCTGTTCACCTTCGAGTTCACGCTCCACGTCGACCCCTTCGCCATGAACTACCGCTTCATCTCCGCCGACGCCGTCTCCAAGGTCATCATCGCCGTGCTGTTAGCCGCGTGGCCCAAGTGCAGCAGCAAGGGCAGCTACTGCTGGTCCGTCACCAGCTTCTCCCTTTCCACCCTCACCAATTCCTTGGTGGTGGGCGTGCCGCTGGTGAGCGCCATGTACGGGCGGTGGGCGCAGGACCTGGTGGTGCAGCTCTCGGTGGTACAGGCCATCGTGTGGCTCACGCTGCTGTTGTTCGTGTTCGAACTCCGCAAGGCGGGGTGCGGGCTGTTCTCGATGGCAGCAGCTCCCTCCTCCGCCGGTGGCGAGCTCGATTCTGTCGAGTCACCGCCGCTCACGGACGTCGACGGCGGCGGCGCCGAGGTCGCACCACGACCTTCCTTCTGGTCGCTGATGAAGACGGTGTGGCTCAAGCTTGCTCTCAATCCCAACTCATATGCGAGCATCGTCGGCATCACCTGGGCCTTCATCGCAAACAGGTACAGCACCGCAAACAACACTGCACGACGACAAAGCTTCAAACACTTTGCTTGCATCTGATGGATCACTGACTCAGGTGGCATTTCGAGATGCCGAGCATCATGGAGGGTTCAGTACTGATCATGTCCAACGCAGGGACTGGAATGGCCATGTTCAGCATGGGTAAACACATCAAACTCACTACTAAATCCTAAGCATTATGGTGGATCAATCCAATGAAGCCATCGCCATTGTTTTGTAGGGCTGTTCATGGCTCTGCAAGAGAAGATACTCGCCTGTGGACCGAGCCTGACCGCATTTGGGATGGTCTTGAAGTTTATCGCAGGCCCGGCAGCCACGGCGATCGGAGCCATCGCCGTCGGACTTCGTGGGGACGTCCTGCATCTGGCAATCATACAAGTAATCCAACTGTTCTGCCATTGTTTCGGTTGCATGCAATCTGAAGCAGAAGATGATCATAGTTTGCATTCTGATAGACTCAATGATCATTACTTAGAACAGCTCCACTAAAGTATATCTTTGATGTAATTTACACAACACAGACAGATTACATGCACAACTATTTTATTTCTTGGAGATGAGAGAGAAAGCTTTGCATCCATACGAGCACATCAAGACCATAAAAAACCACAGCTTGTGTAGAGCAAGAAATTGACCCTAAGACGTCTTATAAGGAACAAAGTGCATGGCATCTTCATCTTTTCTAGATCAGAATTGGGAGGGCTTTTTTTTTCTACCGAGAAAATAACTCTGCATGTTGAGTTGATTACTTCTGCTGGTGCTGAACATTTCGCAGGCTGCACTGCCTCAGTCCATCACCTCTTTTATCTTTGCGAGAGAATACGGATTGCATGCTGATGTGCTAAGCACTGCGTAAGTTGATATTTATCAAGATTGCACACACACATTACACATAATATATTATGTTCTTCTGTTGTTTTAGCCATCTTTCCTGATTAGTTTATGATCATTTTCTTCTTTTCAGGGTAATCTTTGGGATGCTGGTTTCTTTGCCTGTGCTTGTGGCATACTATGTGGTTCTGGGTTTCATGAGCTAACCCCAAACTCCGACGCTCTCCTGGAAAATTCTTCTTTCCTCCTGAATGTGTCTCTATGCAATCCGTGTTGGTGAAATTTATGACGAGTTAAGGCGGAATATAATTCTACAAGAAGCTTGGTTTTCTTGTATTTGTGATCATTTAGAAACAGGATGCAGAAGACGAGGAGAAAACAAAAAAGGGAAAAGTAAGTTATAAAGAGAGAGCAATTTTGTGGCTTTTTCTTTTCCCAATTGCACCTATGGGTTTGTGGAATGTGCATCTGATGCTCACAAGATTACAAGGATGATGGCATGATATGTACTACAATCCACAAGTAAATAAATCATTTCTTTCTGCAGATGCCAAATAGGTCATGGAAATATTTGATGAAAGAGTCACATGTCATAGAGACTTTGGTTGAATTCCCTAAGGTGTTCCCAGAATATGGCCTTCTCCAAATCTTAACCATGGTAAGTGAATTCACACCATGCCAGATTTAGTCCAAATTTACTGAAAAATAGAGGCATGAAATTAGTAATTCTGAAGAACTGAGTGTAAAAGTATGACCCTACTGGTTATATCAATCATCTCACATGAAGGTCTCCTGCTAACTATCAGAAAGTTCAACAGGAGTGGCTTTGGAAAACATCATCTTCCCTGGAGAGAACTTTGAAGCATAAAAGACTGGTGGTTTTGGGAATTGTTAAGAATACTGCCTTGATCTCAAGACAGGAGAAGTACCCTCAGTACATTAAAGTGATGAGGCAGCTCAGACTGAACATAAAATAGAAGTTACAGACCAGTCATGTTATATGAAAGAATCAAAAGAATAGCATCCCCCTCACTACATACATCTATAATCCATTATCATTGATAAAGAATTGAAAACATTATTAGAGGACTGAGCTATACATTTGTTGCTTTGACTCTGAAACAGATGGCTGTTTTACTTGAGACTTTTTTTTATTGTGATTGATTTCATCATGACAGCTGATGACAACTCTCCATGTGTAGAGCTTGACAGTGAACTGTATAGTGTGGTTAACTAATTTGTACTTAATTGTTTGAGTTAGCTTATGATGAAAGTTTACTGCTATCACCCCGGGTATGTCTTAGGTTCAGGATATGGATCAGACCAGCAATTATCTTCTGATACGGCCTTCTGCCATCTTTTCCCGAAGATCTCTGATTCAACATAAGACCGCTGCCTTACCTGCATAATAGCTCAATCCGATCAAATAAGGATAAAGAGAGCAGAAAAGAAAGATGGGCCTTATTTGTCCCAGACAGTAGTGATAGAATATCAAATAGTAGTAGGTGCTTGAATATATCATCAAATAGGTGACCAGAAGCAATATGGCAAATGCGATTACTCACTGCATATCTGCCGTTGGCAGCAGGCCTTTCAGAAGATACCTGTCAAGGACAAATCTACGAGTCAGATGGGTCAAAAGAACTAAAATTTGGAAAAAGGCACGAGAACCTGACTAGTTGTCCATAACAAAGGCTTAGACATGAAACAAAGTATAATAGTTGGTCATTGCATCTTCGAGAGAAAAAAAATACTGAAGAGCCGATTAGTTCATGAGGCATTTGGAGCAATTTCCAGGTATATGGTAAAATAACATGTACAACCACACAGATCATGCCAGATTATATATCTGCTCCAGATATATGTGCTTGTTGAAAACTTAAAAATTCTTAACTCAAGATCGCAAGCAATTTACATTTTAGTTCATCAACCTTGACATGAATTCATAACACATGACTAAGGCATGTTGAACAGACATGGAGGAGAGAGAGTAGCCGAGAGATTTCGTTTCTAAATCCTACATCTGCTCTAATCTAATGGGACCTAATGAAAACAAGGAAATAAAAGCAAGGAAACATGGCCATATGTCTATCTATATATGTGAAGTGTTGTGGTGCATAGACTAGCATATACCATTTAAAGAATAGTAAAGAGAGAAAAATAACACAAAACATAGAGATTTCATCATTTGCATCACAAGCCTATGTCCAAATTGAAGGCAGGATGGTTTCCACTATAACAAAGTAGTAGGGTACATGGGGAATGGGGATGGCTTAAGCATAATAATATAATAAAATAGAATTCAAGTTTTCATGTTAAAATAAAAGGAAATGTGTCATGTTGGTCTCTTCAAAATCAAGACTTAGGTGGACTTTCTTTAGTAACTTACCGTCTTATGGTCAAACCAACCAAGTGTAGGCAATCCCTTATGAACTATGTATTCACTGTCCACCACTCCAACATGTTTGCTCCGATCACCCTATCAAGATTTTTCTTAATGTCTTATTGACAAGAAATATTTGAAAACACTGTTCCTGTATATGGGAATTTTACCTGAGCACAGTAACCAAGTTTCATATCAAGACCCCATGCATGAATCAAGTCACTCTACAAAGAAACATGACAAAGAAAGGGATTATTTATTATATTTCAGTATGAAGACAAAATATATCATGAAACATAGTCAAAGAGTTGTGTCTTGCATTGTTTATATAAAGATATACCAGAGTCACATTAGATCTCATTATATGGAAATGATATGAGAACCAAATAGTTGTTTCCGAAAACAAAATTTTGACAAAACTCTACATATACAATATAGCAAAAAAATTTTATATATGCCTCTAAAGTCAATGACTTCCATATTTATCCCACAAAATTAAATTAAGCATATGCATCTGCACAAACATAAAAACTCATAAATATGTTTTGATAGTTAATCTCCGTCAGTTGACTGTCATTTGGCTGTTAATTGAAACTCTAGTTGACACTGATATGCTTAGAACAAACTTTTCTATGAGACTTTCATGTTGGTAAGAAATTTAAGATATTCCATATGTTTATACATTTTCGAAATCAAATTACTTGTAGCTGCAATTAATAGTGGATTGAATCATAATACATTGAGCTTTTGGACTGAGAGGAGCACATATGGAATATCTGAATATGTAGAGGAACTTAAGATAGAATTTGTAAGAGGAATTACACGATTTTTAAACTTCACAAGGATAGGTATGTAGAAACCCCAAAGACCAATAATAGTAGAATTAGAGAGATGCATGCATAACATAATTCACATAAAGAACTAAAGCATTTTTAACAGACTTGAATCATATGCCATGCACAACGCCAGGCAGCTCTTGAGAAGACGGGGGCCATCAGTTCTACCCACCTGCAATAAGTAAATCTGTCAGCAGTGAAGGAGAGCACTATTTATTGAACTGTCAGAGAAAGAATTTTATTTTGCGAAGTTCTGGTAGAAATAACTTCTCCTAGAAATAGCTGCTTCAGCTTCTTCTCCCAGTCCAGCATCACAATTAAATTTCAGTTTTTTAGATTACAAAATACAAAGTCAGAGAAAGATGAAATTCACATCAACTATAATCCATCAATGGGGTCAACATATTGCAGTTTGGTTTAGTTGTCACACAAATTCACATGATCATATACAAGTACTAACCTATGTTGAATATGTTGTGTGTGGCCACTTATGAGTTCGGTAGTCATGAACAGATTAAATTATGTAAAATGTCATCAGAAGCAATATTGATTATGCAAACCGTGTAACTATACATACATAACCCCTGCAACCTCTTTATCTATCATGTGCAATCAAATTAGCAAATATCCAAAACGGTCCACTTAAAGTTTTATGTTTTACTTATCAGGACAAGATCAAGACAAAATGACCATTCCCTGTACAATTATGAATGTAACAGACCACAAATTTAAAATAGTTATCATATTTAACCCAAACACTTGTTATTCACTAAAAGATGAAGGATAGTCTTTGTTTCAATAGAATAATTAAAAGTATATCAATATGACTGATTAGATATCCAAATGCAACAAATACGTATTAAGGAAAAAGGAAACTCACCCAGTGCACGGAGGAGCACTACTGTTCTTGTAACATTTGCTGCCACCATTGAACTTGTACATCCTTCTGTTTTTCAAACAAATTATTCTCATGGTTGCCAATGCTATGAGAAGTAGACATCACATACCAGAAGTATGGAATAGATTCCACTTGCAACAAAATAAATAGCTAAGTATTGATCACTTCTACTGGGGACACAAGACAGCACCTGTGTACATCTCCTTTCCTTGAACGTACAGTAATCTGATGGTGAATCCTAGATTTTGCTGGGTCAAGTGCAGGCTGTGATATCTCCAAGCCTTCCCTTTCAACAATTGTTAAGTATCTGCAGGAGTTGAATGACAGCTAAGTACAACTACTGAACAAATTAATCCAAGCCATACAACATGGACCTAAGCTATTCATAAAGTTTCAAAGTCCATTCCAAATGCTCAAGTCAAGATGCTTCAAGAACTCAGTCAATGACAAGAAGCTCAAGTTAACCAGTACTATATGACAATTCAATGTAAATTTCTCAGTTCTCTAAAATCACATCTGTCCTTTAAACTAGGAATAAAGTTTCAACCATTAACATCCTGATAGAATTCTAGTTTTCATATCCTGAACAAAGAAATGGTGAAGAACAAACACTGACTTTTCAGGATGAAAATTTTCCACTTCAAGATCCTCATCCCATAGGAAGACATACTTGTATGGTGCGACTATGTCTGGATGTAAAAAGCGTTTAGCAAACCACCTGCAAAACATATTATTGTTTTTACAATGAACTACACACCTCAAGTGTATAATTTCAGCTATATTTTGGGAACAATAAATTACCATTTTGTTTGATTGATTGCAGAAATATGTAAAGCACTGCCACTCCATTGTAAGTCTTTCCATTCATCAACAACACCATCGTAGTGAAAAAGAATTATAGTGAAGTCACTGGAAGCAAACTAGAATACAGATAAAAAGAATTTGGCTAAAACTAGAACCATTTAAATAATTTGAACAAGAAAAAGATACATGAGATAGTGATTTTATTTTACCTTGATTATGATTTGATTTACAATTTCCTTTTGTTTAATTCCAACTGGCATCGCCAATAGGCTCTTTTGCAAAATGTTATTTTCCTGTTCCCAAAATTTGCAAGAATAGATGTCATCACAGTTAACTTCACCATGAATGTGATATACAATTTATTCAAAATAGAGATCATATCATCTTAAACATAATCACAGTTAACTACAAGTCTTAGACATGAATGTGATATCATCTTAGAACAAAGACTTTTTGTTGCAGTCCAGATTTCTGCAATTGCACAACACAATGGCCTACCCAAAATTCAAAGATGATGGCTGATAGATACAGACAATATATTGATCCTAAAAATTGCACATGATCATCCTAGTGTTTGTGAAACATGAATTGTGCCCCATTATGGCGGAATGGTGTCTTAGAACTCCTTTTGTCAGGTATTGAACTTGTGCTAGTTAGCACAGACCCGTTACAAATAATGCCAGCAAATACAGATCACATCAGAACATTACCAGTATCCACCATTTGGAAAAACTAATCACTGGTTAATACCTTGAACAATCTTACACTCAACAGCTAGGTAACAAGATGATAAAACTAGAGATAAATATGTAGTACACCTTTCCATTTGGAGGACCCCAAAGAGGCACCATTTCCATGTCTGATGTCCGGCAAACAATTCCTTTTGGCAATGGTTCACTTCCCGAAGATATGCATGCACTCTGAAAATCATTAACACTGAAATCATAAGAACATAAAGTAAAATATTTATTTATACAAGGGTATAAATGACAAAGAAAGTATGATTTTTCATGTTAAACATGCTCAACAGATTCAAAGCCAGCACTGTAGCTAATAACCTTGCATGAGTTGGACCCGGTGGTCCCCAAATTGGTGTCATGAGACCATGAATCGGCTTGATGGGCCTGCAAGTTTGATAGGCCAATCTCTGATGTGCCTCGAGTTATCCCTACAAAGTCAGTTGATGACCCAGTCGACACTTTCTGCAATAAGGGAAAAAACATTATGTCCATAAAATTACAAGATTACAATTTACATAGGCAAGTAGTTAGTGAATAACTTGGTATCAATGATTAAGAATATGCTTCTCTGGTAAAATAACATAAAAAATAAATTTAATTAAAACATAGAGGTCTTATATGATTGCTACACAGAAGACCATGATGTTGCTATACCCATAGCCTTTAAAGGCAGAGGAGCACACAAAAATATTATTGTCTGTTTTAAATACTAAAGTTATAAGAAGAAGTTCATGGTCATTAATAAACAAAATTATATATCAGAAGTCTTTCAGTATGAAAAAAAGAAACAGTCAGCTAAATTTAAGACTATAAATCACTGGATATTAAAATATAAGAAAAAACAAAAACAAAGTTAGAAAACGTATCATACCTCCTTAAAATCAAATACAACAAAGGAGGTCCCAAGGATGAACACAAAACATATGAAAGTAGCCACATGGGAGATGCTACAAAAGCATAATCTCCGACTTGAGGGATCGGTTACAAGAGGACCCTGCAGGAAGTTTTTGAAAAGGTAAAGGAAGAAATTAATTTACATAGTTCTCTTTACACACAAAAAGGAAAGGGATAAAAATAACATTATGAAAAAATTGAACCAAATCGCATATGTAAAAGGGAAAAAAATAAAGAAAATAAATATGAGGCATTCCTCAATCAAGTCATCAATATAGTCTTATGTCTCAAGAATTGAACAGACCAAATATGTGCTTTGACAGATTTGATAGTTCACTTCCTCACATACTTCTTTATGATACATGTCGCGAAATTATCCATAAAAGCCACTGTCAACGCAAAATATGATCTAAGCCTTTAAAACACATGGGCAAAATCGTTCATCTATGAAATCCAATTGACAATTTCATGCACGACAGTTATAGATACCGGGGGTTTTTTTTTTTTTTTTTTTGATTCGTTTATAACAACGGAAATCCCATAAAAAAGAATGTGAAAAAACATTACCCCAAAAATTCCGAATTAGGCAATAAAATCATTTTATTTCACAAATGTTAACAACAGAAAATAAAATAAAATCTAAACAGAAATTCTTCTAAAAAGATGCAATTTTTAATAAATAGAATAACAAATATCAAACAGATGAAATCAATCAGCTCCAACAAAAGGCAAGACAAGCAAGTTGGATGACTTCATCAAACACAAAACTCCAACAAAGTCTGCAACAAAACAGATGCCACTCCGGCAAAGAAACCCACAAACCCGCCATAAAGAAATGATCTTTGGATCAAAACCACAAATTTGAAAATCATAAGAAGCTGTCGCGAAGAGACGAGAGATGAAAGAGTCCCTCACCATAAGGAAGAGGAAGCAAGCATGAAACCAGAAGGAAGAGGGGACCTCCCAGCAAAGGAGGCTTCGGTATATCAGAAGGTCTCAACCGGTCGCACAGAGAAGAGAACCCAGCCGATGTAGGACTTCCAAAACAATTCGAGTCTTCTCGAAGGATGCCGCTTCCGATAAGAACAGTGAGATGCGGCTGGTGGAGCTAACTTTAGGGGTCGGTTTCTTCTCTCTGTAGGAAGAAAGCTGCGGTGGATTGTTGCCTACGAGTCAAAAGCGGAGAAGTGGCGAAGGAGGAGGTGTGAGGCGCCTTCCGGTCTCGGGCGCGTCCATCCCGTGAAGTGGAAAGACAGGAATACAGAAGAGCTACTCGTTCTCGGAGCACCCTCACCGTACCCTTCACTTTAATTTGAGAAAAAGCGCGAAGGGCGACGTAGCGTTCAAGTGGGACCCATCCGGAACGTCGGGATAGGTGGCGAAATGCGTAAGTATCTGGAGAGAGCCAGAAACGCAATGAGTGATTCAGTGTCTAATAAAAGGACAGAAAACACCTTCGTGGGAATCAGACATCAGCCTGACACCTGGGGTGGCCCACGGGGCTTGCCATAGGAGAAAGGAGAAAGGATGTTGCGTGTCGGAACTGGGACAGGTGAGCGCCTCCAACTCTCACTAACTTCGTGCGTCCCGGTGGGCCACGTCCGGGTGTGCGCGTGGAGTAAAGAGGAGTGTATGCTTTCCACGATTCATACACTTATGCAATATGTATATATATATATAGTATACATTAAATAGATAAATATGAAGAGTCAGATCGTTTGGCCTCCCACTCGAAGGGGGGGCATCATCCCATCTCAATTTTCTATTCATTGCACAACTCCCCAAAATTCCAACTAGAATCTCACAATTTCCTTTTTTATTTTCATTGCATTATATATATATATAGATATATAAACTTGAAACTGACACCTATCGGAATAATGTACTAATCATGGAATAATATGCCAACTCCCAGTCTCATCGACAAATCTCATAAATTTTTGTCGTCTACCAAAGCGAAAGCTTGTTAGAGGAATATGTTGCATATATGTTATATTCATTAATGAAATTTAGATTCATCCAACCGAAGCCCGTGAATCATTTTGATTATGAAAAACAACGGAGTTAATCTATTCTGGCACAGTTACAGGAGCGATTGACATCTTATTTATAATCAATAGATTTAGTAATTATCATAACTTGTAATCATATTCTAATCAATCCTTCTCTAATCATAATATTAAAAATATAGTCCATAATATATGAGATTTTTGATATCATATATATATATATATATATATATATATTAGTTTTTATAATTTTTATTGAGTATAACACTAGAGATCTACTACACTTTCACAATAAACCTTTTTCCTAATAGTTTTTCTATTTCATTACTAATTATTTACTTATGATTAAGGGTAAACTTACGAGGCTTTTAGGTCATGCGTTGGGGATAATATCCAAGTAATATTGAACGTAGATTCAATGAAGACCTTATTGATTAACCCAAGATGGGGTCAACCAATGTTTTCCCTCTTAGTTGCTGGAGCGCTTCTCGCATCTCCTCTAAATATCGATCCATTTGCTTAAGTGAGATTCACAAAAAGTCTTTCATCGAGTTCTTTGATTTGACTTTAAATTTAGGTATGGTAGATCAAGGCTGGAGCGATATGTTGAATTCTATGATTGAGGATCGAAGTGTTCCCTTGACTAACAGTTCGATAGGCCTCAAGCACTCCTTGGTTGTCAGCATTATATTTAATCAAGGAACCTCGATGAGTGCTAGTGGCAATGGGGCCACAGACTACGATTAAGCTAGTGGCATCGTTTATTAAGCTAATTAGGGTAAAAGCGAAGTGATAACTTGTATCATACCTGTTAGCATATGTACTTAATAAGTAAGATTTAAAAATATCTTGACGAGGATAAATAGGTGGCTCAAGACCATCCTTAAGGGTGAGAGACCTGAGCTGTTAAATATATGTCAATATCTTATTAGTGTTTGCTTTGAGATGGATGCACCAATATGCAAAAATAATAGCTAATGTCTCCCTTGGGTAAAAGTACTATAAGTTGGGGATAAATATTTTTTGCTCGAGTATTTATTGAGAGAATCTACGGACAAACATTCCTATAACATTGAGCCCTCCTTCTAGTGCTAAAATTATTATGAGAAGATGTTAATATTTTGATCAACCCGACACTATTCAAACTCATGTGGTCCAAGGTATCGCTAAGATGAAAATGTCAAAATCTTAAAATATCACCAGCATGAATACTGAGATCAAGAGAGATTTCTTGACGCAATCCCTCCAATGCCCGAGGAAGATAAGTGTGATTATAAGTAGTGAAAAATGATATCTCGGTAACTATACTAAAAATGAACTTTTATATCTGATTTTAAAGTGATAAAATATTCTATAAAGAGATAATACTTAATTATCTTTAATAATCTTCATTTAACTTGTTTTCTCTACGTGAGCAACATGGATTAAAATAATCTATAATTATTTATCTTGGATCTTTATATATATATATATATATATATATATATATATATATATATTAACAGATCAGCGTAAGAACAACTTCTATCTCCTTCTTTCGGTATGGCTATCAACCAAATGTCAGATGATGATTGATTAATATTATTTTTCCTATCAACTCATATGCCCAAAATGCTCCCAAAGGTTTTAATAAACTTATTTTAGGTCTTCTTGCAAAAGTAATCAGTATGATTTCATCACATTTAATCATGAAATTTATAGGTCTTCTTTCAATATATCAATGACTTGCACACCCTTTCTCATGGTGGTGCTTCAATCAAAAGAAAACAAAAATCTCCACCCTACGCACATAGGACAACAAAAATGGAGGAGGCTCAACGAGGGGGACAGTGAGTAGATTTAGTCTTGAGTTTGGTACTAGTGTGATGCGTCGGCTGGAGTCGTGATTGAAGAAGAGGAGCTGTGGACCCACCTTATTTTGACCTGTGCGTGTCGCCCACAAAATATGGTCCCACTGATTTATAGCCCCAAAGATAGTGAATTCTTTGGTGCCTTGTGGGAGAGAGAGAGAGAGAGAGAGAGAGAGAGAGAGAGAGGAGACAAAAAGGGACATCCAAGGTGGCTTGGAAGATTCCTCACACTTGAATAGGATTCACTGACTTTGTAAGTGCGTTCTACTTTGTCGTTCTGGTTGCAAGATTCAACAAATTGGAGAGAAGCTGAGCTCCGTCCCCTCTTTTCTGGTTGAATGAGTTGAATAGTTGCAAAAAACACAGACTTGGAAGCTTATTACTGAATCATAATTATCGGACTCAAATATATTGGATCCTTTTCTAATAGCTTAAATTTTTAGAATTGTTCGTTGACTTATCAAAATAGTTATTTAATGTCACATTTATATGATTTAAACTTAGGCTACAGCTGCTGCATTATCTTCTTTCGAGGCTTCGTTCTTTAAGATGTGTTCCTCATGCACCATAGCATCTCAAGCCTTTCTGAAACTGAAGCGTCAAGAAACAACCACACTTTGTTGAACTCTGAGCCCTGCCCTTTGCGATCTGAGATCCGAAGACATTATTATTTGTTTACCTCTGTCATCGGGGAGGGTCAACATGTTGATGGTTGACCCAGTGTGATGACAGATGTCTTTGTGGATGCAAATATTAGTCAACCATAAACATCACGTTCGAATGGCAACTTGTTTCAGAGTTGTCTACCAAGGTAGTAAAAGTCCACCTCCAATGTTTAGGAGATGCAGCGGCCACAGAAGGGTGCAATTGGCTCAACAAGGTCACCCTTTTTTTTTTTTTTTTTTTGGTGTAGAATGACCTCCATGGATGTCATCCTTGGAAACATACACATTAAATAAGGAGCAGTGGGAGATTTTTGACCCCTCTTGTAGATTCAGAGAACATAACCAAGTTGGGAGGTGGAAAATCTAGAAATCTGATGTGTTACATAATGGAGAATGTATAATTTTAGAAAGAAAAAAAAAAGAGAAAACATGATGGAGGAAAAATTAATTCCTTTTTGCACTCATTAGTTGATTAGATACACTTATGGGACCCACAGTAACAGGTGTGGGTCCCACCATCACCCACCCATTAGAAATGCCACGTGAGTCTTCCGTATTTCTTTTTTCATATTGATAGAGCCAGTAAAATATAAATAATAATATTATTTCTTTATAACTTGAACGATTATCTAACATATATTATCATCGAAAGTACGTGGACAATATTCTTAATACCATGATTAAAAAGATCTATTGAGAGATCCAAATTGATTAGTATATTATTACGTAAATGACATGTCTGATATTCGAATCTAGATATCAATGCTATCTACATAATTTGATATAATAATTTTTTTTAATTTTTTTAAAAATATTATAATTAGAGAACATCTATCGAAAAAGTGATACAATAACAACCATGATGATGTCATTAATCCCCTAGGCTTTTCACCAGCTAAAAATCCAGTTATTGCCCATTTGAGGATGCACATCACATTTATTTGTTGCATGACAGCCACAGAGCCGGTGTTTGATGTCCAATGGGATACAGTTAGAGGTCCATGTTTGAATGCTTAATACTGCATGACGACGAGGAATTAGCTTCCACCTTAAGATGGTAATATATGTGGACGGGTTGTCGTCGAGTATTGATGATGATGGTTGGGTATCAATGATATAGCAGGTTGCTTCTAGAGACCAAAAGTTTGTGGGGCCCAGGAAAGGTGAGTCTCTTGACCTGTTCTTGTGACAAGGATAGAGCTATTTGTGAATTTTATTTATTTATTTCTGACACTGATTATTTATTTATTTATATCTACATGAAATTGGATGAGAGTATCCATTTTATTTATTAAAAATATTTGAAAGTCAAATTGAATTTTATATAAAACATAAGTATATTATAACATTTCGATTAATCTCACGTTCATTAAGATTGATTTATAAGTATCCGATAAATATATTATTAATAATTTTATTTAAGACATCTTAACTAGTAGATTAGGTCAAACAAAATTGATAGAACAATTAGTCCATCTAATCTCGATCATAATATTTAATATCAAAATCAATCTAATATTTAAATATGATAAGAGGATGTACTATTAATAATTTTACTTTAAACATATTTAAATATATTGATTAATGATTTGAATCAAACGAAGTTGATAGGTCAATTAGCCTATCGTGCTTAAATCATGACATATATAGTACAAGTCTAAAAAAGAAACACATGTTACAAAGAATTATTTATTTATTAAATATAGCCAAGTATAAAATGATTAATTTTACCTATTTACTTTTCAATATGACTGATTAATAAGCATCTAAATTCATCTCAAAATTTTAAGGTGATAATTATAAATGTTATTTCACTATATTTCTATTAGGATTTAAAAATCTAAATCCAAAAATTGACAACAAAGCTTTTGTCCTTAAGTCAATAATTTTTTTTAATCTGATGTCCATTCTGCCAATGGCACATATTTTTGTAAAGTTTTAGAGTAACAAACATCATGAACAAAGATTATGAAACTAAACAGTGGATTGGACAAGAAGTGATTGGCAACATTGGATTATAGGTGAAGACATGAATGACGCTTTAATCGCCAAGTACAACTTACTAAGAATAAAGGAATGAGGTTGATACGTAGCCTATAGCAGATGTAATGATCGAATGTGCACCTTGTAAACATTGGGCATCAAGCGCAACTATAGTTTCATTATGTGCCTTTCCCCTAGGAATCCTACATTATCCATCAAAATATTTAAAAAAAATTTAAAATTCATATTTCTCTTCTATAGTTGAGAATATAAATCTTTTCTCCACCCCCCCACCCTTTTTTTTTTCTTCTCATTGTATCCTGTCCAATTTGCTTGTGGGTGCCTACCACATCTTATCTGTACTTTTCTTTCTCATTTGATCGGAGGAACAACTTGTGAACATCACTAGAAGAATCGCACCACACTTCACATACTTTTGCAATATGGCGCCTTTTGTACAAAAAGCATCATGCTACATTTCTTTTGGAAGTGGCATAGGGTGGACACTTTTACTTGTATTAAGTTTGGCATTTTCCTAGAGGATGAGCAGTGGTGGAATACTTGGGATGCTTGATGAGGATTGATGCTCTTGAGATATTTTAAGATAAGAATTATCTACCTAACAAAGCATTTCTCATAATACAAAGCATAATGCAATGAAGAGAACTAGAGACACACATAGGACAAAGTCGTCTCTATTCATTATATATATTATTTTTGTCTTCTTGCTTGATGGATGATTCAAAGGTTGTTCTTTATCAATGAGAACAAAAAGAGATACCTTGAACTAATCCTTTATATATAATTATGCCCATGACATGAGAAGATGTGGTCTAATTTTTTTCTTCTCCATATTAACAGATGCCGGATATTTATGCTTACTATACCTTCTAATATCGACTTACAAAAAAAGATATTTAGTCATCTTTATTACATGACTCCTATTTGGATGAACACTATCAAGCCCACTTTGCATTTTATTATATAGAAAGTTGTCTTCGTATCAAGCTTACATGTGTTATGAGAGTGGAAATGTATACTAAGTTAAGTTAAAGGAATTGTTGGTAATCAAATCGATGGTGGATATAGTTCTCAATTTTCCCAATCGAATTAGCCAAAAAAAATTATTATTATCCATCATTGTAGTAGTGTTAATTGTAGATGAACAAGTGTGTTCTGTGGAAACATGTAACTTCTAGGTTTAACAAAGGTGAAGCACAAGACTAGGAGCTATTTTTCATCGATGTCAAATATTAGAAAACTTATTTAGAAGTCAAAGATGAATTATCATACCTCAGTTCAATCTCATAAATTAATTACATGAATTAGGCAAAGTGTAGTGGGCTTCAAGAATGAGAAACTTGATAGCCCAAGTTGTTAGCTTGTCATTTCAACAGAAGCACATTGCAATAGCCCATTTGATGGATGAATCTTTTTTGGAGATCAATATTCCCATTCATGTTTCCAAAGAAACAATTTTGTGATGGGTTAAAAGCCAATGAATTTTTTAAAATTAAAAAGTAAAATAAAAGTTTTTTTTGTTGAGAAAGTGGAAACTATATTATTTCAAAATTCATTACAATCATATAATTATGTTGATATCCATAGACCCGGCATTCTGAAAGAGAGCTGTCATATAATTTATATTTTCTTGGCACTCTATGTATCACAAGTTTAATTCTCTATGAGAGTTAGAGGATAATTTCAAACCAAATATATTTCATATCATATGCAATTCTTTTAATCTTTCATACTCTATTTTATCATGTCATAATTGTCTAGATGAAAATGACTAAGTTTATTTTCCAACACATTTGTTGAAGTCTCACTGGATTTACTCACTTCCCTCTCAACCATTCAATGCAGAAGTTTCATGCAAATGACATCTTATATGCCACTTGTAATGCCTATTAATCAGCTTAAAACATCATTCATAAACAGCACACAAACCCTCTTGTTACCAAACACAAAGCATGTTACAAACTTTGCTACTCGAAGCTATCTTAATGAGGAAGGATATCAACAGCCATCAAAACCATCATTATCATGACCCTATTCCCAAGGTCTTTTCTCTTTCGGTATATCCTGGTCTAGTGGACAAGCTATGGCTTCTGTACATGGGGAGCCTTGTCCTGGATATACTATGCCTTGCTGCATCCTTACATGATACACAATTGGCGTACGTTGTTATCGGCATAATCTACATATAGTTCTGCATGTTCATTATTGTCCTAACGTAAATACATAAACATTTACTTGACATTTCTCTCTCTCTATCTATCTATCTATCTATCTATCTATCTATCTATCTATCTATGTTTCCTTGTGGATGTCTTTAATGTGTGTAGGTATCAGGAGATGATAAGATAGAAGGAGTCGGTGGTCACGGCATGTTTAAGTTCACGAGGCCATGCAAGTAGGTCTCGCCCTACCTATGGAGTTGGGCATGGGACGTCCATGCTTCGTAGCCTCTGCTGCTGCTTCCATCCTCTTATTTTATGTGCTGCAAACCTATCAAGTGCCGTTGGTTTCAGAACAAGAGGGGACAGATCCAGGGAGAGAGCCTGAATGCTGATCGGTATCATTCATTGCATGATTGCCTCTGGCTGTCCCGAATTCAATGGTCTGCAGCAGGTATCATCACTGTCAAGCCAGTTTACGTCCTTCCCTGCTCAAATCCTACAATATAATGACAAAAGAGGATAGAAAAATGGAGATGCAAATAATATAAAAGAAAAGTAAAACATAAAGATAAAGACTTGATCTCGATGTTAGGATTTATAAGATACTGTCGAATAGGTTCGATGAGAAAAGAGTACGAACACAAAAGATAGAAGAAACTCCATTTGTATAGACAAACATCTGTGCTATAGCTTTCTTTAGTATGACAAGTTTCACGTTCATATATATGCATGCGTATAGTATCCGTAGTTCCTTTCTAATGGAAGGGCAAAAGTTGATCGATTTGGTCCTCTCTCATTATGTATTCTATTCTGATTCGACACAGGCATGACGACGCAAGCATGAAATATTTTATCGTTCTTCTCACTTATACATAATATATGCATTTCCGATCATTGCATTCTTTTGTAGTTTTCTCTTATCTCTTTCAGTTTTAGTGGTGGGATAAGAACATCATTTAGCTTGGTGTTGACATCGACCTCCTATCCTTTTCTTCTCTTCTTTCCCGAGGAAGAAGCTCAGCTGACTTCCACCACTGCAATCATATGTTGCAACATTGGATAATGAATACAATATTCTCATAGGGAGCAGCATCAACAAGTTGTACGTGAGCCAAAGGTAATCTCGATCATGGTTCGGAGTCCATTTAGTCAACCATGTTACGGTACATGAACGATAACACAACAAAAAGATGAGAGAACACAACATAAAATATGATCGAATTGCAATTGTAGCAGTTCTACGTACATCACAACACTTATTGCTTTCATGTGTGTCTTCTAGATTGATGTACGTATTACATCTTAGCCACCAAAATCTCGCATGCATATATGCATTGTACTTTGTTATAAATCACCTCCATCCATTGAAGCTTAGTGCACCGGGTGGCGGGCGCCCTGCTCATCGAAGCCAAACTCTAATACAGGAGGAGGAGGAGCTCCCATGGCGGAGGAGGAGGAGGACGGCGAAGACGCGTGAGACCACTCTGTTAGAAAAACTGAAGAATACAATGTGTTTCTTAATCACTATAATAGAAACACGATGAACGCTCTGCAGGTCGTCGCTGACCGGACTGCGCCTGGGCTTGATCGTACGACTCAAATTATTTCTTCCATCCTCGTAGAAACTTACTCTGGCCATAGCTTCTCTTGATATTTTGGTTCTTCTCGACTTAACTCTCCCTTTAGATGGTGTAGGAAATTTAGAAGACTTTCTTGAGAGATTGAGTCAAGGGACCAAAACTTCTCTTTATATAGATGTTCTCCCATCAAGAACATTCATTACCATATTCTCTTTCATTAAAGAATTAATTCAAGTTTTGTAAATTTGGACCATCAATTAAAAAAATTTAATGATAATGAATAGAAATTTAATAATAACGGTTAATTCATAATGAATGAAAACCGAAATAATTAAATTATAATAAATGGAGAAATGAATGATGAACTTAATGAGAACAGATTTACAATTTCTAAAATCAATCAATAAAAATTCATCAATAAAATTCAATTAAAGAAAGCGGTTACATTCTCATCCACTTGGTCCATACGTTTAACTTAATAACTTGAATTAATCTTATCAAACATTTTTCTTAAGAAATAAATACATGAATCATAGCGATAAGTCCTCTAAAAGCGAGTATTATCATCCATGTATCACGATGTATTTAGTTTCTTAAGAATCAATCTTAATGTGGTAATATTTCTTAATGAATAAACCTCTTATGTTTATTCTTGGTCGATAAAATTATATTTTCTCAAATTAATGTGCACATGAATAAGAAAATATCACAATGTATATAAGAGTTTCAATACAATTACAAAGTGGAACCAAGTCCCATTTTCTTTACATGATCCTTGAATTTGGTGAGGTGGCATGCCTTTAGTCAAAGGATCGTGCAATCATCAATTAGTGCTAATGTGCTCAATGACCACTTTCTTTTCTTTTACACGTTCTCTTATGCTAAGTACTTAATATCGATGTGTTTACTTCGACTTCCACTTTTATTGTTCTTAGCCATAAAGACAAGAAATTTGAATTATCACAGAAAATCCTTAATGGCCTAGAAATAGAATCCATAATTCTAAGCCCGAAATGAAACTCTTAAGCCATACACCATGCGAAGTAGCCTCAAAGCAGAGACAAACTCGGCTTCCATGGTAGAAGTAGCGATCAAGGTTTGCTTAACACTTCCAAGAAATAGCTCCACCACCATCATCATAAAATGTATCGATGTTGATTTACGAGAATCAACACAACATACAAGCGATCAGACTGAGTAGTCAATCACATCCAATCACATCCAGATTGTCTCAGATGTCTCATACATAAGCATATAATCTTTGGTTCCTTGAAGATACCTCATTACTTTCTTTGCAGCTCTCCAAGTGGTCCATACATACCGGATTACTCTCGATATCGACCTAGCACCCCTACAAAATGCAATATCAGTCTAGCACAGACACTGGGCATACATAAGACTTCCAACGATAGAAGCATATGGGATGTTTTTCATTGATTCCTCTCAAGGTTGTTCTTGGGCATTGGTTCAAATTGAACCTATCACCTTTCACAATAGGAGCAACACTTGGTGAACAATCCTTCATCCGAAATCTCTCTAAAAGCTTATTGATATAGGTTTCTTGTGATAGACCTAAAATACCTCGAGGTCTATCTCTATGGATCTTAATGCCAATGACATAAGATGCTTCACCCATATCCTTCATATCAAAGTTTTTAGAAAGGAATTGTTTCACCTCATGAAGCAAACCCTTATCATTGGTTGCAAGCAAAATATCATCTACATATAAAACAAGAAAACATATTTTACTCCCACTGACCTTCTGATATATACATTGATCCATGGGATTTTCAACAAATCCAAATGATGAAATCACTCCATGAAATTTAAAATACCATTGGCGGGAGGCTTGTTTCAAACCGTATATAGATTTCTTAAGCTTACAAACCAATTGCTCACCAACACTAGAGGAGAAACCTTCAGGTTGTATCATATAAACTTTCTCCTCTAGATCTCCATTAAGAAATGCAGTTTTCACATCCATTTGTTGTAACTCAAGGTCAAAATGAGCAACTAATGCTAAAATAATACGAAGAGAATCTTTCTTAGATACCGGAGAAAATGTCTCCGTATAATCGATTCCTTCTTTTGAGTAAATCCCTTTGCAACAAGTCTTGCCTTGTGTCTATAAATATTACCTAATGAATCTTTCTTGGTCTTAAAGACCCATTTGCAGCCAATAGCCTTTGCTTCATTAGGCAACTCTACAAGATCCCAGACTTCATTGCTCTTCATGGAATTTATCTCTTCAATCATAGCATTGTACCATAAATTTGACTCTTTGCAACTCATGGCTTGTGAAAATGTTTGAGATCATTTTCGGCTCAATATTATAGTCGATTCTTGTAGATATACAAGCGTAGTCACTAGGAATTGCTGATCTTTATTTCTAGTAGATCTTCTTAATGTTGTACCAATGTTTCCTTGAGGAACTTGTGGTTCAACTAATTGTTCAGGGGTTTGTTGTAATTCTGAGGCTGGTTGATCTATTAGAATATTATCAGAACTTGTGGAATCTCAATGATTGGTTGTTCAACACCAGTTTGTACTTGAGGAGTGTTATGAACTATAACCAATCTATCATTTGATGTGGAAGGTTGAGATTCTATATGATCATGTGCAGAAACTATGTTCCTGAACTGATCGCTCCCACTGATCAAGTCATCCTCAAGAAACTTAGCATTTCTTGATTCCACAATCCTAGTCGTATGAGATGGACAATAAAACTTGTAACCTTTGGACTTTTCAGCATATGCAATAAAATATCCACTAATAGTCCTCGGGTCCAGTTTCTTCTCTTGTGGATTGTATATTCTGACCTCAGATGGACATCCCCAAATGCGCATATGTCGCAAACTCGGTTTCCAACCTTTCCATAATTCAAATGGTGTCTTTTGGACAGCCTTGGTTGGAACTCGGTTTAATATATACACAGCCGTCTTTAGTGCTTCAGTCCACAAGAATTTAGGAATATTGGAGTTGCTAAGCATACTCCGCACCATGTCTAGTAATGTTCGGTTTCTTCTTTCTGCAACACCATTCTGGTCTGGAGAACCAGGCATAGTGTATTGGGCAATAATCCCATGTTCTTGAAGAAACTTAGCAAAATGACCAGGTGCTTGTCCATTCTCAGTATATCTACCATAATATTCTCCACCTCTATCTGATCTCACAATTTTAATTTGCTTACCACATTGGTTCTCAACTTCAACCTTAAAGACTTTGAAGGCATCCAATGCTTCGTTTTTGTTATGAAGCAAATAAATATACATATATCGTGAGTAATCATCTATAAAGGAGATGAAGAATTTCTGACCATGTGCGTCCATGTATACGGACAACATATATCAGTATGAATGATCTCTAATATGTCTGAACTCCTATTAGCACCTTTCTTAGACTTGTTGGTCTGTTTTCCCTTAATACAATCCACACAAGTTCTAAAATCAGTAAAATCAAGAATACTAAGTACTCCATCATCAACTAATATTTTAATTCTCTCTTTGGAGATATGTCCTAATCTCCGGTGCCATAACATGGAGGAGTCCTCATTAATATTACACCTTTTAATACCAGCGTAAACATGCATTGAACTATAAGTGTCATTATTTTGTAATAAAATACGATAAAGACCATCAGACAAAATACCATTCCCAACACAATCATATTTATATAATAAACTAAATGATGTGTTTTGAAAATTAAAGGAATATCCAAATGGTACGAGTCTGGAAACAGAAATCAAGTTTCGTGAGAAACTTGGTACATAAAAGGTCCTTTCTAATTTTAAAACAAAACCACTACTTAAAGTTAAAATGCATGTTCCAATTGCCTCCACATGTGAGCCCATCTTATTGCCTGATAAGACACTTTGCTCACTTTCACTGGCTTCCTTAGGTTTGCATACCTGCAAAGAGTTTGCAATATGGATTGTTGATCGAGTCAATCCACCGGTGTTAATATTAACATTAACCATATTAGATTCATAACATACAAACGAGGTTGGTTTACCTTTCTTTTCAAGCCATTGTTGGAATTTTAAGCATTCCTTCTTCATGTGTCCCTTCTTTTTACAGAAGAAACACTTTGCTTCTTTCTTGATATCAGCTTGGGGTGATATTTTACCTTTTCCCTGCTGATTGGCTTGATTTTTGTCAGTTTTATTCTTCTTGTGAGTGGTTACCACCAATGCACTCTCACCCAGCTCCATCACTAGCCTTTCTTCTTCTTGAACACACATGGTCATTAATTCATTAATTGACCATTTATCTTTATGTGTATTATATGAAATCTTAAAAGGCCCATATTGATGTGGAAGGGTGTTCAGAATATAATGCACCAGGAAAGATTCTGACATATCAACCTCGAGTTTCTTAAGTTGAGCAGCAATATCCCGCATTTGCATTATATGCTCACGCACACCTTTTACGTTGGTGAGTCTAAGGGATGAGAATTTCATTATTAGGGTACTTGCTAATGCCTTTTCTGAAGTGACGAATTGCTCGTCGATAGCATGTAGCAAGTCTCGGACATTCTCATCTTTGGTCAACGAACCACGTATACTAGCGATTATTTTAGTTTTGATAAACATCACTGGCCGAGCCGATTGGATCGCTCCCATCGCTCATATAAGCGCGACCTCGGTTGGAGTACTAGTATTAGTGTATTTGTAGGTGGTTCGTTTTCCTAATAGCATAATCAATGTCCATCCACCCTAGATGGAGGAGAATCCTTTCTTTCCAAATCTTATAGTTATCACCCTAAGTTGGGAATGTCACATCGAATATCAGAGAAATTGATATTTTGAGAAGCGCATAAAATCCAAAATGCTTATGTCAAAAATTTGAGGCTTAATAGTCTAAATTGCATGCTTTACCAATGTGAAACATGCCAAAAATTTGAATCTCATGACATAAAAATTGCACTGTAGGCTAAATTTTTAATTCAAATAGATTCAATTAATCTTTATGATAAAACTATCAAATTATGTACCAATTCATAATCCTGTGGGTAAATTATGAAAATAATCGATATTTTATCACGATTAATTATATAAATATAATAAAAGATCCTGTGGGATAACAATTATTATATTAAATATAATCAATCATAATTTTATGTCTAATTCCTTATGTGATCCTAATTTTAACTTTATATATAATTTTAATCAATTAAGGATGCTGTGGCTAGTCCCTAATTAATTAAGATTATATACATCACTAGACATTTTTCTTGAATAAAATTGGCTCATAAGCATAAATCAATATGACTAAATATTCATATAACATATGAGCAATTTTAACTATAATGAATGTATTATTTCATTAAAATTATTGAAAATCTTATGTCTTCATGATCTTCAATATCGAATACATTAAAAGTTTCGTAAGAGAAACCAAAATCAAGGCAGAGGTTAATTTAGGCTCTGATACCAAATGTTAGAAAAAGCTGAAGAATACAATGTGTTTCTTAATCACTATAATAGAAACACGATGGCGAATGCGGAAACAAAATTGCGTACCTCCAGCCATTGTTGTCGAGAAACTTCTACAGCAGTTTCTCTTGATATTTTGGTTCTTCTCGACTCAGAACTCTCCCTTTAGATGGTGTAGGAAATTCTGAAGACTTTCTTGAGAGATTGAGTCAAGGGACCAAAACTTCTCTTTATATAGATGTTCTCCCATCAAGAACATTCATTACCACCAAATTCATAACGTTAAAGAATTAATTCAAGTTTTGTAACGTTTGGACCATCATTAAAAAAAATTTAATGATAATGAATAGAAATTTAATAATAACGGTTAATTCATAATGAATGAAAAACCGAAATAATTAAATTATAATAAATGGAGAAATGAATGATGAACTTAATGAGAACAGTTACAATTTCTAAAATCAATAAAATTCAATCATAATTAATAAGAAACGGTTACATTCCGCACCACGACCGGGTTCCCGTCGACGGCTGCCCCGACGTGAACCGCGTGTGACTGAGGGCTGGCCTGCAGCTCTTGCACCTGCCGCTTGAGGAACTTGACGTACCGGATGGCCTCGTCCAGCATGGAGGCGGTGTCCATCTTGGTGCCCCCCGGGACGAGCCGCTGCAGGACGCGGATGCGCTCGCTGATGCGCTCCCGCCGGAGGCGCGCGGCCACGCTCTGCGGGTCGTCGCTGATCCGGACGTTGCGGCGCCTGGGCTTCTTGATCGTCGAGGGGTCGATGTCCACCGGCTGCATGGCGGCGATCCTGTACATCATCTCCTTGACGGCGCCCAAAGCTTCCTCCTCTTCTGCTTCATGGTCCCCTTCCATCCCTCTTCTGGGGAAGCTCGGGGTGTGGATGTGGGCGTGGAATGGCAATTCCAAGGGGATGTAATTAGAAAGGAACTGACTCCCCATGCTCATCTCGGGATCCCAAGGCCGACTGGTGTTTCTGCTGATGCTATCCATAAAGAAAAGCTATGAGAGGAGGAGAAAATATAGGGAGGTAGAGGAGGCTTTTGTTGATCCAAGAACGGTAACGAAGAAGAGTGTATGTAACCTAATACTAGCTGTGATAGGGGAAGAGAGGCTTATTACACGACTTTGGTAGAGCTTGTGACATAGGATGTGGGACATGTTCTATTTATCTGTTTGCTGAATCGAGTATGGTGATGGCAATAGAATAATGGGGTATAGAGAAAGATAAGGAAGCCACCAAATGATCGAGGCTACAGCTGTGCTCCTCGTGATGGATTCCAGGCTTTTTAGACATCTCTCTCTCTCTCTCTCTCTCTCTCTCTCTCTCTCTCTCTCTCTCTCTCTCTCTCTCTCACAAACATACATTCTTCTTTGCATGAATGACGAATGCATGCAATAATTCAATTTCAAGGTATCTTTGTAATTGAACAACTGTTCATGAAGGAAACGTTATGCCATTTGCATTCTTTCTCTGAAGCGAAGATTACAATTTATGGTTAATTTATTGATTTATGTCACATCAAAATTTTGCTTAACTAAAGGGAGAGAAAACTCAAAACCAACAAAAATTCTCCGATATTAATAAATAAATAATATATAAGAAGATTGATGTAAGATAAAATATTGTTCGATAAATCTATAAAAAAAATTAATTTTTTATTATATAAAAATTAGTATAAAAAAATATTTTTCATTGAGTTACATTAGACTCAAGCTTGAAAATAATCGTACCTTCTCACATAAACTCCGACTCTTCTATTAACTCATCTACTATTAAATACCATCAATATGTCTTCTTCTATCTCTTTCCCTCTCGTTAAGATCTGGAGGCTTATGACAGATTTATATAAATAAATTTTAATTCTCTAATGATTCTTCCAATTTAGATTTTTAATCTAATTCCTAATCCATCAATAAATTAACATCTTATTAACACTCTTCCAAATAATTTAAATAATAAAGCACTTATCAACCTTAACACCAATCATCTAATCTTATCATAACCAATAGAGAGACATAAAAATTCATACATTCAAAGAGAAAAAGAAAATGTTGACTTGGGAGTTCCAAACAATTGTTGGTGATCAATTGCAGTGACAACCAATGATGCCTTCGGCCATAAACTAGAATTGTAATATAGCTGGAACCCAGGAAACTGTTGCTACTGCTTGTGCATCACATGCCAATTTGACATGATGGATTCTGCCCACTGAGCCTTTTCAGAGATAAGGGGGAAACAACAAGCAATGATTGCTCGGGGCAAAAAGGATAATTATTTTTCAAAGGGCAAGTTGGTGAGATCTTACATCTAAAAGTGCAAACAATCTCTGCAGCTTCACAATGTTTCCAGGTAACAAAAATGTTTTCTCCTTGGAAAAATCTTGAAACATCTCATTCATTACAAGCATGCATACTTGTTTATTTTCACTAGATGTCAATGAAGAAAAAGGTTTCCATCAATGAAGAAAGAAGTATGGAGTCAATTGAAGGAAGTTATTAAGAAGAGAAGTCATCATTTGATCAACAGTCAATGAGATTCTTGCTGCACATGGAAGGACAAGTAGTAACCTCAAATGGCATTGCAGCCAGAGTAACATTAGCAGTAGCATATTTAAGTGCATTTTTCCTTGGCAAGAAAAGCTCTTTGGTCACAGATTCAGTATAAGAATTCTGATCTAACAGTTAATGTCAACAACAATTCTTCTATACTCAACATGATTGAGACTGACAATGTAACGTATGTTCTTTTGCTTGCAAACTCATCTATGGAACTTGTTTGACCTTATCATGCTAACTTGAAACATCACTCATAAGCATCTGAAGTATATATCTAAATTCCATGAGCAGCCGACCATATCAGATCATGAATAACAAACATTATGAGATTAAAGATAGAGACTACAGATGTTAAAATAGTGGTCCATGAGAGGAAGGACTAATGACTAGACAGGATATGTGACATCATTTGCATCACCAGATATCATTGTAGAAGCTTCGCTATCAGGAGTTTGAAATATATTTCGATGTCTTCTTAGTGACAATAGATAGATAGACAGGAGATGATGGATTACGAGGCATTCACTATGAAGAACAAAGGGAAGATAAGACCATACACCAAGAACGGAGCTTGGAGGTCTAAGGATGGTCCATAGTCTACGAAGGGAGATGGACATTCCACTAGGGTAATCACCAACAAAATATTCATCCGATCTAAAGCAAAGTTGCAGTGGAATTCATCCCCACAGCTCTTTCTCTCTCCCTCCTTCCTTATCCGTCCATCTAATGTTTGACATTGTATAATAGGTTACTACTCTCTTAGGTACAGATCGCCGAGTCTATAACGTACATGCAGTAGGGTTGTGGTAGTGGTCAGCATCAAAGAGCACACTTTATAGAAGAACAGAATCAAACGGAAGTGAGAAACATGTTGATGAAAAAAGCTGCTCGAAGAGTTCCACTTTATCATAACTTTTCCACGTCAAGGAAAGATGCAAGTTCCAAGATGGACTGCACAATATTTCACTGCATCCATTCCTCAGCACAGGAAATATTTCACTGCATCCATTCCTCAGCACAGGAGAGGCAAGAGATGAACCGAAGCGGCTCACTGACAGTGACATGGCGGGGAGGGACGGAGCACTGAGGAAATGGAATTTGAAATCTATAGCTTCCAACTTGCCACATTGAAAAATAAGAGAAAGGTCAGTGTGCCAAACTCTAATTTTTTGAGTTTGTGCATCACCAATGCAAGAAAGAGAACGAACTCATGCAAAATTCATGCCTTTTATAACACACTTTCCGTATCTATTACTTTCAAACAGTAGAGTTACATAAATAATTACTGCATGCAAGTCTCGTGTATGCTATCTTAGCCTCGTCTTACTGCAAATAGTAGTGTTGTTGTCTTTCGCCAGTGTAGTGAACAAAGACAAAGCAACATTTTTTGACATGTCCAGCGCACATGGCCCGATAAGCTATCTATCTTTATGTACATACGTATATATATATATATATATATATATATATATATATATATATATATATATATATATATATATATATATATATATATATATATATATATATATATATATATATGTATATGTATATATATATATATATATATGTATATATGTATATGTATATGTATATGTATATGTATATGTATATATATATACATATACATATATACATATATATATATATATATATATATATATATATATATATATATATATATATATATACATATATATATATATATATATATATATATATATATATATATATATATATATATATATATATATATATATATATATATATATGTATAGTGGGTTGACCGCATCGTGTTGGCACTTATGTTTAGGATCCGATAATAATTTTAAATCGTCTTAATAAAAAAATAAAAAAACGTAGGTCCCATAAATTGGACATCTTCACCGCCAGTCGAGAAACGGGTAAAACAATTCCCTGGCATTTGATATTTCACTTATATCATGTAAAACTTTGGTATCTTTTTTAACCAAATATTGTGTATATGTTTGACATCGGAAGGTATGCTGCGATGCATAAGATTTACATCAAAATGTCAATAATAGAACATGAATTAAATATTACACCTCGTAAGCAAACGTGTAAGCAGAAATCCTTTTCGGCTATGTTTAATCTAATCATACCGAGAAAAAACGTGGATGGTCGATGTTACGAGCTGGCGTTGGACGAATTTGTCTCGCCCCAGTTCAGCAGCATCCTCTCCCAGGAGCAGAACTTTTCATCGCAGATGTGGAGTCTTGGATCGGAGATGTTCCGCCGCCAGTGTCCGTCAGGGAAGTTGGCCTTCGCCGCCTGCCTCCGGTTGTACTCCAGGAAAGCCTTCGTCTTGGTCTGCAGCAGGCAGAACCTCTGAAGGTTCTCCGACAGTGCGTCGTGCACCTTCCACCACGTCGCATGCGCCGCGTCGCTCGCGAACCCCCAGAACATCTGCAGGTCCCAGTTGCAGTCGTAGTCCCGGAAGCAGAGCCATGGCTTCAGCCCCAGGTAGTGCACCACGTAGAGCACCGGCGGGTCCGCCCCGAACAGTCTGTCCTTCCTCGCCTTCCTCTTCGCCGTGTCGCCCGCCCAGAAGTGCTTCAGGAAGTTGGTGTGCTTGGGTATGCGGTGCCACCAGGTGAAGATCTCGTTCAGGTACCCCTGGTCGCCGCCGTTGTACGACGTGATCTCGTCGATGTGTTCCATCAGCAGCTGGAACGTGCAGTTGGAGGGCTCGATCACCATTACGCCCGAGTTGAAGAGGGTCGCGTTGTTCCCTATCGCGCTTATCTCCGGCATCGCGAAGAGGAAGTCGATGTTCCTGAGGACGAGCAGGTCGGCGTCGATGAAGATGATCTTGTCGTAGTCGGTGAGCTGCCAGAGCCGGAACTTGCTGTAGTTCCACTCGTTATAGGCGTCGCGCTTCGCCTTGGGATTGCGAATCCTTTGGATCGTTCTCACCTTCCACCCTGCGTCCTCGAGGCCGCTCCGCTCGCGTTCGCTTATCGTTCCGTCGACCAGGATGACGAGATCCCTCACAGATCCTGCCAAACGAATGCTTTTGGCCGCTGCGATCGCACCGCAGACGTACTGCTCTGCTGAGTGCAGAATCGTAGCGTACGCTTCTCGTCGCCCGACCTCCGTATACATCCGAACTGTGCACATGAACAGCTTGTGAATCTTTGGGAGTTCAGTTACGGTAGGAATTTCATCAAACAGCTGACCTTTTGCTTCGAACGGGATGGCGAGCTCGCATGACCCGATCGGAAGGCGAAGCTTCTCCTGCAGCGCTGCGGTCTCGGGCTTGTACAGCCAAAGATTTCCTTGGTGCCTGGCGAGATCTCTGCAACCGAACAGGTTCGGAACAGGGAGGCAATCGGTCACCAGTAGCACATGAACCTGCGACCGCCCCGCAGAAGCAGATGCCGCAAGCTTGGCTGCTGCGAGCTGCAGATGCAGCCTCGCGACATCCCTCGACCAGCTCCCCGACCGGTCGCAGGGCAGCTTGGCGGCGATGAGATCGTATCTCGATCCCTTCTTGTCTTGGGGCTGAGGAAGATATGGACAAGCAGGCACATCGTACTCTCCTTCCTCGTCGATCCACTCGGGATACAGAACCTTCCAGGTGATGCTTGGGTCGGCATAGTCGAGATGCACAGAAGAGAATTCTGCATGCGGAAGTGTTCGCCGCCAGAACTCGACCTCAGAGGAGTTAAAGTTCAGCAAGCCAATTCTGAGATCTCCTTCTTTCGCCTTCACATCTTCAAGAACACTCGACATCAGGCCCCAGTCGACATCCAACTGCGAAATGTATCGAGGATCCGGGAGCGTCGTCTGCCACATCCGTGCAACATCTGCAAGCCGAGTCCTGCAATGCAGCAACTAGATATTTCAGGTCTCCCTCGACTAAAGTAGGGAACCATGCCCGACGAAATCTGTACCTGGAACCTGGGCGAAGCTGCTGCTCCTTGGACATAATTGGCGAGAAAGCAAGCGTTAGAATCGTGCAACATGTAACGATGATCAACGCGAGTTTCAAAGACTCGAACTTGCAGTTTGAGCTCCTCTCTGAAAGCAGGATCTTGCACTTGTCTACTCTGAAAGCTTTCTGAGATTTTCTTTTGCCTGTGTCATCACTGAACCATATGTTGAATACCAGATTAGCTGAAGAGATTTGAATGTACAGAAGACAAGGATTGTTCATAATGTGATTGCCAAAACAGCCATATAAGAAGCAGAATGAAACAATCTTCCAGATCGGGCGACATACGACAGGAATCAGAAACTTACCATGCATAATTCAGGAGACAACAAAGTATGGTCCTTTAAGGTGAGGTCGTCTCTTATTTATTCTCATTTATTCTAGTAGCTGACTGATTGGTTGTGAAGATGAACATGGAGAAGAAGTATATGCTGGCAGAACAGCTGATTCTGTTAATGATGTCAAAGCTCTCAAGACGAACACATTATGCTGGACCACTCTTATTCAAGAGCTGGTCCTTCTACAGGGCTGTAACTATTTTCTGACACCGATGAGCCATAAGAAATCCTATGTTAAACCAGTATCGGACCGAGGAAGGTCAAATTAACAAGAAGGAATTCAAATTTCAGCAACAATTTTTGTCAAAGTAAATCAGCAAGGATGTCTCAGATCGAAAAGGGCAGAAGAAGTAACGCAACAGCGGATTACCAGGTGATGCCAACACTTCTTTTGCTTGCTTCAGGCATGAGCAGAGGCAAGGTTTCGATCCTGCTTCTCGAGGAGTTTGGATATCCTCAGTGATCACAGTGCTTTCCTAGGCAATTTAGGTGCCTTGTTCTTGTTGGTACCGACCTGTCTGCGTCTCCGGCTACAATTTTTTGGCTAGTCGTTGAGCATCATTATCGAGACCAAGCATGCAGAACGGAGGACTTGCAGCAATAATTGCCTCAAGACTAGTTTTTAAACGACGCTTACCGTAAGAGACTGCAAACTGTCAGGCTGCTACAGTCTTGGTAGAATGTAAAATAGCTAGCCGACCAGGATGAACAAGAAGCTTAGTGGAATGATGGAGACGGAGAAAAGAGAGCCTTTTCCAGCAACAGAAAAGGCAGAAAAGGTTGTCTTCTCGCATCAGAATCCACTACCTCCTGAATTGGTGTCTTGATGCCAGTAGCACAGCAAAAACATGCCTATAAGGTTGTTCTGACTCCCCAAGAAATCTAGAGTAATTTATCATCCAAAGGGAAGTAAGTAATTAGAGTTCTTCAAAAGGATTCATCACTAAAAAAATTCATTTTTTTATGAAGAGAAAAAGGCCCCAAAGTACTCTTTCAGGACCAGTTGCTTTTGTTCTTGTCACTTTTCCCCCCCCCCCACCTTTTTTTCTCTCATCTCTTTTAGCTCTATGGAGACGTGGGCGATATCCGGCTTCTTAATCTCTGCTAATCTGAGGACCATGCTGAGCTTTGACACAATCACAGCTCTGAGACAGAGAGCTTGAAGAATTGAATGGTGCAGAGGAGGAAGAAAAATGGAGCAGAAATAATGGGAAGATCAAGCAACCAAACTTGACACGGAAACGAAATGTAACGAGCTGAAATCGAGGGAGTTCATAGAAGAGTAGAACTTACTCCATCGCAGACGACCGGTGCCGGGCTTCGGTGGAACCAGGAGATGCAACGACGAACCCTTTCATGACCATCAACTCGCACTACGGGAAGGCTTCATCTGGCATTTATCAGGCAGCATAAGAACCAATCTCACGTCAGTGGGTAGACAACCATGGATAGCAAGCATCAAAGACAAGAAAGAACCACGAGTAGTACGTCGGGCATGGATTCCAATAGCTAGAACGTGGAACAGCGTGGAAAGCACATCTTGGCCGGCAAACAGTTGCAGCAAGGCACGTCGAACTTGATTCTTCTCAGACGCTCATGTCACACAAGAACCGGTCCAACAATTCCATCAAATCCAGAGTAGCCAATGACAACAAACCAAGAACCAGGAAACCGAAGAAAAGAGGAGAACTCTTCTCCACCCGAGTCGAGAGGAAGAGGAGAAGCCAAGTGGCAGAATCGAGTGAGTATGGTCACTGCTGGAATCCGGTGCCCTTTTTATGGCTGTCCTATTACCGCACTTGGTTCTGACCGGTAAATCTTTCGGGATGCTGGTTCCCAAGAAAGCCGGGGAATGTTTCACCTTCTACAGGAATTTGGAGGCTGGCTTCGTATGGAAGGAGGACAGAAAGGGAAACCAAATCACTTGTGGTATTCACCATTCAGATCCATTTTTAATCCCGGAATTTTAATCAGATTATTGTGCTGGTAATCTGTTCTTTTCAGCTGCCTTCTTCTCACACTACTGTTGAGACACCTACAAATATATGAATCAACTATTTACAGACAGCAGCAATCTCATTCTATTTACAATCAACAAGTACGGTCAGAGTATCCAATCTGGGACCATTTACTTGGATTTTCATGTGCTACGGAGCCTAATTACAAACAAATAATGTATCTTCATAATTAAAAGAAATGCTGCATTTACTATACTACCGTCTCTAATGTCAGAATTCATTAGATTTGATCAAAATCCTCTTCAGAATGTGTGAGGTGTGCTGAAGAATTTCCATTGCCCTTTTTCACTTCTTCCTTTTTTTTTTTTTGGATAATAGGAAATGTTCAGGTTCATGCTTTTGCTTTGAGCAAAAAGGAATCGTGAGGTGGATGTTGTCCTCCATATTGAATGGCATTTTTGGAGTGAGAGGAGATGATGACTGTGCTTCATTGGATTGCATTAGAATTTGGTAGCCCATCACTGGATGACTTGTTGCAAGCTACATTTGGTTGGATGGCGCTTTCGAGTTGCAGGAAGCAGGGGGAAGAGAGAACAACATGGACATGGGATGTCCGCTTTTGGAAAAGATGACATAACTGCAGGTCTCAAGAGTCTATCAAAGAATCTCACATGCCACATTCTTCAATGCAACAAGGTAAATTCTCTTTGATCTGTTCTATCTGGTCTTACTTATCAGCTTAAGCTTTCAGATACATTGATTGACATCAGGGAGTATTCAGTATCATGTAAATCACAAAACTGTGCCAAAAAGATCCATTAAAGTCAAGAAAAAAAAAAAGGTTTCTCTATCTTCACAACAAAAAAAAATCAATTTTTTTCATTAAATTTCGCAAGTTTAGGAATTAAAAGAGGAAGGCATCCGGCAAGCCAAACCAAGAATCTCTCGCACTCTTCAAAAAGTAGCAGAGAACACATGGTGTGCCAGAATACAGCAGAAAAGATAAACAAGACCATTTCCTTGGTGTAAAAGGTCCCTTCCCTGATTGAAAGGGCATTTTAGATAAGAACAGAATGGTCAAGAAATGGAACTGGATCTACTTTGAATGCAGCTGCTTCTCTCTCAATGGTACCCCCTTGTCTCGTCTTTTTCTATATGTAGAGAGAGAGAGAGAGAGAGAGAGAGAGAGAGAGAGAGAGAGAGAGAGAGAGAGAGAACACATTTTTTTATGGATTCACTGAATCAGCACTTGAATGAGACACAAAAGTAGAGGAAGCTTATGCTTGGGTGGTAAACTTTGCTCCCCAAGAACATAGTTCTCGTGAATTTCTATATTTCTCTTCTCTTCGTACTACTACTAATGTTAATTATCTCATCTCTATCATATGCTTAGTACATACATATACGTATCATCTTAAACAAATTTTTTCTCATTTTATTTTCGATCCGAGATATGCGTAATTATCAATCGATTCAATGTTGTCTGCCACTGAACTCTTCCCACAAGAAGCCAAAACCGATTCCACATCTGGGGCAGCAATCAAATCGCTCCATCACACAGTTTCGAAGATGCAGGAGGCTATCGCAATCCAGACACCGATTTCATGACCGACAGATGAAGACGATGATAAAGAGAGGGAATTTAACGATTCAGCAATGCAAAGGACAGCGAAGCAGCGCTTGCTCTACAGTGGTTCTGATTTCAGTCCTTATCCACTCATCTATTATTCATCGAGCATTCCTGTAAAGATTTGTAATCACCAGGAACGCGTGCTTAGCCACGGTGAAAGAGAAAAGGACAGAGATCCCATCGTACATCTGAATGTAAGATTTCCATCAAATCTTTACCAACGATACTAGTTAATAACTTCAGCTTCGCATATGTTTAGTTACCATGTCACTATCAAATTAAAACAAAGATCGATCATACAAGGGACTTTTTTTTTATTTTTTTATAACCATCGAATTCTCGAAGTTTTATATGAGAATATGGGATCAGATCAACTCAAGTCATCGGCTTGAGTGGATGAATTTTTTTTTTTTATTTACCACCAACAGCACTATGATAATTTAATTATGGCAGCCCACCCAACGCGGTAGATGTGATTTATGATTTCGTGGCAATCGAAAATGACAAGCCGTGTCGGCTACATGGCATTAAATATAAATGTTTATCGTATTTATTATGGCAGGTGAAAACTTAGCTTAACCTAACATCTGAGATGCTCACGGATCTCAGGTGCTCTCGTAGCCTCGAACCCCATCAATCTTTTCCCTCAGTTGGATCGATCCAAGTACAGTTATGTTGTGGGACCCAGTGCCACCTGTCTGTGGGTCGACATTCTTGTAAAACTGTAGAGTATATATATATATATATTATATATTATATATTTTATTTTCGATCTACTTGGTGTCTTACCCATCTCGTTTACAACGAAAGGGGGGGGGTAAGGACAACCGAGATGTTACTTGTGTGGGCCCCGTGTTGACTCTCCAATCACCACCAGATAAAGAAGAAAAGAAAGTCGATGTTGATACGAAGAAAAGAAGTCGATGTTACATCTTGTATCATTTATTGTCCTGTTATGCACTAAATAAATAAGAGAGGTATTGTGAGATTTTTTTTTTTGTTTTTGGTGATTTTCTTGAAAACTCTTTTTTGATTTTTTTTTCCCAAAGTTACTTTGGTTTTTAATTTTTTTTTCATTTGATGTCTTTGTTTTTTTCCTATGCTATCTTAAATATCCCTCGTCATCGATCGTCGACTGTTGTTTCTATGTGACCATCTTCGTCTTATTGTCTTTGTTCCATCGTAAAGTCCTAGTTTTATCATTGTAAAGTTTTTGTCTCGATATATACTACATTCATAGTCGTCACCCCTATCATCCCTCCTTTGGTCATGATTTGATCGTTGTCCATAAAACCTACAATCTTATCCTCTTATTTTTCCTTACTTCCATCTTGAAAAAAGGCTCCTGAATTATTCCCTCTCATATCTTTCTTTTTCCTAGTTTCTTCGATCTCTACACTCCTTCCTCGTCCCTCACCTCTCCATCATCAAGCAACGATGGAGCCTTACAATAAGATGGAGAGAGCCACATAGAGGTAATAGTAACAACGATAGACATATAGGGTATTAGAAAATAAAGTGCTACTAAATAAGAAAACTAAGAACCGAAGACACCTTCCACAAAAAAAAAACAAAAAACAAAAAAATAAGTATGAAAGTTTAAGTTCTTATAGGTAATTTCATAAGTTGTGTAAAATTTTTCATTTTCCATCTCGGTTTTTTTTAATAGGTTTTAGATTTCATACTAATAATATTTTACACTACTATGTGAGAAGACAAAGGGTAATACTTATATATAAAATCTCCCCCTTTTCTTTTCCCCTCATCTATCTGATTCTTTTAACCCTAACTTAGGTACCCAAGCTGATTAACATAGTTCAAAATGTGGATTGGGTACAAGAGAATAATTTCTTGAATCCAATCACATCACAGTTGTTCTTGATGTCACTTGTCTCTCCCTATTCTACTAGTCCAATGGCTACTATATGGCCCATGAGACCAGTGACAGTACATGCGAAGAAGAAACAGGAAATTGCCACTGCCCAAATGTCCATCTGGTGATTGCAGCAGCCAATAATACTCCCTCCTAATATTTGTGGCTCCCAAAGATGAGCTCTGGAATGAATCCATCTACAACATGAATCACCATCCATGTAAGTACATCCATTTACATGACCACTATATAAATCTTTGATAGGAGTCCAGATTGATTTGGACTCCTCGCTGTATGATCATCCGAAGCCATATGACGAGGCTCGTAGAATCCAAAGAACATTTTATTATTTTTTTTATTTTTATCGAGTAATACCTGAAAATTAACTCGTTGTTATTCGCTTTTTATAAATGGACAAAGTAATTATGAACATGATTTGGATACATATTTTTCAATTTGAATCATGCAATCGAAGTACACTCAAATATAATTATCCGACTTCCTCTCATGCATGGCTGCCCAAGGGTTAAGGTATTCAGCTTCTAAAGCCTCAAACTTCTTTCTACTACAAATCGAGCAATAATGGTGCAAGCTCGATCATGGAGGACGCTGGATGGACCAGCATTTCAATCCTTAAGTCTATAGGAGGAGAAGACAAGATCAAATCAATGCTTGTCATTCCCAGTTGTATTCTCATGATCTGATAACCTGATAGAGTTATCCGACACCTGCATGTGGCATGACATGTCAAATAGCCAACGGATAACGACTGACATGTCACTCTACCGGCAGACTCAAAGTAATTATTGAATTTTTTTTCTCAAAGAATAAATGGTAAAAATGATATTTTTCAGTTTGTGTTTTTATCTAAAACTTTTACTAAATGTCAAGGATTCGAAACTTTTATCTGTTAAAATTTTTATCATCTAAAATATTAATTTTGATAGAAAAATAATGACGTGATCAACATCTCAATATTACATGGCCCAAACCTAAGTGTCCGGTAGCCAATACCTCAGCGTTAGGTGATCGATACCTTGATACCATACCATAGGGATAACACCTCGATATTACATTCATAAGATCTTCATAATGTATAGCTAATATGGTATCATCCCTCATACATTGATATTTTATCATCTAAAATATTAGTTTTGATAGGAAAATAATGATGTGGTTAATATCTCAATATTATATGATCGACACATAGATGTCAAGCAACCAATACCTCAGTGTCATGTAATCGACACCTCGGTTTTGCATCCTCAAGATCTTCATAATATATGACTAATATGGTATCATCCCTCACACGTTAATATTTTATCATTTAAAATATTAATCTTGATAGAAAAATAATGATGTGGTCAACATCTCAATACTATATGATCGACATACGTAGGTGTCAGGCAACAAATACCTCGGTGTCAGGAGATCGACACATTAGTATTACATCCCCATGATGTTCGTGATATGGTATCACCCCTTAGATATTACCAATCAAATCATTATCCTATGACCAGATTTGATTGGAAATAGTTTCGTGATGTATGATAGACCCCTTAGTTAGTTTCGACCTTGACTAGGTTAATATTTATCAGACCATGGTCGGAAATAGTTTCGTGATGTATGATAGACGCAACATGATTTGATTGACCAGATAGATATTACCCCTTAGATAATCATGTTGCCAACATAATTCTATACTGCCTAGGGGATACATGAAACTATTTCCGATATCAATGCACGTGCAAACATAATAGTCACAAATCATACTATAAAAAATCCCTCAGATATGTTCACAAGGGTGAGCATTGTTGTTTCAGCTTTGGTATTCTCGGTTTTCTACCTATACCTCACCTCCTAAGTAAACTTAGGTAGCATAAGGATTTCATCGAGTATATTTCTGATATAATTTTATAGAGTTTGACACCAACAAGAGAGGAACGCAAAAGGGGGTCTTAGTTGGTTTCGAGTTAGCATCATTATCCAATGACCAGATTTCAACTTAACAGGTCTGATAAATATTAACCTAGGATACTAAGGTGTATCAAGGATTGAGGATTGGAAACTTGAATTGATAAACTAATAAAAATTACTTGATAAATTATCATAGTAAAACCTAATAAAATAATTATCCCATTAACTTAATGTACTTGAACCATTGATACTTAATTCAGCTCCCATAATTCGATTTGACATTGTTGACCTATTAATAACTTGAACCAGTCGTTTAATGGGAGTTACTAGTTTTTGATATGTCATATCACATAGAACAATTCAATTCTTTTTTACGTCCGACCTACAAGTAAACCAAAGTGATCGGTGTTCTCTGTTGATGGTACGGATCGAAAGTATCATTCCCACATAAAATAATTTAGTAGAATGGATTCGGAATTCATCTCTAAAATGCACATGCAAGTTATGCATATTATTATGGTATCTCATTGATGATGAATTGCTCGTCGCCAATGCAAATCGTTTTGTGTTAATACAAGTCATTAATGTAGGACATGATGTCAATTAAATATGATCGAAGGACACCTTAGGACGTTGATCTTTTTCCAGACTAATAATCTTTAATTGAGAAAAAAAATTTTAGAAGAAGGACCCTAAGCTACCTAATGGAAATAGATGAAAGAAGTCAACACTAGAAATCTGATCGAAGGACTCCTTAGGACGTCGATCTTTTTCCAGACTAATAATCTTTAATCGAGAAAAAAAATTATAGAAGAAGGACCCTAAGCTACCTAATGGAAATAGATGAAAGAAGTCAACACTAGAAATTATTTGGCAGAGAGACTCCCTACAAAACGGTGCAAACAAAGAGACCATTAGATTTAAGTAGTTTGTTGTACAAAACTGGTAAACAAGGATCATGCACATGGCAGAATTATGGATCAAATAATTGTGGTATCGACAGTCTATGTTTTGTATTAACATGCAGCACCAAATGGATTCATGAGAGTTCCTGTTGGAATTGGAGTTACCATTGGGTTGACCAATGGAGAAATAGAGACCAATAATGGAGTGCAGAAATAGAAATGAAAAGAGAAAGTAAACAAGTACTACTTATATCTCTCATCTCTAAAATCTCCTAATTGACCAAAGAGGATCATTTGATTTGATGAGATAATAATTGACTCAATAAGTGTAAAACATGGATAGAAATAGCTAGGTCAACTTAAACCTCCTTGTAACTATGATAGATAAAATTGATTGTCATAATCATTAAAACTTAATGATATCGTCAAGCCTATAACATAATTTAGAATCAAATAGTAGAATTATGAGGTGCATCTGTGGATAATTCTTTTCGTCTTACATGTCTGACTATAGCAATAATCATTATATATATATATATATATATTACAAAGGATAAATGACGAAGGTAGAATTCAAACCAAGGATTTTGTGATATATTTTCAAAGCCTTCAGTGACTACACTAGTTGACACCTTACATAATACATATGTTGTACATAAGTGTTATGTCATTGTATATTAGAATTTTAGGAGGAACCTAAACCACACACATTATAGAAATTTAAAAAAAATCCTAGTGACCGAAGATATTGTTGTTACATAGGTCAAAGGTACTAGTAAAACAATCTTGGGTAATTTATTAAAAAAATTATACTATTCACTTTTTATAGGATGAAGCCTCCATAATTCATTTTTTACTTATAAGAAATTTTTTTAAATAAAAAAAGAAACTAATCTCAATTGAAACAGTAACTTTTGAACCATTTGAAATCGAACCGATTTAATTAAATCTCATTCCCCACCTAGTCTTCTCTTCCATCTCATCCCATTATTTCGCTTCCCTCTTAGCCTTTGTCTCCTACTCGGCAATGACAAGTTCTCCTCAATGGTACGTTCCCTTCCTCGGCAGCGATGAGTTGCCTTCCTCGGTGACGATGGGTTTTCTTCCTTGATAGTGATATATTTCCTTCCTCAATGATGGTGGGTTCCTTTTCTCAGCAGCACCAAATTCTCCTTGGTTTCCTTGCTCAATGGTGGCATCTTGTAATCTTTCCATCATAACTTTCCGACAGCAACATTGTTTTACTTGTATTAGGTACTATATAATTAATGTTGTTAATAATATTATTTTACTCGTATTGGGTACTGCAAGTACTGTGATGTTTCTTAGTATCAATTTTGTGATATATTATTGTTTTCTATTGTGAATCCTATGACATTTACTGTTGTGATTACTATTGTCAATGTTGTGTATGTTTATTGTGATGCCATATAATCCAACTTTTGTTCATATCATGTATCACTCTTGTGAAAGTTGAATACATCTTTGGTTTGTGCCTATGAATGTGTACTTATATGTATTTATTTTTCTATTCTGATTTGTATGTTTTTCTTATGATCCTAGTAATGATATGCATGTGGTCATGATGTTTATTAGGACATATTGGTACGATAATTAATAAGACATTTCAGGGTGATTAATATAGAAAATAAGATATTTTTGGAACCATAGTAAAGAATTTAGAGTAATTAATTATTGAAATTAAGTATTTTTGGGTTGAATATGTGAACAAGTGTAACCAAGTGAACTTTTTGGAAACCAATCCAAATGTCTCTAGAATTATTAGAACATGATTCTAAGATTATTAATAATATTTTTTAATTTTTTGAGGACTCTAAAGTGATTAATTATTGAAATTAGATATGTTTTGGGTCAAATAATTGAATAAGTGTAATTAGTTTAAAAATGAGAATAACTCAGTAAGCTTTCACCAAATCAATCCAAACTTTTTTAGAACTATTAGGATATAATTTAAAATAATTGATATGTTTTTATTTTTGAGGATTTTAGAATCATTAATTACTGAAATTAAATATTTTTGGATTAAATATGTGAACAAGTGTAACTTAGCTCAAAAACGAGTGTAACTATGTGAAGTTTCATAAAACATATCCAAACTTTTAGCAAACAACTAGAACATAATTTTAAAATGATTAATACTATTTTTTTTATTTTAGGATGATTTATAAAATTTATCATGTTTTGGTAGGATTATAAGATCCTATGCATTGGTACCCCAACTAACAGATGATTCTAAGTCATCTAAAATTACTTTCACAACTCAATTAAAGTATAATTGTAACAAGGATTGTAAGATCTATTACACAATAATAACTTCATATTTAAAATTAGCAAGAGCTTACAATATTTCATAATGTTGACGTATATTTGTCAAAGACTTCTATAGGTATATTATATTAAAAAAAACCACATCCTATACCCAATATAGATAATAAAATTCTATGATAAAAATTAGACTATATAAAAAAATAAAAATACAACATTGTTTAACAATTAATGATATTAAACTATACAGCACTTGAAAATTTACATGAGTATCAATTGTAACCTAATTGTTGACATCTCATAGATTTTCTAGAGATTTTGCCACAGTCTCAATAAACTTCAAGAGTTTTTAGATATTATTCTCTGTAAACCACTTAATTTTTATTAAAAAATAATATTCGTAAGACTAATGCTTTAACTTCTAATAAATACAAGAACATTATATTAATTTGATTAAAAAGCCCAAAGAATACCTCAAACTTCATTGAATGATTCGACGATGCACTGAAGGATTTATCGATGCAGTCAAGGCTTCAATAATATAGCAATGACATCTTCCTCTAATAGTTTGATGACAACAACGACGATTAATGCTTCGACAATTTAGTAAGAAAGCCTTTCACTCACAAATGCAACAATAAATGATGCAACATTGCAGCCTTACATGTTGTAAAGACAATAATAAAGACGACTGAGGATGAGAAGGAGACGAAGAGAAAAGAGGTGAAATAAGATGAGGTGGAGAAGGATAATGGAGAGGTGAAAGAGGGAAAGGAGGAGGTGGAGAAAGAGAATGCATCGAAGAAGGGAGAGAAAGGGGAGGAGGAGGGGAAGGAGGTAACAAAAGAGGAGGAAGTGAATGAGAGTAGTTTAAAAATTGTGACTCATTCGACTCTTGGTTCAACAAAAACAAATCAAACTAAGTTATTCTTTGATTTTTAATGTTATTTGACATAAAAGATGAAAAAAAATATATCTCCAAATAAGGAGGTTAGGTTATTGTTTTCAGCTCATGATTTACTATTTACTATCCCTTTTCTTGTTCTTCCTTCTCCAATGATGACATTGAAAGAAAAACAATGTGCGAGAAGGGACAAAGGGAGACACCTAAGGTGACAATGACATTGATTGAGGTTTTCAACTTCCAACAAGAAGCATGAGATGACGACCATAGATTAAGAGCACAGAATTATATCATTTTTTAAAAAATCATTGGGATGATAAACAATCAAAATAATATTTTATTTTTTAATAAATTATTAATAGTAGAAAAAAGGATGATGTATAACAAAAAAAGATTTAGAGGGGGCAACATCCACTTAAAAAACGAATAGTTGGCAAATTACCCAACAATCTTTTCTAAGATTGGCACCCTATTGCCTCTTTTATTATTAATTTATATTTCCTATGTAGAGGGTTTAAGCAAAGGATAATTTAGAGAAGAGTGGCAGTATGCATCATGCACGTCTTCTGGTCAGGGATGTCTGAAGGCATTGAAAATTATTCACCAAATTGTTCAGTGATGAAACAAAATGGATAGAAGGAAGAATTCGTACTTCACCGCTATTTAAAGATTTCTTTTCGTTTTCTTCCCTCCTACTTACACTTACAAAAGCTTAACAATTTTCAGGTCAACGTATCATCTGCCATCGTGATCATTTATGTTAAATTTTGTATAAGGCACTCTTAATTCAAACCAGTTATATAATCTTATATTATATAATCAACAAGATATCTAATCTTATATTATTACAGAATATACAACGTTTGTTATATAATCCACGAATATACCTGCCCTGTACTTCTCTTTGGACAATGTACCTTATCTAAAATTTTGACACCTAAGTATTTCTCGTGTCATATCATAGGCAACCATATGACAGATAAAGATTCTCTATGTTTAACGTATCAGAGAAACAAAAGTACATCCAAAATGACATGAGAGATTTTTAATGATACTACATGTTTAATGTATCAGAGAAAAAAAAAATCCGAAATGCATGATTACTTAGAGACAATTTAGAGAAATTAAAAATTAAAATGCACCGACACGAGATGCTAAGAAAAACGACAAACAAGATAAGAGTTCAAGAAAACCTAATCACATGAAAATATGAGAGAAATTAAGAATTAAATTGCACCAAAACTAGATACTAAGAACAACGACAAACAAGAAAATAAGAGTTCAAGAAAACCTAATCACTTGAAAATATGGGGTCAGGACACAAGAATACTGGCCATTTAACATAGGCTTAAGAATCAAATACATCGAGGCTCAATACTAAATAAACTATCACTTGAAGAAAATATAGTAACAACTACCAAGTAGTTGGATACCACGCCTATATATATTTTACATGAATTATTAAAGAATTCAAGTGAGCGTATGATGCATCACTAATTTGGAGAGAGAAAATGAACTCGAGCAAGCACATATTCTTTACCAGCAACCCATACGCCAGTTTGTGACCATTGAATATCTTCCCAATCCAGATTTTCCTCCAATACCTGCAAAATAGAAACATTAGCTAGCTTGAAGACTCATCCTACACGCCAATAAATGTTCTATCACCACAGACATGAATGGCGAACTCACACCATCTAAATTTTAAGGATCAATCATAAATCCACTACAAAATGCATAACTAATCGAAGTGAAACAAACAAACAAAAAAAAAAGTGTTTTCAACCGTAGTTGAAAGAACGATCTGATCTCATGGAATGCAATTTCTTGAATATCAACTCATTCAGGTACCGTAGATGTTAATAACTAAATTAATGCCTCCCAAACTAATTTAAGACAGAAAGGACCTTTTGCTCAGAAAATCCATCAATCATAAATTAGGAAAGTTTCTTGAATCTATCTACCACTTGTATTAGGAAATAAAGAATCAATTGCAAACCTCCAGATGTTCCACTGGTAAGGGGATTCCAGAGGATCGCATAAGCTGCTCAGGTAAAGCTCTTTTACAGCACGACCACCGAAAAACATCAGTGATGCTCTCACGTTCTGTGGAGTTTCTGTCCCCATTTTGGACATGTGAACCATGGTTTTGTAGTTTATCATGCTCTGACTCCATCGCTTGATATGAAGTCAACATTACAGCTTTCTCACCATTGAAACAGAGCTCGTATCTGCCAGAAGACAGTCAAGAAACAATAAAAAAAACTCATACAAACTTGGGAGATCTTATAAAGTGAAAAGCATTGATGCTCATAGCTAAAGAAATTGTAATGTATAAACATCAAAGCCAAACATGTCATCTGTGTACACAAAACTGTTACCGAGATCATTGCAGGAAAACCAATAAATAACATTATCAGTGAGGACTCAGATTTCTAATGCATGACTAGAGCATCCATGCAAATTAGGACCTTGACCAGACATCAAACATTGATATGATCAGCTCTACAGTATTTTGTTATTTTTTTATTGCATATCAAACTCTGAAAGCAAACAAGCCATGGTAGTCTCTTCATAAAAAGGACCAAAAAATAAGATTAAGGCTATGTGTGATAGGTACAACATGAAATCTGTAAGAACAAACCACGATGAAGTGTATATAAATCAAACATATTTGCATACCATATATTAGATACATCTCTAACATGATGTTTATCTAACCAACAAAATCCATAGACTACAATAATATATGTGCAAGTGTGCAACAGACCAACATAAAAAGATGCAAGTAGCAATTGTAGATATATAAAGCTTCCCAAGATATAAATGTGCATCTAAAAGGATGGTCATTATAAATGATCCGAATAATGATCATCTGTTGACACAACCAAATAGTATTTTTTTTAACAACCTAGTAGTAATTAGCATATGCAATTTCCACAGTCATCTGCTACATCCAGGTATCATCTTAGAAAGCATTAACTAGCCATCTTGTTATAAATCTATCGGTGGATTAACAATACTAACAACCTCATATCCAATTTGCTAGCTTCATAGACAATTGTTAAACACCAAGTAAATGATTAAGACATGATGACTGTGCTAAACAATATTATAGCATATAACAGTTAAAACTGTAGGAGTTCTTCGAAGAATTATGTATAGAGAAGAAATAACTGAAACACGTTATACCTAAATCTGGAATTTGGACATGTGATACTAGATTACCATTGAATTTCAGATAAGATAGAAAGATAGCTTATTGCCTCTATCACTAGCCAACTCCATGACTTCCAAAGTGTAGAGCATATGCTAAAATCAATCCTTAACTTCAACAATTTCTTATGTTATTGTATTTATTAAACTTGCATGGTAAATTGGCTTTTCTTCCATGGGAAATATTTTTCAGCTGCACAACCCCTTGCAGAGAAACAAGACTTGAAGAAACAAACTATATTCAACAAATGGGATATGCGGATAGAACTTTCTTTTGTTTATTCTTCTGTTTTATTGGACTTGATTCACAGGTTGGATGTTTATTTCTATGCTTGTTAGTTTACAATGGAGAAGAGAGGCCAAAGAAAACTTTTTATTTTTCAATCTCAATACTTCTTTGTATTGTTCTGTGCACTGTCATTGCTTTATAGAAAAAACATAACAAAGACAAACGAAGTGTCCAACTCATTTTGTAAACAAACTTCATGTGTTCTAAAACACCTAAAGCAATAAGACTTTCTAATTAATGAGTAAATAAAATTATTATATACGAATAGTTTTACTTACAGTTCTATAATACTATCAAGAGAATAGCTTTTGATTGTTGTTAGTGTCTATGCTACTCTAATTGGACTAGATGATCAAATCAAAATCAAATTCTAGAAAAACATTCACAAAATTATTCAAGAAATATATTCAATTGAAAACTTATACCTGAAGGGGATTTGAATGAACATACAAGAAAAGAACATAGTGAATACAGTAGGAGTTTATGGGGGCTTGGATTTGAAGAGAAGATCAAAGAGAGAGAATAAGTTTAAATTTTTCTACATACTTCGGAAAAAAGATACACATGTGATTACTTGTATAAGTGGGCATAATTATAGTTAAATAGATATATTTCATATTCAAAAGGTAGATAGCATTACATGTAATGACTGTAAACTTATCCCTGATGAAAGCTTAATGTAACAAAATTTTGTGAATTAGAAAATAAGGAAAACATTTAAAGTTGTGTTGATTATAGAACTAAAATAATGATTTGCACTTCAAAACTCTGGAAAAGGTTAAATGAAATTAGAGTACAATGTGAAATAGGTATTTCCAAACAATTAAATATGGTTATATGCTCGAAAGTTTATCATATAAGCTATTTGTTTATTAAGACAATTAACAAAAAAAAAAAAGAAAAGAAAATTTTGCATACAATTTTCATTGAAGAAGCCTGTGATAGATGGATTTTGAAAAAGGTATAGGTACTAATTTTATTGACATCCTAAAAGATATGTATAATAAAACAGTCACTAGTGTCAAAATTATAAATTAATGCATCAAGTTTCTTATATATTAAGGTTCGATTTTAAGTCCTCATCCCATTTTATAATGGAAGAAATTACTAGCATTACATATAGGATAGACAACACATAATATATGTTATTTATTTATGATATTGTTTTGATTGAAAGTGTTCAAGTGAAACCAATTCTGAACATATATAGACAAACCTTAGGGACTAAAAGTTTTAGATTAAGCAAGATTAAGATTAGATAGATGAGATGTAATTTCAGTAATACAAACAGAAGAATTAAGGATGTAAGTTTCAGATAGTTATTGGGTCAGCCATGCTTTATGCTTTATGGATTCTATGTTGGGTAACTATGAAATATGTACAAAACAAATTATGTAAAGAACATAACAATGTTAAGGGGGATGCGTGGCATTTTTATACATAAATAATTAGGTATAACTTGAGTAGAGGAAGAATAAGATGAGAGATGATCATCTATGATGATATGACCATATTCTAAGAAGAGAACTAGATATTGTAATTAGACAAGATGAGACAATTTGTAATAATAGTGCAATGAGGTAGAGGGATATATTAAAGAATTTCTTGAAGATCAGTAAAAAATAATTTGAATGCTCTTGATTTAACATTATGCAGAACCTAATGGTGGAAAAGAATCCATTTAGTTTACCCCCAAAAGTAGGGACACTGCATATTGCTGTTGTTGTTTACTGAAGTCACACTCCATCAAAAATTGTGACAGATTGATGAGCAACTCAAAAGACATGACTTATCCTTCATGTTATCACTAATGTGATTCCAGAACAATCAACTGAAGAAAAACATCAGAGCAAGTTCAAGTTGGCTGTGCGCCCTTGCTTTTTTTCTACTCTCTTTTTTTAATTGGAAATCCTCATTCCTCTCTACTTTTAACACTATTTCAATTATTCTTTGCTCTAAGACATTCTCCACCTTATATCCCAATGTTTCGATATATTACAGTTTCCTTGCTGACAACCTTCCACTGTACCTCTGAATAGAAAGCATGCACAATGATCTTCTTCCTTGGAATGTTAGACGATTGAAAATGACAGTTAGGTACATAATGGATACTCAGCAAGAAGCTAATAACTAATGCACCAATAATTTTGAGCTCCAATATAAGTTGAGTGCCAATCCCATCTTTCTGAATTCTCTCTCAGAACTTCCTCGTCAAAATTACATTGTTCTACTCAAACCAGTTGACTCGCCATTTTCATTCTCCATACAACAAGCAACACAAAGACCTTGCAGAACTTCATGAATACCTGAACTCATCAGTTTCTACAGAAAGCATCCTATTTTCGTTCTATAGTAACAACAAAAACAAATTTTAAAAGAAACTCACTGGCAAACCTTTCTACACTCCTCTCCTTTCTAACATCCATTCTTTTACCTCACACCTCGTTGGACCAGTCCTCTGCCTCCCAATTTGAGCCCATAACTCATCCTGAGCCTTTCAAAAAGTTCTCTCAAAGCTATATAGGCACTAAAGGATCATATTTCCCTTTTTGATTATCTTAGTAAAGCTAATGTTCTCTCATATCAAACAGCAATTGATGGAAAAGACAGTGCACAGTGCATTTGTTGTGATAACTTCAGTTAAATCACTTGACAATCAGGTGAGTTTTTTAACCACCAGGTATCATATACTCCTCTTGTGTATTACTTATAAGCACTTAGTAGTCTGGAACATCTACCGAGCATCTTGGTCATTCTAAATCTCCAAGAAGGACAGACTTACCTCCTGATTCCTAATTCCTAAAGTTAAACCTTATGTTAAAGTATTTCAGATTGTTGCCTCCCTAGAACTGCTTGTTTGCCAGCATCAACATCATTTCTGGTAGCTAACTAAAAGATGCTACAACTAAAGAGTAGGCAGTTTCATAACAGAGAAAAATTTCATGATAGTATACAAAGACTTAGTACTGATCCTAACCAACAAAGAAGAAAAATGAGGAACAGCATCATCTTACAATTTTCATGTATGAAAGAAGATAGAAATATATCCCCATTAAGGATTTATCCTAGCTGAGAGGAACATATAGCAACAAACAAAGCAGCATCTAAAATAAGCATTATTCAAAATAAACATACCTATGGAAATGTGTTTCTAAATATAGAACTTCACCCTTCTTTAGTCGTGCTGAAGTAAAAAGAGGCTTTTTCAGGCCCTTGTCAGCAACAACATTAATGGTGTATTTCAGCCTGAAGCAATTAGCATGATTTATAAGTCATTCCACTCAATAAACTAAGCTAATCAACGCTGCATCACGCACTTCAGAAATCAGAAAACTAATTAATAGTGCACCCTGCTATAAAAGCAGGGTGAATCAATACCATTACATGGAAAGAAGCAGAAACTTGATACAGACTCAATCAACAATGCACACAGGAAATTCTGTGTCCACTGGGGGCCATCAATTTACAGCAAAAGAAACACAGAATGAGTCCAATAAAAATAGAGTAGTATAAACTAGAACCCATAAGCACGAACACATGTTTGAATCTCAGATATCACAAGATTCACTACAGATGTGAGAGGGAATGCATAATCCTCTTGTGTCACTGAAATGCTACAAATGGAGAGGCTGCTCTCATGACTTGAACCTTAGTCACCTATGGCACAACACTGTGGTAACACCAACCTGGAAATGACCAAGGGATGGCACAAATTCCTCCCCCACATATATCTTGTGAAGGTTAAATTCAGATCAGTATGAACAGCTATTAACAATGCAATATAAACAAAGACATAGCTCTAGGTAATAAGAGTGCCAATAATAACAGGTAGGTGAAGAAAATGATGCATTTGACGAATATCAACTGATAAATAATCAAATCAGCAGGATATGACCAAGGCTTCAAATGCCAATTGGATCACAAATACTGACCAATATTTACTGGTTTATCCAAGGACCAAATAAGATCGCATAGGTCAATACCAATCAGAATTTGGGTTTTCTATTATTTTTGAGTGATATGGCATGGTATAGACCAGTCATTTGATATATGATTAACACACCAATCTGACTGATATGCAACCATTATCAGACTGAGATTTAAATTTTTGGACAAGACTAATTGATTATGGTTCTTCCAGCAAATAAAATCCATTTGAACTGAAAGGAATGGATAATCAGACAAAGTCTACTACTATGTAATTACAATAGTGTGCAAAATTATGCTTTATTATTATTAGATAAATTAAACAATCTATCTGACAGTAACAAACAGCAGATAGTTCTAACTCCCAAAAGCAAGTTTACAGTTAAAGTGTATGTTTTTCCTTTTTTTTACAAATTAAGTACCATATACTTAAATTCATATTTTTGAATGATTATATGACATTAACATATAGTTATCATATGCTTTTTCTTTTGCATCAACATTTCAACATAGTATAAAGTATATAGTATATATACACAAATACTAAGTAATGCACCATCCCATAAACATCTTTCAAGACAAACTTGATGAAAAATCACTACTTTTGCCTTAATTTGGATAATGTATAGAAGCTACAAACATTTGTTCAGATGCATCAAATATATATATAGATACAAATATCTAAGTACATGGTGCCCCACATGTGAAAATACAATTACCATGGCTCATTGCAGAGATTGTATTGAATTGTCACTTCGCGAACAAATCTTTGATGCCGCAAAGCATTCTGCAAAATAAAAAAAAATCAAGAACCTTTTATCATCGAAAAACAAGAGAATCAAGAAAAACAAGGTTTCAAAACTGGTCAATACTGTTTTCAATAATGTGTTGGACAGGCACAGCAGCAATATGCTGAGTATATTGATCTATACCACACTATATATATGTATGTATATATATATGTATGTATATATATATGTATGTATATATGTATGTATGTATATATATGTGTATGTATATATATATATATGTATATATATATGTATATTTATGTATATGTATGTGTGTGTGTATATATATATATGTAAAACAAACAGTGCCAAGCTATATAATCCAGTACCATTCCTTACTCGGACTAGAAAATACCAGTCCATACATACTAGTTCGATCAATATTTCAAGCCATGAGCAGAATACATCTTTCAGAAACCTTCAGATAATTCAATGAGGGGATCATCAATCTCATGATCTCTACATAGTGGAATAATATCAGAAACTTTAGGTAGTGCAATACATATGTGAATGAACAAGAGGCAACTATACAAGACACAACATTTCAAGCGCCACAAATAAGAATAAAACGAAACAATGAAGTACCAAAATTAGGAAACAGGTGAAGTCCCATTTGAGTTAGTAATACTCAACAAGAATCAACTTCATTCAGTTATCAACATCAATCTTTTAAATAGTGGCATCTGCAGGTCCACATACTTCTTAACATTAAAGCATTAAAAGAAAACAACAATGTCAGAACTGTTTAGTCCAAAACAGCAGACATCTGTCAACAGCAATGGTTTACTTAATCAACCATGTTCAAGTTAAGTTTTAGTAGTAGCATCAAATTTACCGAAGCTGCAGCCCTGGTTGTCATTGTTCGTTCAACTGATACGGGAGCAAGAGTTGGCTCTACCGCTGATGTATGTGTAAGACGAGGCTCCAGATCAATTGTACCACCACCCTTCTGTCATTGAAGATAATCATGCATTTCAAATTTGAGATATATTCAGAAGAAGAATGCACACTAACAGTTCATTCCAGTATATGTAAAAGAAAGTGAAAGTAGATAAAAAAGAGTAGTGAAATCATGGATGATTTTAGACATTAAATCGCTAGAGCTCATATTCTAGAACAAGACTAATAGCAACAATGACATTGTCAGTAGAACATGAACCAAATGTAATCAAAGTTGGAAATAGTATATACCTTCACAATGCAGCATCGTTCAACTTGAAAACTACAATCGATTCCTGCCCCCCAAGCCCGTGAACGAACATTGTTTCTCAAAGTTGAAGTATAGCCTATACAAAGAAAAGAAATAAAAAAACACAAAAAAATATGTGGGGGCATAGAACAAGCGCAATCAGCAAACCATAATACAATAAATAAATCCATATCTATTAAGTAAATTTCAAAAATAGTAACTTTAATCTGATAACAAAACTAGCTTATGCATACAAACAAGCATTTACCACCGATCTAGTAAAGAAATAGTAAAGCAGGTATTAGAGTAATATGTTAGGAAATAATTATGAGTAGCACTAAACAGATAAAAGCAGGCAACATAAGTAGGCAAAACATAATGAAATAGTTCTAGAGAGGCATGAAAATGAAATAAATACAAGTAGCCATAAGGAAGAATGTTAAAAAAATGTGCAAAAAAAATGAATATTAGCAATTCTATTCCAACTTCAGTTTGTAAAGTTATTTATAGATTTAGAACAGCAGGAACTACTTCTAGACCTAATGTAGCATTCAGATTGAAACCAATATATGGATTTTAGAGATATGTCTTGCAGCATCAAATAAAATGAAAAAACAATAGGAGGATATAACCCAACTCAATGACAGGGAAACCAAGAGCATCTAAATCAGACAGTAATATGACCAACAACAATGCAAAAAGTTCAGTAACTGGACTTACAATCTTCAGATGGCAAAACTCGAACTGTAGCCCGTAACTCTTGAATAGAGGATGGTGGTCGCGACGATGTTGGGGAGATATAACCAGTGTGCATTAAAACTGGCCAATAAGATCTGTATTTAAAACATCACGAAGAAAAAAAAAAGCCAAATAACCATAACAGAATAATATAGATACCAGCAACTAGATCTGAATCATTTGTGTATATATCTGTCCCCCATAACTGAGCACCTTTTACCTGCACAGGGTTGGAAACTTGTTAACAATGCACATTGAAACAATGTGCATTGAATAGGGACATATTACCACCTAGTCATGGCGGATAACATACTCAAATTATCAGAAAAATATATGCATATATATATGAACCAAAAGGCTAGTTTACAATGATGACCAATCATATATGGAACTTATAGAAGCACTATGTTGAAAATGAAATATAAAGTAAATGATGGAATCCATAAAGAACCATTACATATTTTACTAGTAAAAATAAGCATACTTTGCTTTACCTCCTTTTTTATAAATAGTATTCAAACACTTTACAATTCTATGATTACCACTCAAAGGTATACAGCAACATGGTTGCACACAAACAATTTTCTGGTTAAGCACTAATGCAGGTTTGTGATCCTACCATGTCAGTCAACTTGGCTTATAGCCAAACTCATTATTTAAGAGTTTTCTATTCACGTAACATTTGGAAAATTTTCAATAGCTGACTTCGATGATTACCTAAGTGGTCATATGGTGCCATAACCATAGTTGTTTATTTGTATTCATGTTCAAGAGTGTCAGTCAAGCTTTAAACGAGAGATCTAGATATCTTTTATAGTAAATGATGGCTGCATCTTTTTATAAGAGGTTTTGCCTTTGAATAGCAAGAACCAGTATTGAATGTCTATATTTGTGTGTGTATATATGTATATGAAAATACATAGTAGAGGGAACATGTGCTCGAAGTATGATCACAATTTGTACAAGAGTTTAAAAGAAGTAACAAGATATAAACTGGTGGCTTGGTGCTCCTTTTCTGTTTCATCCTCTTTCTCTGGTCTTCCTCTGCTCCTTGCAGCATACCTCATATTGCATATTATTGTCTTCCTACTAACCTGCTATATATTCTCAAGTATTCCATTGCCTTTCAGCATTGATGGATTTTCCTATCACAGGATATTAGTTCTCTTATTGAATAACCTTTGATAACAGAATTTACACCTGGGAACAAGTAAAGGTTCTACTTTAGATCAATAATTATATAGTTGCTATTTAGTTGAACAGAAAACAAAATGCATGTTTTCCATTTAACCCCTGGGTCTCTTCAACAACAAGCTGTACACTGCTTTGTGGACCCACTATACTCTAGTCTAGTCTTATATAGTTGATACCGAAGTTCATACTCTCATTATTAAGCAACCTTTAATTTTATTTTTTGGTTATAAACATATAATAATTTGAGGCCATATTCACAGATTATAACCTACAGTACTTCCGTCAATTTTTGTCTAATCAATCCTAAAATCGCAACAGGGTTTGAGATAGGAATTAAAGTTCCTAATTGTAAATGCATACAAATTCAAAACATGTACATGGGAATATCTCACTAAATGTGCTTATGCATCTGTAACAAACATAATAAGAAGGCATAAATTCAGTACAAAATGACTTTTTGTAATAATGTTGGTAGTGTTCAACAATTTTCTAGATGAATTTTGTTTTAATATCTTTCTTTATAAATTTTAATTATAACTAATTAGTTTCTGATAATATTTTGAATTTGATAAATACTTGTTTGACAATGGTAACATATAATATTGTCAAGTAAAACAGTAACAAAAAAGTTTCCTTACTTGACGATTTGCAGAAGTAACATATTCTGCAGGTATTCGAATCTCCAGAATTGGTCCATTTTGGAAGGTTTTATCATTTTTTATATCCTGAGATGCTTTGAATTCCTTCCATGATTTTAGAAGTTCCTGCATACATTCACCAGCTTTATAGACAATTGCAGATGCCTCAGGTTTTCCTGCAGTAAAAGAATAGCAGATTAAAGAATACAAATAATAACTGGAGAGGGACTTGCTAAGAAAAGAGTAAACCTAGGTTTTTATTCTTCTAAAAGCAACCAGCATCTAACAGCTCTAAGACAAGATCAGTTCAAAGTCAATTCTAATTCAATCTTAAGAGAAACTACCATCAAAATACCTGTTAACTATCGATATACATCTAACAAATTGACAATAATAACAAAAATAAAATGAAAAGGAACCTGTAAAGATGTCCTGAAATAACTCCAAAAGAGAATGACTCATAAGTGTCACATCATCATACAAAAGGTGACCAATTACTTCAAATATAAATTATCAAAACTACTAAGCTTTAGAGCCTGTTTTGTATGAATATAAGCATGCAAAACAGATTTGAAGCATATTTAAATCCCTGAGTAAAGAAAAGAAAATATCAGTATATGTCAGAAAAAATCATCTTTAAAATACTATACATACACCTGCAAACATGCCTTTAGCCTTTACAATATACCAAGTACATGTACACTTGAAGATATGCATCTAGCCTTTGCAAGGCCAAGTACATAAAAGTAACTTCATTACCATGTTAAATATCAAACGAAATGAAGGCTTACTATCAATATTATATACTATAGATGAAGGCTTACCAGTAATCTTTTTTCATATCATGGACAAGAAGTCAAAATTGATCATTATGAAAGAAAATGGAGAACATAGCCATAGACATTAGGTGTAAACAATAAATTGCAAATTTTTAATAGTATTGAAATGTTAGTAAGTTCTAAAGGCCAATGCATGACTCTATCCCCGCAACACATCCCTGTTTGTTCCAACTTGCAATCAGTCATGTGCATCACTAAAATTTCAATAAAACCATAAAATCAAATAACATGGCTGACCTTGAGATCTGCAAGAAGAAAAAAAAAAAAGAATCAGCATATAATTGATAAAGTTAAACAAATACATAAAAAACACAATATGAGTAGCAAGAAAAGAATCCAACATTTAAATTTACAGAAAAGAATCCAACATTTAAATTTACAGCTTTCCCAAAAGCAAGGGAAAATGAAGCGCTCTATATCAAACTAGAACAACAGTAAGAACAAACCCACTATAAAAGATGCAGAGATTAAACCCGCAACTCAAAGACAAAAAGAAGTAGAACAATGTTGATAAATGAGTCCACCACCGCCTTTAGAGGAACAAGGAAGAGGAAAAAGAGACTGAATTAAAACATTAAATAAAACCCCATCATCTAAGAAAGATTTATGCCATTAATCGGTGTTGCACGAATTCCAAAAATCAACATTTAAATATGGCTTGAACCCTAAAATAATGTGAAAACGAAAGTAAAGAAATGTTTTAGAAGTAAGAACAAATGCAGTCAGATATCACAAATGAACACCTGAGCAAAGACAAATATGACAATCCAAATAAACTGAATTGTGACATGTAAAGCTTTCACATCCTAATTTTTTATTTCATTAAATAGGAATTGATCGTCCACAGGAAGAACCACTAGTCTGAAATACTTGGCACTGCCTCCACAAGGGATTAAACCAAGAACCTCTTTAGGATGAAAAGAATCAACCACAATGTCACCGCAGAGCCAGTAGTACCATTTCTAATTTCTTTCCACGAAAGGCATGGTCTAGTAATTTTGTTTGCTAATGGTCTTGGCATGATTTATCAAGTTTGCTTGACAACCTATGTGACTTGCAAACAAACATATTCAAGTGTTTAACTAAGGAAAAGAAGAATGCTGATTAGATGTGCCAAAAGAAAATTTTCCACACACACAAACACATACCATTTGAAACAAATCTATAGATATATATTCAAGCATACCCCTCATTATCACGTGCTCTAGATCGAAAGCGAGCTTCACGCTGAGGCGTTTGCGTACCCCTTGGTCGCAGAAACCTCTTGAGTTGCTGAATACCCTTCTCTTTTTCTGTAACTCCATCTCCTTCTGCAAATCCATCATCCAGCTCTTTGTCATGACTGTGCTGTTCCTGTCTATCTCCAACATCTACATCCCTTTCTCTCTTTTTGTCCTTGATGTCCTTAACATAAGCTTTCCAACTATCATCTTTTGCTCTCTTCGGTTCAAAGGCTGCATTATCCTGGTCAAAATTTCTAACAGAACCATCCACAAACTCCTTTTCGTGGTGTAAATTATCCTTTTCACTCACAACTGACAATTCTCTCTTCAAAGGATCCTTCCCATTCCATTCCTTGTCTTTCTGCACATCCTTCCTCTCCCTCTCGCATTTCTCTACATCTCTCTCTTCTCTCAGCAGATCTTTGCGATCACCACTAGCACCACCGAGCTGCATATTGTTCGGACGATCACTTCGATCCTTGTCCTTTTCTCCAAAATCCCTTTCCTTCCTTTTCCTGTCCTTATCTCCACATTTTTCTTCACCTTTTAAATCGACTTTGTTCTCCCCAACAGCCTCAAGAGCTTCAACAGAATCCAGATACTCAGCTGTTGATGGATCCTTCGCAACTTCATCAATACTTTGTAAACCACTTCGAGAACCATGCCATGACTCCAAACCATCACTCGCAGGTTCATAACATCTTTTACTCCTGTGATGTTCTTTAGTATCTTTCCAAGTTAAATGAGAACTAGTTGCAGTGTAAGTATCTTTCTCAAATTTAAAATCACTCCTTAAATCACCATGACTACCCCTATCGACCCTATGTTCTTTCTCATCACCCCTGGCATCAACTCTTGTATCATGATCGGCCTTACTGCCTTGAGGATCCGTCCTCACATCAGTGTACATGTCCCTAATATCTGCTTTTGCTTCCCGATTTTCACTCTTAACATCTCTTGCATCCTTGGAACATTTCAATTCTGACCTGTTTTCAGATGTTATTGGATTGTCTAAAGAATTTATAGAGGACATAGGCAGCCGATGGAGCAGAGATGATCTCTTATCAATATCACGTGTAGAAGGTTCTACACGTTGAATTTTTGCCAATCTTCCTTGCTGCCCATGTTCAAAGGGAAGGTGAAAATCATTACCAACTGGTTGATTCAGTTTACCAGGAGGAGTTGAGAATCTGCCAGGTTCTTCGAGTGATCGCTTTAAAGGTGTAGAATGCCCCCCTTCCTCGTGCAGCCTCTTTGGAGTCCCACTCATAATGCTTAAGGTGTCAAAAACAAACTGTTTCTTCAATAAAGATAGAAAAATGAAATGATATTTTCATCTGAGGATTCCGATAAGCATCTGGTGATTACCTCCTGCAGAAAAGCAGACAACACCTCCATTTAATGTCCTATCTTTTAACTAAATCCTAAGACAACACTACCATTCAATATCATTATAATTAGTAACATTTACTTATCACACTAACTAATAACATATATTCAATCAATCAAAAACACACCAGACAAATAACTAAGGAAATGCCAAAATAAAATTAGGAAAAGGAATGGATAAAGTTACATGTTGACATCACAAAGTTTCATTATAACAGTGAAGTTGTTTGTTCAAATCATGAAGTTTCATCGTATTAAAAAGATATTGAAAATATAGTAGGACCTTCAAATTGGAAAGGAATAACTTATGACACGTAAAAGTGTGTTTCTGGCACCCATTTTGTCAAACACTTGTATGAGCAACAAGAATTCAAGTGATCACAATTACTAGAATGGTGTAATATGTAAATTTGACCACATCAAAGGGGTTCGGTGGTTTTAGAAAGACATTTAACAGTTCGGTGGTTTTAGAAAGACATTTCACAAAAACGAATGGTTGGTGATTCGCTAAGTGTTTGGCAAAGTGGGTGAAAAAGGCATTTTTCTCAAACATATGTGCCTGAAGTGTAATGGGCCACTTATATTTGATGGTACTACACAACGTTCAGATAGGGACCAACCACGATAAATTATTCGAACACAATAGGGCAAAAATAATGGTAGTATCGAAAAGCTATATCGATCACTATGAAGACATAGTATAAGCCCACAAAAGCAGGAATCAATAAGCTAAATTCCTAATATATAAGAGACAAAAGTGAAACATCCAGAGGTCATCTAACGTGCGAGCAATTCCAAACCAAAAACACAAGGAAACGGCAAGCAACAATCGCAAACCTAGGGTGGAACGTTATCAGAAACCCTACAAAGAGGTAAGAGGAGGACGAGCCCAAGAAGCGGATTTGAACAATGCATCTGGAACTTTTGAAACGACTGCAGAAAGCTCTAACAATGCGACACCATGATCCAAGCAAAGTCCCCAAAATCCCTTCCGAAACCAGATCAAGAATCCAATCTATCGCTGGATCGAAACTTTCATATGTCAAATCGACCTCAAGCAACCCGATAAAAAGCGGAAATTTGGGTGCAATAGGAAAAAAAACTTCCAAATTAACCATGAAACCAAAACCGGACCTCGATTCTTGCCTCGTTGGTCTCACAGATGACTCGAATAGCACGGTAGGGCCACAAATCCACAACAGCTGGGACGATCACGGCTGCGGAGCACCACCGGGAAAAGGGAGGCCGTGGGGTTTGGGGGCTGAAGAAGAGATCGGGGATTTCGCTACGGTGACAAAAGGGAAAAGAAAAGCCATGGCGAGGGTTATAAAGGGCCGGCCCGGCTCACACCAAGTGAACCTTGTAATCACCAGTATTGGACCGACGGATATATCGATTACGCATCGGATTCGGTTTGACCGATGGTTGAACCCGAATCCTACCCGGACACAGATTCGGTTTAGAAAACGGATTTCTTTGACCGAAACGGGTTCGGATTCTCTGTTACACAGGACGTCACCTTTACAAAAACTTCGAGATGCGCGCAGAAGCTTGTTGATTCCTTCAAGATTCGTGCAACCTGTGATGAATTATCCCTCCCATCTAATCACGTAAGCAATGACGAATGGTTACCGATTGCCCATAAAACCTTAAAATTAGGCATACATCTGCCAATACTACCCGCCGCCCTACCCCGTAGAAGAAGATACTGCTTACTTTAATTGCTATATGATCTTGCATTACGATATTAATGAAGATGGCGAGATCCACATGAACATGGGTATTATTCACTCGTTGTCATCCCACTTTTAGGTGGACCCGCAGAAAAATAGCGAATGAGAGAATGCCATGTCAACTTCGTTACCTTGGCAAAACAAATAAGCGTCACTCTTCGCCGACGTTGCTCCCCAATCGTCCCTGCCCGCGGCCTCACCGGCCTCACGAACCCCTGTTGGGCGCAAGGGGCCACCACTCGGTGATTCCGCATTCATAACGTCGTAAGAGGAAGCTCCGTGTCCTGCCTCCCCCGCGACAGGTGAACTAACTCCGACGCCCCGAAAGCAGCATCGCCTGGTTCCTTCCATTTCGATGGATCCATTGTTGAAAGCTGGGTATTCTTTAAATATATGCAGGTAGTAGATAAGCAGCGCAGCTTTCACTTGTTTCCACCGCATTGGAGAGAGAGAGGAGAAGCATTGCTTTCTTGCAAGAAAGATGGATATGGTCGATGACGAAAGGTCGTGACATCGTTAGATTACGTGACTCGTTATAATCGGATAAGATATTTGATATAACTAATTAGATTCTGATATCAGTATCGATCAATAGAAAAGAAGTCCATATTTTAGAGAATACCTTAGAGGATGTCCTTGATGGAAGGAACTCCCATAATAACTTATCTTAGACCTTTTGCTCTCGCCTATAAATAGATAGAACCTCATGGGACTTAAAGCGACAGTGAGAAGCAACACAGAAGCATCTAAGAGTTGCGTAAAGATTAACAACATAAATGCATATAAGAGTTGCATAAAAGAAAATGTTTCACAGACATCGATTGAGAGACTACTGTCTCCCTCTCAATCTCACTGAGCCATCAATTATAGTGGTTCTGTGAAAGGATAGGAAGAGAGAAGGAGTCTAGTTCTCTTTGTAGATTGGCGGAGGCATTGGATCTAAGGAAGGTATTCAGATCAGAAATCTTTCCCCTTCCGTGCGGATGGCATCAAAGGTACACATCGTAAAAACAGATCTATTATTGATGTTTTGATTTCGATCCTAGAATTAAAGTTTTTCGCATCATAAAAGTATGATAAAAGATTTTTATGATAACAATTGGTATCAGAGCCTAGGTTCTTGAAATCAAAACTTTAGATCAGTTGTTTTCTGATTTATGATGTTTGGATGATCCGAATTCTGTCAATCTGCATTCCTATCCATTTTGGTTTATCGTTTTCTTGTCAGAGATATTAAGGAAACAGCGACGATCGCTGTGTAGCACTGTTGTCGATTTCATTATGATCTCGTTACGTACGACTATAAGGGTCGTCGGCGATCGCACCGCAGCAGCCATAGGGCTGCAGATCGAACGCATAAGGGCGACGACCTCGCGCAGGCACAGCCGCACCGGCTGCAGCCCTACGCGGGCGCAGACAGCGCCCGCCCATGCATAAGAGGCGACGGCCGCGCGCTGGCGACGGCCACCCACAGCGTTAGCGCGATCAAGAAGACCGCCGCGAGCATGGCGCGATCGGCAGCGACCTCGGCGAGGCAGATACTACGCCCACCCCGCGCGGCCATAGTCGTTTGGCGGCGGCACAAGCGCTACGGGCGTCGTTCGGCAATCGCCGCAAGATCATGCGCAGCACTGACGGCAAGCAGCATTTGCGCAGGATGCGGCGGTCGTTGTTCGACAAAATTATAATTTTACCATTAAGCTAAAATTACAGTTCTACCATTAAGCAAAAATTATAGTTTTGCCATTAGATAGTTCTGCCCTTTATAAATTGCGTAATTACAATATATGTCCTGGCATCATATTTACGATTTTACCCTTAAAGGATTAAATTTAACTTTGATAAAATTTAGAAAAGATTAAATTTTGATTAATTTTTTATTTTGATTGATTTATTTAATTAGACTAATATCAAGCTCGATTCTGGGTTTGCCCAAATTAAATAAAATTGATTAGTTTAATTTAATATTTTATAAATTAAAAAAATATAAATTATTGTTCCTTTTATAGTTTTTCTCATATGATTTATTGATTACATGTGGTAAATTAAAATCCAATTATTGTTTTTGGATATTTCTTTGGTTACTCACATATATATATATATATATATATATTTGAAATTGTGAAATCATAGTTATCTTTCACATAAAGACTTTTCATGATTTACGTGTTATCATGATTATTATCATATGAGTTTTTCCTTATGCTGATCAATATAAATGAATTATTGATTGTAAGTTGTAAATAATATTCAATTATTATTCTTGGATATTTGGTTGATTATTCATATATATATATTTGAAATTGTGAAATGATAGTTAATTTTCACATAAAGGTTTTTCATGATTTATGTGTTATTATGATTATAGTTGTCATATGAATTTTCTTTATGCTCATTAATATTCAATAATCATTATGTTTGTTATTCTATTATTGAATTACTTAGCATAAATTGAATTAAAGAAATTTAGTGAATATTATTTGTAATTCATCTTCCTAAGTTTTATCTGATTGGTAGTTGCCAAAGTGGCTTGGGATGATAAACTTAGGGGATATGAATTACGATAAAAGTCTTGTCATTTATAGGATATTTTATATTATATTTTATATTTTTGTATTGGTCTTATAGCCTCCAAAGTGACCTAGACCAATAATTTATAAAATATATTATGGAATTGATCCTAAATGATATTAAAGAAATTTGATAAATATTATTTGTAATTTATTTTTCTAAGTTTTATATGACCAGTAACTGCCAAAGTAGCCTGGGATGATAGGCTTATGGGATATAAATTACAATAAAATCTTATCATTCATAGGATATTTTAGATTGTATTTTATATTTTTGTATTGGTCTTGTAGTCATCAAAGTGACATAGGCCGATAATCTATAAAATACATTATAGGATTGGTCCTAAATGACATTAAAAAAAAATAATATTCACAATGACACACATAATTAGGAGATTTAGATAATCACAAAGGAGAATCTATTTTGAATAATTATGTGATGGGGTAGGATGATACTGTTTTGGATATCCTTGCAGTTTAGTGTTCTATACCCAAAGGTATTAACACTATTCCACAAGGATGGTATCAGTCCTTCATAAATGATTATATGTGTGAATAGTAGATATGTTAATATTGAAAGTAAAATATTGATGATATTAATAGTTCAACATTCATTATAAAGCTCAAAGCATTGATGTTATATTATTACAGTGATACTTCCTTCATTGTATTTTTATAAATATCCTTATATTTTTTTAAATATATTTTCTAGAATAAATGGCTTGAGCATATACAAGTTATATTGAATGAGTGAGACCTTGATCAGATTATTTGAAGGGAATACAAACTTATTTACTGAAAGTTCTGTGGAATAAATAATTAAGATGACTGATCAAAAAGGGTCTGAAAAACTCAATTTGATGATACTTAGACTTCAGTACAATTTACAACTAGCGCATGAGAATATTTAAGGATCAACATAAATTTTCTGATAAGTCATGAGTTGACACCTCAATGAAAGAACTGACTAAAAATGAAAGTATTTGAGGAATTAAAGATTACCTCCTTAATATAATTGACAAAGTTGTAAGTCAAGACTTAGAATATTTGAGTTCTACTTAAGGAGTGGGTAACAATAAAATAAGAATGAAGCATAAGCCACCTGAGTTTATAATTACTATATAAACTCATAAAGGAATTTCTTCATAATAAAGTATTACTTGTATAACAATGAAAGTTATATAAAGAAGAATTATAAGATTTGATTTGAAATGAAAAGTTATATGGTTCAAATCAAATATTATAGAAATTATTTTTCTAATATTTGGTAGATTAATTTGATGCTTTAATGTATGTTATCAATAATAGAGATTTATTTTAATATTTAAAAAGAAAAAGAATAAAAATCAAAGGAGATTGAAATATTTATCATTACGAGGAATTATCTTAAAATGAAAGCGATAGTAATTTAAATTTATCGCCTACGCCTAAGGATGATTCATTTGATGAATCTTGAGGATTCGTGCTATATTCTTATAATTCTAGGAATTTAGATTCTTTACCTAGAATTGTTAGAATATTATTTCTCCTTTGGTAGTTTGTGAACTCAATATGATTCAATAAAAGTTCATTTTTGGATTCTATATAATGGTCTATACAGAATTAATATGAATCTTGAGTTTACAATGATCCTATAATTAAATATTAAAATAAAATATTGTTAGGATCTAAAAGGCACTAAGAGGGGGGGGGTTAATTAATGCAGCGGATTAAAATCGTACTTTTGAAACCAATTTTACAAAAACATAAGTTCGTAGGAAGATTTCGATTTGACGAAAGAGAACTTGAAAGTAATTGCTTGAGTAAAGGAAATAACAAGGAACTAAACAACTTGCAGCTGAGTAATGAAATGATTCAAAAATCTAAACACTCACACATTCATGAACACAATGATGTATAGTGGTTCGGTCAAATGACCTACATCCACTCTTGAAGCCTTCACGATGAGGCTCCGCTCTTCCACTAGCAAATCCTTTGAAGGGGAAGGATCAAATACCCCTTTTACAACCCTTTACAAGAGGTTCACACTCTTAAAAGATTTCTCAAGAACAAGGAGGAGGTGAACACTTAGCAAGAGACAAGACTTTTCAAGACTAATCAAAGACTTTAACTCAAGATTTTAACTCTCAAAGGGTACCCTTTCAGCTGAGAAAGGAGGGTATTTATAGATCCAAAGTGGATTCAAATTTGGGCTCCAAATTTGAAATCAAATTGAGTTCTGTTCAAGCGGTGTCGAGGCGGTGTTATCACCGTGTCATCACTTTGTGTCGATCTGTGGCCCGACACAATTGTGGGCGATACCACCGCCTGACCAAAGGCTATCGCTCGGCTATAGTAGCCGGGCGGTGCTACGCCCAGTTGAGCAGATGCCACCGCCCAGTCGGGCATCACCATCCAAGTGGGCGGTTCACTTTGCCTGGCCCATTCACCAAGGTGAATGGGCCCATTTAAGGCCCAACTCGGCCCAAAGAGAAGCCCGGTTGGCCCCACTGAATTTAGGCAAGATTTTTTCTAAATCCTTGCTCTACTCATATGCAAACTACGAACTTAAAAACATAACTCAAAGTGATTTAACCCGACACTCTTCAAGTCAACTTCCGGCGAGCTTTACGGTGAGATTCCGGTAGGCTTCCGATGCTTCCCTCGGATTGCTTCAGCGGACTTCAAGATACTCCGGATTGTATGGCGAGCTCAATGAGTCTTCGGCTAGCTTCGAATCTTCCGGTAAGTTCGCGAACCTTCGGCGATCTTTGCGATGAACTTTTGAAAACTTCGGCAAGTCCCTGATTCGATCTTGGATGGTTCTGGCAACACTTCCGAAGATCTCTCGGACTTCCGATGAACTCTTGAACCCCCGACGGACTTGATCTCGGTCAATCGCTTTATGTTTTCTTCTCATCGTAGTTGTTCCTGCACACTTATCTCGACAAAGTAGATTAGAACAAATATTTCACCAATTGACTTCATCATCAAAATCCGAGATTCAATAATCTCCCCATTTTTTATGATGACAATTAATTGATGATGGAGTTACTCTTAACTCCCCTTATCTATATGCCATAGATAATAAAAATTATTTGAATTCAATTTTTGAATTCAACACAATAAGTTTAACATATGAAAGAAAAACTTCATGATTTACTTAATGATGATAAAGTCCATGTTGGACATTCATCATTAAGATGTCAAATAGGTATCAAAATGATATTTAATAAAGTATACACAATAAAAACATGATATCAAGAACCTAAATAGACATTTTAAGCATATAACTTGCAATAACTTGTAAAGCATGGGAAATGCATATAACTTTCAACGTATTGTCACGGACTTAGCTGGTTTTGCCTAAGCCGTGCGGCACCAATGCGTATCACCGCAAAGGTCAGCCTATCCGAAATCTCCTACAATCCCTTAGGATCTGCAAAAGAGAAGACGAGATAGAGAAAGCGCTTCACACGGGATCCGCAAGCCGCTCTTTTAGCAAACACATTATAGCCAATGCAAATTCCAACAATGGATATCACAAGCTCAGAACAGTTGCACAACAAAGGTATAGATTTGGTCCACTACAGACCGAATTCTATTACAAGTATTCCCTCGACGCGTACTTTATGTACAAGCCTGCAATGGCTGTCAAACTCACTCAAATAGGGCATTTTGCCTTTGGCAAGCCCTTTACAAGCTTTACAAGTGACAACCAACCAAAGGGACAGACAAGCACAAGCATTACCGAACAAGCCGTTTACAATTTTGTCCGTGACATTCTCCCCCACTTAATCCTCCGACGTCCTCGTCGAAGCCTTTCTTGACGCTTTGCAACTTCTTTTCTTTGTTGGATCTTTGATCTTCGCTCGCTTGCGATCGCCCTTGGCTCCCATTTGTTCTCCGCTTGTTGTTGAGTCGTCGAACTTTAATCCGCCATCTTTGCTTCAACTCGCCAATGACTCGACTTTGGTGTGGGGTTGGCAAAGTTGTCTTTGATCCTTGTTGGTTCTTCGGATTCCTGATGAAGGTAAAGACCATCATTGATATGCGCCGATCTTCAAATTCTTCTTGTCTCTTGAATGGATAGATGCTTGTTGGAGCTTTAACGAGCATCGCCGCAACCTTGAAATTTTCGAGATCCTTCCTCCGTAAAATTTGCCCATCGAATCTTCTTCCACTTTGTTGTCTTCAAAGGGTCTTCACATCTGTGCTTGAGCTCCTCTGTTTGGATAACTAAGAGAGTGGGAGTCTTTGAGTTCCGCCCATTCTCTTGGGAGTTGAGAAGGCAAAGGTTACTTGTCTTCGCCCGCCTCCTCGAAGTTTGTACTTCGTGCATCAAGTAGTTCTTGGAATTCGCCTTTGCTCTTAGCTCACACTTCAAGCACTGAAGTGTTTGCAATCCTTATGTTGAGTTAGCTCTTTGTGATTCACCTTCTCATTGCCATTGAACTTACGGAATGCAAGAAGTTATCACTCCAACTTGGAGTAAGTCTCAGATAGGTTTGGTCGCCTTTGGGATTGTACCGCCTTCTCCATCATTTCATCGCCGACTCTATGAGTAGTAAAGGTACAGACGCAGCATCTTTATCTGCTCCGATCCTTGGTCATGCACTCTTGCATCGACCAAGTCCTTCACTCACGGCTATCTTGATGGAAAGTCTGGTGACATTGGTCTTAAGTTCTCGGCCTTCGCCCTTCAACCTTGTCTTGGTACATGGAGTTTGCCAAAGCATTCTCCTCCTCCACGGCCCATATCACGACCAAGTGCTCTCCTCTAAGAGAGCAAGGGATTGATGACTCCGGAAGTCCCGCCTCGGCGGTACCATGGCACTACGACGCTGAATGGCACTACTATCCGTTGTCTGATCTGCATCCCTTCTTCGTGATCGGTAGATCTGCCTCTGCTGACATTGTGACACTCCTCCGAGTTCACCTTCAATCTAACCGATGATCGATATTGGGTAGCCGAGTCCCATTGGACTCGTCATTGCTTCCACGTCCTATTCGACCCCCGCTTCAACACCTCTGTGTTCTCTGAGCGATTCCGCTTGGTCGATGGAAATCTGATGCAACTCCCATGTATGGCCACCGCCACACATGTTGCAGGCTTGCACCATTTCTGTTCTCCTTAGCTTCATTGGCTGCAATGTTCGCTTACTCGCCTTGCCCTCCTCGACTTGTCGGGCTCCTTAGCGAATGTGAGCTCAAGTAGTTCCACTCTTCGGCAGACTCCGATCATACCTCTGTATGATCCAGTCCCCCTGTGGGACTTCCTGGTCTTTGCATCTGAACTTCTTCCTTGATAGTGCACAGCCCCCATAAGCTGATGTCCAAGGCTTCCATTCAATGCAACAATCGGTGCACGCACGGAAGACCCGCCTCTGCGGTACCATGGCATTCATTTGCTTGAATCCATAGCTCTTCTTACCGTCGTGTTGTTCACCAACTTGGAGCTCCTTGTCGCGCTCCGGTGGTATCTCAGATGACCATGTCCTCACGGGACATCTTTGTGTGTGTCGTCTTGCACACGAACCATTTCACCACGATCTCCTCGCATCATGTCGCCTCCGATGACTTGCATTCGATCCCGTGGTATGAACTCGAATCGCGATATCTCCATGTGTGGACTCGCCAACACATCGCAGGCCTTCGCCCACTTCGATTCGATTCGCTTCGCTTTGGCAATCGACCTTCGCCCACCCACTCTCGGGTCACACTCTGGAAGAAGGCTAGCTCTAGGACGATCCATCGCCTAGCGGCTCCTTTGAAGTCTCTCGACTTCGCTGAAATAGGTGTACTATTTCGGATCGGGACTCGCCCCTACCAAAGCACAATCTCGCTGCGCACCGCTTTCTCATGGCAACTTGAATAGCAACACTGTGGCATATTCTTCAAGAGTACGTCTCTGCATCCTCTTGCCCCGTGTCAAGGCTTTTTGACACCAACTTTGCCTCAATGAAACGCGCCACCTTAGAATCTCCACCAAGTGTTTCATCGAGATAAGATATATGTGCCTCGAAGCTCCCTTCGTCTTCACCATGCAAGATGAGTTTGCTCCATCGAATATGAAACCCATGGAACGACATGATCCGATTCTTGCCTCGGCAAGAGTCCATGTCCTTGACCTCGTGTAAGAAAAGCACCAAGCCTCGCTCCATGTTCCGTCTTCAAAGCCAACTCCTTCACGCGCGATTTGGGTACTTCACCAAGTTTTCCCAAGTTGCTCGCTTCTCGATTAGCATTGAATTAATGGTGGCCCTCACGCCCACCATTCCAACGTTGAGTCCGAACTCACCGCTTCGGCTCTTAGTGTGCCTTCACTTTGTGTTGCCCTCGGGTTGCTCCCCACTTGATCTCGCTATGCGTCCACCAACGCATTGCCACTTGCGAGATCATGCGATGACTCCTCACCGCTCACTCAATCCTCGAGCTCTGTCTTGAGGTACTCCTCAGCGATTCATTGCACGATTCATTCGGAAAGTGGGACTTATCCTCTCTGGATATCCGCCCGTTGGAGCAACATCTCTCTTCGCATCCTTCCCTTAGGAAGTTTTGGAGACCACCATCCCCTTGGACTACTCCGCCTTTGCTTTGAACAAAGCGTAATTCGCCTTCGCAAATGCACTTTGCTAGATTGTGACACCTCACCAATACACCATACTTTGCACCCCTCGGGTCTAGCAACATCTTGAATGTTGCAAATACGAAAGTATCCTGCAAATGTCGAAGAGAAAGTTTCAATGCTCAATGCACGGACCTTAGCCTTGGGATGGCCACGACGATCCATCGTCAGTATGCAAGACCTTGCATGAGTATCGAATTCCTTGAGTTTGCAACTTTCCTCACCTCTCGTGAGCTTTGACAACTCTTTCGATCATGAGCAACCCATCGCAACTTGCACGGTCTCATCCTTGGCCAAGCACCCGCTTGCCTCGAGCACCGCAAAATCAAGTTTGGGTGTCAATGTCGAGCCTTTGCTCGAACTCGACCATCCCCACCTGTGCGCTCCGCAATTCTTCTTAGCTTGTTGTCCTCGTGGTGCGACAAGGTCCCCACGCTTGCATGCTAAGTGTTTCTAAGTGAGCTTGTCCCGCTCGATACCAATTATCACGGACTTATTTGGTTTTGTTTAAGCCGTATGCGGCACCAATGCGTATCACCGCAAAGGTCACCTACCCGAAATCTCCTACAATCCCTTAGGATCCGCAAAAGAGAAGACGAGACAGAGAAATCACACGGGATCCGTAAGCCGCTCTTTAGCAAACACATTATAGCCAATACAAATTCCAACAATGGATATCACAAGCTCGAAACAGTTGCACAACAAAGGTATAGATTTGGTCCCTACTGATCGAATTCTATTACAAGTATTCCTCGACGCTGCGTACTTTATGTTTGCAATTTGTCAAATCACTCAAATAGGGCATTTTGCCTTTGGCAAGCCCTTTACATGCTTTACAAGTGACAAAGAAACCAAAAGGGACACGGACAAGCACAAGCAATACACCGAACAAGCCGTTTACAATTTTGTCCGTGACAGTATGGCCATTGCATTCACATATTCTTTCTCCCCCTTTGTCATCAACAAAAAGGAAAAGAGGGATTCATATTATGAGTGCGCATCCAAATATATATAAAAATAAAGGATATCCGAAAAATATCACAAATGTGGAAAAGGAAATCATTCAAAAATCCGAATATCATTCCATAGTGCCCAAGAAGATGTAGTGAAGATAATACAACATATATGTCAAAGCTGCATAGATGTCAAAATTGCACACAAGTTTACAATGTTCAAAAAGAAAATACAACAAACTACTCCTCAGGAGGAATGCCAAGGTGCCTATATATGTGATATATCTTTTGGTTCATCTTTCGCATTTCCTTTAAAATTTCAATTTGCTGTAATTTTACTTCATTTAACTCTCTCATAATCGGATCGTCAGAAGATGGAGCTGAAGCTGGCACTGATGGAGCAGCATCAAAAGGATCAGGAGGAGGAGATTCACTTCCCCTAAAGACTGGTGTTTCAGGATGATCTATTTGTGGGGGAGGTATATCACTTCTCCTAGGTTGTCTAACCCCTATTTCATGCTCGAATGTACACCTAAGTCGCCTAAGTAGTTTCATGTCAATGATGTTAAATCTGTCCACTTGTATTACTTCTTCATCAGGTGGAATGCAAATATTATGGGCATGCAATAGTTTAGTTATTAACCCTCCATATGGTAACATTGATCATTTAGAAAGGACTTCTATCATGTGTTGCCAGATTAGGTATCCAAAATAAAAATTCTGTCTGGTCATGATCCAATATATGGTACCTAATTCAGTGAAACTGATCTCATCATGATGAAACTGTTTAGGAATGATAATGCTTACAAGAATGTGATGTAAAATTTTAGAGTTAAAAGGTAACAAATGTTCACAACTCTTGGGAATTATACCTAAGTTTGGATTTGCAAACACGGTTTCTAAGGCTTCAGAGTGGGTGGCTCCGATTGTGTCCATGTCCCATTTTCCTCTAAAATAACATCCTAATTCTTTCTCAACAATTCCAATTAATAAGCATATAGTACTATCAAATATTTGGATCTCATTTCCTAGAAGATAAGTTGATAAGCCATCATCATTCACGCTTAAATTTGTATAAAATAATTTAATCAAGCGTGGATAAATAGGTCCCGCAACTTGCAAAATGGGTAAGGCCTCTAAGTCCGCAAAACACATGATGGGTTCTAGGTTCCCTAATTGATTCAAATCAACATATTTTCCTTTATGAATGGTTCTACAATTAAGTTCAGAAAATCTAAGGGAAGCTTCTTTTGATTTGAACAAAGATTGGTTAAATGAATCTACCTCCACCCTTTTTCCTTTGTCTCTTGATGATCTTTTAGGAGCCATTTCTATTAAGGATAGATCAATAATCAATTGAAAGGAAGGAATTAAACTAGACAAGAAAAAAAGAGGAGAAAAATTTTAGTTTTTACCTTAGATTGTTCCTTTGAGAGGTAGGGAGCTTGAATCAAGGAAAGATCCCCTCCTTAGGCTTCTAGAGGGAAGGAATGATACTTGGGAAGTTTTTAGAGGGGTGTAGAGAGGTGAGGAAGAGAGTTCTCGGGTTAGGGGGCGGTTCTACCGCCGACCCTAACTCACCCCTTATATAGGGGTGTTAGGCAGATACTACCGCCCGTGACGATTTCTACGCACTGGGTCGACTACCTGGCGGTGCCACCGTCGGATCTGGCGGTGCTACCGCCGGTAGCACAAAAATCCCATTTTATAATTTGTTTTTAGAGATGGGATGAAGTCAAAAAGAATTCGATGAAAAGAAATCCAAGAGGAAAGATAAAAAACCAAAAAGATTTGGAATTAAATAGATGAAAACCAAAATTTAAAGGAAGGATATCATATAATAAAGCTCACTTATTAGGACAATTTAACATGCCTAATTCCCTTCTAATAAAATCAAATTGTTCCTCATTTAAAGGTTTTGTAAAAATGTCTGCTAATTGATGATTTGTATCAACAAATTCAAGGGTGACATCTTTACTACTTACATGATCACGTATAAAATGATGCCGAATGTCAATGTGCTTAGTTCAAGAGTGTTGAATCGGATTTTTAGTTAGACAGATAGTACTCGTGTTATCACATTTTATAAGAATATTTTTTAAGTAAATTCCATAGTCTTCTAGTGTATTTTTCATCCAGATAACCTGTGCACAGCATGTACTTGTAGCTATATATTCGGTTTCTGCCGTAGATAGTGCAACCAAATTTTGTTTCTTGGAAGTCCAAGAAACAAGTGCATATCCTAGAAATTGGCATGTTCCGGTTGTGCTTTTTCTATCTATTTTACATCCACCAAAATCCGCATCTGCATAAGCTCTCAAATCAAAGTTATCGGATTTTGGATACCATAATCCAAGATTAGGAGTCCCTTTAAGATATCTAAGGATTCTCTTAACAGCTTTGAAGTAAGATAGTTTAGGATTAGCTTGGAATCTTACACATAGCCCTACACTAAACATAATGTCAGGTCTGGTTGCAGTGAGATAAAGCAGGCTACCTATCATGCCCCTATAAGTTTTTTGATCAAAACTTTCTCCATTTTCATCAATATCTAATTTAGTAGAGGTGCTCATAGGAGTGCTAATATCTTTTGATCCATCCATGTTAAATCGTTTTAATAATTCCAATGTGTATTTTGATTGATTTAGAAATATATCATCACTTAGTTGCTTAATTTGCAGTCCTAAAAAGAAATTTAGTTCTCCCATTAGGCTCATCTCAAATTCATTACTCATATTCTTAGCAAATGATTCACATAATGATTTATTACAAGAACCAAAAATAATATCATCAACATAAATTTGAACAATAAGAAAATTATTTTTAAAATATTTAATAAACAATGTAGTATCAATCTTGGCTTTAGTGAAATCATTTGAAATTAAAAAAGAACTAAGCCTCTCATACCAAGCCCTAGGGGCTTGTTTTAGACCATATAGAGCCTTAGTTAGCTTAAACATATGGTTAGGAAAAAAAGAGTTTTCAAATCTGGGTGGTTGTTCGACATACACTTCTTCGGAAATAAAACCATTTAAGAATGCACTTTTGACATCCATTTGAAATAATTTGAAATCATTACTACTAGCATAGGCAAGGAGCATCCTAATGGCTTCTAATCTTGCCACCGGAGCGAAGGTCTCTTCGTAATCGATACCTTCTTCTTGGTTGAAACCTTTGGCCACTAGTCTAGCCTTGTTTCTAACCACGATATCGTATTCATCTTGCTTGTTTCTAAAGACCCACTTAGTACCAATAACTAAGTGATCATTAGGTCTAAGAACAAGCTTCCATACCTCATTCCTCTCAAATTGATTCAATTCTTCTTGCATTGCGATAACCCAAGAATCATCTTTCAAGGCATCAACAATGCATTTTGGTTCAACTTGAGAAAGAAATACAGCATGGGCACAAAAATCTTTGAAAGAAGAGCGAGTTTGAACCCCTTTCGATGCATCTCCTATAATTAACTCCTTGGGATGAGCATCTACATACTTCCATTCCTTGAGTAAGGAAGTTTGGGAAGAAGATGCATCCAAGTTGTTATTTTGAGGGGAGGGTTCATTCAAATTCAAATTATCAAGACCAAAATCATCATCAAAATCTTTCTTCCTTCTTAAATTCAAAAATTTCATTAAAAACCACATGAATAGATTCTTCTATAACTAAGGTTTTTTTGTTGAAAACATGAAAAGCCTTAGAAACGGAAGAATAACCAAGAAATATGCCTTCATTGGATTTTGCATCGAATTTTCCTAAGGCATCCTTTTCATTTAAAATAAAGCATTTACAACCAAAAACTTTAAAATAAGAAACATTGGGTTTTTTTATCATTCCATAATTCATATGGAGTTTTAAATAGGGATGGTCTCACTAGAACTCTATTCATAACATAGCAAGTCGTATTCACGGCTTCGGCCCAAAAATATTTTGATAAATTATATTCATTTAACATGGTTCTAGCCATTTCTTGCAAACTTCTATTTTTCCTTTCCACTACTCCATTTTGTTGTGGATTTCTTGAAGTAGAGAAGTTATGATTATATCCGTTTATTTCACAAAAATTTTGGAAGTCGTAATTTTGAAATTAACCTCCATGATCACTTCGAATTGATGAAATCATAAAACCTTTTTCATTTTGAGTGAGTTTACAAAATTTAGAGAAACATTTGAAACAATCACTTTTGTGAGCCAAGAAATAGGTCCAAGTGTATCTACTATAGTCATCCACAATTACAAAGGCATATTTGCTACCTCCTAGGCTTGTTATGTCAATTGGTCCAAATAAGTCCAAATGGATCAATTGCAATAGTCTAGTGGTGCTAATTTGATTTTTTGATTTGAAACTAGTTTTTATTTATTTTTCTAGTTGACATGCATCACATACCTTGTCCTTAACGAATTTCATGTTTGGGATTCCTCTTACTAACTCTCTAGATGAAATCTTAGAAATTAGTTTCATGCTTGCATGGTCTAATCTCCTATGCCAAAGCCAAACATCATCATTCAAAACCGAAAAACACATTTCATTACTTAATTCATCAATATTTATAGTATAGACATTGTTTTGTTTTAAAGCAATCATGGATATGTCATTGTTTGGTTTTTCAATGATGCAAACATTAGATTCAAATCTAACAACATAACCTTTATCGCATAATTGACTAATGCTTAAAAGATTATGTTTCAAACCATCAACTAGCAACACATCATTAATTGAAAATTTTGATTTGTTACCTATGGTTCCCTTGCCAATGATTTTACCCTTGTTATTGTCTCCGAAGGTGACATACCCTTCTTCTTTGCTAGTGAGCATAGAGAAATGAGATGGATCTCCGGTCATGTGTCTTGAGCATCCACTATCAAGATACCATTTCTTGCTCCTAGCTTATGAGTTTGTCTACAAAAGAGGATGGTTTTTAGGTACCCATTTGATTTTGGGTGCCTTAAAAATTGATCTTTTTAATTTGTAATTTAACATTGAATTGTTTATGGTTCCTTTAGGAACTCATATCAATTTTTGTGGACTAATTTTCTTGAATGGACATTTGTAAGCAACATGTCCCGTTTTACCACAAAAATTACATTTCAAATGAGGTGATACATGCAATGTAGGACCTTTAATGAAGGTGGTGGGATTTTGGTGAGAACCACTCATAAATCCGATTTTGGTGAGACCTTAAACTTGTTTAGGGTCTCTTTGAGTAGCAAGTTCTCCCTTTTTGTTGCATCTAAGTGTTCACACTTAGAGCATGGGGGTAGAGAAGGGGTTTGAAGACTATTGAACTTACTTTGTAATAAAGCATGTTCTTTCTTAAGCAAATTGAACTTCTTACTAATAGTTCTACATTCATCAAATAACTCATGAAAAGCAATAGAAAGTTCATCGAAAGATAACTCTTCATTAACCTCTTCTCCTAATGCCATTAGCGCGAAGTTGGCCTCCTCTTTGTTGCTAGCTTCTTCAACCTCGGAGTCACTTGAATCATCCCACGTGGCCTTCAAAGCTTTTTTCTTCTTGAATTGCTTCTTCTTGGCTTGAGGGCATTCATTCTTGAAGTGTCCCGGCTTCTTGCATTCGTAGCAAATAACTTGGTCCTTTTGTGTTCAAATTTATTTTTTGTGTCATTTTTAAATTTATTCTTTCTTATAAATTTCTTAAACTTTTGAGTTAAAAGTGCAATATCATTGTCACTGTCCTCATCACTTGATGTTCCTTTCAAGTGGTCTTCTTGTGTTCTAAGTGCCATATCCTTCTTGTTCTTTGGAAGGGGGTTCTCAAGCTCTTCATGAGCATGGCACGTCATCTCGTAGGTCATTAGAGACCCAATAAGTTCTTCAAGAGGAAATACTTTAAGATCCTTGGCCTCTTGAATGGCCGTAACTTTTGGATCCCAACTCTTTGGAAGGGATCTTAAAATTTTAGTTACCAATTCAAAATTAGAAAAATCTTTACCAAGAGCTTTAAGTCCATTGATGACATCCGTAAAGCGGGTGTACATATCTCCAATGGACTCATTTGGTTTCATCCGAAAAAGTTCATAGGAATGCACAGAAATATTGATTTTGGACTCTTTCACTCGGCTAGTGCCTTCATGAGTGATTTTAAGAGTGTGCCAAATATCAAATGCCGATTCATAAATAGAAATCCGATTAAACTCGTTCTTATCAAGCGCACAAAATAAGGCATTCATAGCCTTTGCATTGAGAGCAAAAATCTTCCTTTCCGACTCATTCCACTCACTCATCGGAAGAGAAGATTTTGCAAAGCCATTTTCAACAATGTTCCAAAGTTCGAAGTCCATAGAAATGAGAAAAATCCTCATACGGGTCTTCCAATACGTATAATCCGACCCATTAAACATAGGCGGACGAGTAATGGAGTGACCCTCTTGCATACCGAAGTAGGCCATCTCTCTTGGGTTTTAAACCAATATGAGAGCAAACCTTACTCTGATACCAATTGTTAGGATCTAAAAGGCACTAAGAGGGGGAGTGAATTAGTACAATGGATTAAAATCATACTTTTGAAACCGATTTTACAAAAACACAAGTTCGTAGGAAGATTTTGTTAGGGATCGAGCGGCACTAAGAGGGGGGGGGGTGAATTAGTGCAGCGGATAAAACGATAGATTTTCAGCGATTTAAAACAAGCTTTGGAAACTTAAATGCGAATGAATGCAACGTTCGTTTGAACCTGGAAAGATTGCGTTTTAACTTTAAAGCATACGTAATAAGATGATAAGGAAGTTGAGTAAGTAAAGTAAAGGCTTGCAGCAAAGTAAAACAGAAATTTAACCACTCACATAATCAAGAGGCGCATGATGTATAGTGGTTCGGTCAAAGTGACCTACATCCACTTCCAAGCCTTCTCCGATGAGGCTCCTTCTTCCACTACCAAATCCTTTGAAGGGGAAGGATCAAATACCCCTCTTACAACCCTTTACAAGTGGTTCACACTCTTACAAGATTTCACAAGAAGAATGAGGTGAACACTTAAGCAAATGAAGAACAAGACTTTCCCAAGACTTATTTTCAAACTCTAACTCTCTAAGGGTTTTATTTTTCAAGCTGAAAAGGAAGGGTATTTATAAGCCTCAAAGTGATTCAAATTTGGAGCCTAAACATGGAGCCAAAAATTTGAATCTTTTGAGTTTTTCTTTGTCAGTTTTGGCAGATCGACACACCCAGCGGTTCTCAGCTCTGCCCCAAAGTGCTACTGCAGTGGCACGATAGAGATGGCCTGATGGCAAGACTCTGAGAGCATGCACGTAGCATGCATGCACGTAGCATGCATGCACGTAAGTTCGGTTTGGGCCAAAATTTTGGCCCAAACTCATCCTAATCAAGGCCCAATGGGCCCCCACTTTGGGTTATCTAATCCTAACCCAAAATATGTGCTAACTCATTAATTTTAAAGACGTTTCCTAAGCTATTACAAAGTCCACATGACAACTTCTTAGGTGAGCTTCGGTCAACTTCCGACGGTCTTCGACGAACTTCTTGAAAACCATTCCGCGGACTCACAAAGCAAGCTCTCGGACTTCACGATGATCTTGGCGAGTTCCCCGAGCTTCTTTGGCAAGCTCCGATCTTTCTTGGCAAGCTCAGTGAACTTCCGACGAACTCTCGGCGAACTTCCGAAAACCCTTCGGCAAGCTCCCTACTCGTTCTCGGCCGGTTCGACGCGCTCCCAACGAATCTTGGACTTCCGTTGAACACTCGAACTCCCAACGATTCATCACACTTGTCTTGGCCCTTTGTTTCGCTTTACGTCTTCATCCCTATCGTAGTCACTCCTGCACAAACAAACACCAAAAACTCTACTTTGATCTAGACAGTTATTACAACGCAAATTGACATTGGCTTTCAAGCACATCATTGGTCGGTAGCCGTCCGATCCTTCGGCACATTGCCCTCTCTAGCGGCTTGTTGCCCAATCGATGGTTGACCTCCGCAACCTCGATATCCATGGCGCAACTCTGCACTTCTTGACCCGATGCCCGACGTACGAAGCCTCCTGCCGATAGTCGACCGAATCTCCGGCTCGACATCCAATATCCTGACGTGATCACCTCCGGCGCAACGTAAATTCCTCCAACTGTCTAATCCTGATCGATAGTAGACCTGCGTAACTCAACACGCAATTTAGACCACAAATCATACTCAATTAGTTTCATCATCAAAATCCGAGATTCAACAATCTCCCCCTTTTTGATGATGACAACTAATTGATGACTAACGGAGTTAACCATAACTCCCCGGAGTTTAACACAAACTCCCCCTATCAATATGCAATTGATAGAACCCTTGGATTATCCCAAATCCAAGTAACATGTATCATTCATGTAGTGAAATAAGAACAAACCATCATGCAAATATAAAATATTCAATCAATGCATGAAGTCATCAATCTACTTCTCCCCCTATGTCATCAACAAAAAGGAGAAGTAACATTATAGCTAGTTTTCAAGGATATGCAAATATTACAACATACTAGCTATCACATCATACAATACAACATCAAATAATATCATTCAATCATAACAAGTTTCAAAGATAGGCAATGATGGTAATTTTCACTTGCTTGTTGAGATGTGCAAGTTGCACTTTCTTTGCTTCCTTTGCATGTTCTAGCTAGCAAAATTTTTCTTTGCAATACATAAGCTAGCAATAATTCTTCTCCTTTGTAACTAAGTTTCACCTTTGCAAGCTATCAACTTTTGTTTGCAATGAGCTAGCAATTATGTATAATCACTTTAAACATATATGCTAACTTTTCATTTAAACATACAAACATAAAGGCATGCAACATTTCAAATTTTGAAGTTTTGCATTTTGCTTCTTTGATATAGTCAAGATAGCAATATTTGCATCCTTTGAAATAGCAATCCTTCTTCTTCTTGTGAAATTGCAAGGTAGTAATTTTCTCCCCTTTGTTTTTGTCAAAAGAAGGAGAACTAAATGGCTAAAAATTTCAATCATTATACAAGCCATTTTTCATATCAATTAAAAGTTTGCATCAATAAAAATATACATCAATTGTTCAATCATTACATGATGCAAATAAGACAACAATGCAAAGAAATCATGTCATGATGGATATCAATATATAAATTCAACAAGGATCACAACCAAAAGATATCATTCATGATTCATAATTTTCTTTTAGCAAGATCAAAATTCATATTTATCAATTTTTAATTCAAGATAAATATTATACAACCTAGAATCATGATGCATAAGAACATAGCATTCTCATAGATAAAGTCATGATTCAATGATTCTTCATCATAAAGTAAATCAAATATTCAATTTACCACACAAGGCAAAGAAATCATATCACTTCTATGAAATATATGACATCAAGGCTCATGATCCATTTGAAAAAATATAGCACAAAGAGTAACTAGATTCATGTATAAGAATTCCAAGTATCAAATATCAAAATATCAAGACTTAGATTATGACAAAGCTCATTCAAGTTCGAATCATCAAAATCATTACCATAGTTTGTGAGATTCACAAATGATATAAACTTGAATTATTTTCTCTTTAGTAAATGATAAAAAGAAGTAATTATTTTCGAGATTCAAAAATGCTAGCCATCATGACAAGTGATACATCAAAAGTCTACATCATTATTTCAATCAACAAGTCATGAAGCATACAAAGTAGTATTGAAACATGAGAGAAAAGTTCAAATTATCAAATCATAATCAATTCATCGAAATCACTTCTATAATTTATGAGATTCTTAAGATATCATGAAATCATTAATCTCGGTAAGATAGTAAATATAATTTCTTTATGTTTCATATAAGTATGTCTTTTGCCTTTATATGCCAAATCAAAATATTCAAAACCGGAAGACAAACTTCATTATAAAATTGTCAAAACAACACATTGTTTCAAGACATGAGATTTAACTTATCATGATAATGTGTTTCATTTTGTTTCAAACAAGTGTACTTATATTTCAAAAGATGAGTATCAAATTTAAGACCAAAACATGAGTTTGTCATCAAGATATGATATCACAAAGTCATTAAGCATGATAACAAACTTTTAGTATTTTTATTTCAATGATGATTTCATAATGTATGTTCAAACATTTATGTGGATCCCATCATTGTAGAAATTCAAAACATAAGTTTGTCATTATATCCATCAAGATCATATGCATCAAATATCATGACAATACATTTTCTCATCTTTATGAGTTTCAATTTAAGTGATTTGATCTTTCATAAGAATATTCAACTTTTTCATATGAAAATGTCATGCATTATATTCAAAAACGAAAATATCATCAAAATCATTTTAATTTATAAGATTCATAAGATATCATAAAATCATTAAGCATGACAACCAACTATTATTATCAATGATGATTACATAAGGTATGTCCAATTATATATATGAAAATCATCATTGTATTACTTTGAAATACAAGTTGTCATGTAGTCCATTAAGATCAAAAGCATTACACGTAAAGCATCATGATAGTGCAATTTCTCATTTTTATGTGTTCCATTTCAAGTGATTTGATGTTCATATGAGTATACTCATGTTTTTCATATAGATCCAAAGAGCAAGTTTCAAGAGAAATCATTAAGACCAAAAACATGAAGCACATTTTTAAAATATTCATCATGTTTATTTTCATGAGATTCACAACACTCATAACATGAATTCATTCATCTCAATAGAATAAAAAGGATATTTTCATTTTAAGCAATTTGATGTGAGCATATTCAAAATTTTTATGAAAACATGTATCAAAATAAAACACAAGCTTAGTCATTAAATCGTCAAGACCAAATATGTAAAAATGATAGCACACTTTCAATTTTTATGTTAAAAGGCCATGTTTAAATTTTTGCCAAAATCATGCATCTATTTATAAATTCGAAAAATATGTTTCATCATCACAATATGACACTTTATTACTTCAAAAGCTCATGCATGATATAAAATCATCAAGCATCATATTTGGAGACAATGTAAACCATCAAGATACACATGCATGGATTAATCCTAAGCATTATCACAAATCTTGCATCATTCATATGTTTACTTTTCAAAAATACTATAAAGAAAAGCATAGTATAATTTCGAATTTTTTAATTTCTAAAAACACAAGAAAAGCATTAAAAAAATCCTACTAACTAAGTTAAGCATTCATGGAAATCATCAAGTAATTTCAAAATAATTCAAGGAAGTTAAGTTACTTACCTCATTGTCGAAGCCTATTAAAGCGTAGTTTGCTTCTTCTTTTCTTGATTCTTCTTTCCAAGCCTTCTTCTTCTTCTTTGGCCTCTTTCTCCATTCAAGTTCATTTGTGTTTTTTAATTTTTGTTTAATGAACTTGTTAACATTCATTGTTATGTGTTCAATGTCCTCATTGTTCTCATCACTTGAGTCATTACTCAAGTGGCATTTCATAGTTCGGAGTTCAAAAACCTTCTTGTTCTTTAGAAGGTGGTTCATGTGTTCATCATGTTCATCATATTCATCATGTTCCATTTCATAGGTCTTTAAAGACCCAATGAGTTCATCAATAGAATAATTATTTAGATCCTTTGATTCTTGAATCGCCGTTATTTTAGGATCCCACCATTTTGAAAGGGATCTTAAGATCTTGTTAGTGAGTTCAAAATCCGAAAAACTTTTACCAAGACTTTTCAAGCTATTGACGACATCCATGAAGCGGGTGTACATGTCATCGATAGATTCGCTTGGTGTCATTTGGAAGAGCTCAAAATCATGCAACAAGAGGTTTACTGAGTCTTTAACTCTACTAGTTCCTCATGCGTGATTTCAAGAGTTCGCCAAATGTCAAAAGCCGCTTTCGCACATAGAAACCGATTGAACTCGTTCTTGTTCAAAGCACAAAATAAGGCATTCATAGCCTTTGCATTTAAAGAAAAAGATTTTCTCTCTAAGTCCGACCATTCGTTCGTCGGTTTAGAGGGAAGTTGAAAGCCGTTTTCAATGATGTTCCACAAATCCAAATCCATTGAAAGCATGAAAACTCTCATTCGAGTTTTCCAATAAGTGTAATCCGAACCGTTAAAGAACGGTGGATGGACGAAAAATCGAAAAGCCCTCTTGAAAACCATTTAGAGCCATTTCTCACGGGTGCGAATCCGAAGAGAAAGAACGTGGCTCGATACCAATTGTTAGGGATCGAGCGGCACTAAGAGGGGGTGAATTAGTGCAGCGGATAAAACGATAGATTTTCAGCGATTTAAAACAAGCTTTGGAAACTTCAGTGCGAATGAATGCAACGCGTTTCGTTTGAACCGGAAAGATTGCATTTTAACTTTAAAGCATACGTAATAAGATGATAAGGAAGTTGAGTAAGTAAAGTAAAGGCTTGCAGCAAAGTAAAACAGAAATTTAACCACTCACATAATCAAGGCGTTGCAGCGATGTATAGTGGTTGGTCAAAGTGACCTACATCCACTTCCAAGCCTTCTCCGATGAGGCTCCTTCTTCCACTACCAAATCCTTTGAAGGGGAAGGATCAAATACCCCTCTTACAACCCTTTACAAGTGGTTCACACTCTTACAAGATTTCACAAGAAGAATGAGGTGAACACTTAAGCAAATGAAGAACAAGACTTTCCCAAGACTTATTTTCAAACTCTAACTCTCTAAGGGTTTTATTTTTCAGCTGAAAAGGAAGGGGTATTTATAAGCCTCAAAGTGATTCAAATTTGGAGCCTAAACATGGAGCAAAAAATTTGAATCTTTTGAGTTTTTCGGTCTTTGTCGATTTTGGCGGATGACACACCAGCGGTTTCATTTCCCTGACCAAAGTGGTGCTACCGCTGGCTACGATACCGACTCTGATGGCCAGAATCTCTGATAGCATGCACGTAGCATGCATGCACGTAAAGCTGGTTCGGTTTGGGCCAAAATTTTGGCCCAAACTCATCATCAAGGCCCAATGGGCCCCACTTTGGGTTATCTAATCCTAACCCAAAATATGTGCTAACTACGAATTTTAAAGACGTTTCCTAAGCTATTACAAAGTCCACATGACAACTTCTTCCGGTGAGCTTCCGGTCAACTTCCGACGGTCTTCTGACGAACCTTCGAAAACCATTCCGTGGACTCACAGCAAGCTCTCGGACTTCACGATGATCTTGGCGAGTTCCCCCGAGCTTCTTTGGCAAGCTCCGATCTTTCTTGGCAAGCTCGTGAACTTCCGACGAACCTCCCGGCGAACTCCAAAACCCTTCGGCAAGCTCCTACTCGTTCTCGGCCGGTTCCGGCAACGCTCCCAATGAATCTTCGGACTTCCGTTGAACACTCGAACTCCCAACGATTCATCACACTTATCTTCGGCCCTTTGTTTCGCTTTACGTCTTCATCCCTATCGTAGTCACTCCTGCACAAACAAACACCAAAAACTCTACTTCGATCTAGACAGTTATTACAACGCTGAATTGACATTCGGGTTGTTGCGGACATCATTGGTGAAGACCGTCCGATCCTTGGCACATCGCCCTCTCTAGCGGCTTGTTGCCCAATCGATGGTTGACCTCCGCAACCTCGATATCCATGGCGCAACTCCGCACTTCTTGACCCGATGCCCGACGACGAAGCCTCCGCCGATAGTCGACCGAATCTCCTCGACATCCAATATCTGACGTGATCACCTCCGGCGCAACGTAAATTCCTCCAACTGTCTAATCCTGATCGATAGTAGACCTGCGTAACTCAACACGCAATTTAGACCACAAATCATACTCAATTAGTTTCATCATCAAAATCCGAGATTCAACAGATTTCGATTTGACGAAAGAGAACTTGAAAGTAATTGCTTGAGTAAAGGAAATAACAAGGAACTAAACAACTTACAGCTGAGTAATGAAATGATTCAAAAATCTAAACACTCACACATTCATGAACACAATGATGTATAGTGGTTCGGTCAAATGACCTACATCCACTCTTGAAGCCTTCACGATGAGGCTCCGCTCTTCCACTAGCAAATCCTTTGAAGGGGTGATAGAACCCCAGAGGAATTCTATCGAGATTGATCTTTAAGGGGGATCAACCCTTGGAACGCTATAGGGGTTCCACCCTCCAAGTAGCCTGGTGGCTGCATTTGTAGATTGATCTTTCTTATTCCAAAGAGGTGGAGGCTACAAGCTTATATAGAGCTCCAAACCCTAACCCTAGGGGTTGCTTCCTAAGTGAACTACCCAATTTGCCCTCAACCTTAGCGGGCCGGCCCAGTAACAAGGGGGGCGGCGGCTAAGAAGCCCAAAGACCCAAATATAAACCCTAGCCTCTCTTCTTTATAGGATAGAGGCGGCTAGGTGGGGTTTATTACATTCTCACAGGGTTTTTATTAGCTGTTACATGGTTGAGTAGGACCTAACCCTGCTAGGGTCCTATCAAGCCCGCCCTCTTCAAATCAGCCTTGTCCTCAAGGTGGGGTTCCATGAACTCGAGGAACAGGGACTTCACTCCTCATATGATTCCCATGTGGCATCTTCAAGTGGTAAATTAGTCCAATGTACTAGTACTTCAGTAGAGGGACGTCGACGACGCATCACGACTCTGCGGTCGAGGATGGCTTGTGGTTGGGCTTGAATATTTCCATCATCAGTGGTGTTGAGCAGTTGGATCTGGGATGCCTCGTGTTCTCCCAACTTGGGCTTCAAGCATGACACGTGGAAGACAGGGTGAATTTTGGCATCTTTAAATAATTTAAGTCTGTACGCCACAGCTCCAATACGCTCTATGATCTGATAGGGCCCATAAAAACGTGGAGATAGCTTCATGGAGGCTCGTGTGTTGATGGATAGTTGCTTGTATGGTTGTAGGCGAAGATAAACCCAGTCTCCTACTAAAAATTCTCTTTCACTTCTTCGTGTGTCAGCTTGCTGCTTCATTCTAGCTTGAGCGGTAGAGAGATTATTCTTTAGCATTTGTAGGAGTTTGTCCTGTCAATTAAATCTTGGTCGACTGATCTACCTTAGTGAGCCAATTACATACATTGGAATCACAGGCCAGTACCGACCATATAATGCTTCATATGGGGTACATTTTGTAGATGAATGATATGTAGTATTATACCACCATTCGGCCCAGGGGAGCCATTTCGTCCACTCCTTTGGTCGATCACTAGCGAAGCACCGAAGGTATGTCTCTAAACATCTGCTCACCATACATGTTTGGCCGTCGGTTTGTGGATGATATGCAAGTGCTCATCTTGAGTTTGGTGCCTCAGAATCGAAATAACTCGGTCCATAATTTACTAGTGAAGACCCTGTCACGATCACTTACGATGGACCTTGGCATCCCATGTAGTTTAACAATATTTTCTATGAAAATCGAGCAATACTAAAAGCGAGTGTAGGGATTTAGCACGAGACAAAATGAGCATATTTCGTAAGTCGATCAACCACCACAAGGATTGTGCTTTTACCTTTGGAAGGTGGCAACCCTTCGATGAAGTCCATGAAGATGTCAGTCCATACCGAGTCTGGTATAGGTAGTGGTTGTAGTTTCCCTGGACTCGCCACTGTTTCACCTTTTTGCTGTTGATATACATCACATTGTGCTACGTGATTCGAAATAATTTTTCATCCCTTTCCAATAAAAGTTTTGCTTCACTCTTTTGTAGGTTCTTAGAAATCCGAGTGCCCTGCAAAGGTATGGAGTGCATTTCGTGCAGAATGACTTTGATGCAAGGGGAGTTTGGTATAAGCACAATACGACCTTTATAGCATAGATCCCTCGAATCCCAAATATAGTGAGCTATTGCGCTTGGATCCTCCTCTAATTTTTTGATGATGTTGCTGGTTTCTGGATCCTTCTTCCATTCCTCCTCTACGGTTGGTGCTGGAGATGCATAAGAAAGCCACCATTTATCTTGTGTAAAACTTTCTCCATTCGTTGGGTTGAAACGGTGGTTACGTTGCTTCCACGCTTCCGCGTAGGGTGACCTGTTTACCTTTGCAATAGAATTTCATAATCAATTTGGAAAAGTTCCAAGAGACATCACCTAGTGTCGTCACCATTCTATGCCCAAAGACATGACCTCATAATCATTAATTGGTAGGAGGAAGAAGTCGGCAACAATTTCTTGGCCCTGCGATAATAGTTTCACTGTGGGCATCTTTGGTCGCATTTTAGGATTCGACCGTCGGCAACCTTTACGTCGAACTTGCTGCAACCTTCGATATAGAGCGCCATCCGAGCAGCAACCTTACTATTTAGAAAATTATTAGTACTTGCTGTATCGATGAGCAGTTGATTGGTTGTTGTTTGAGCAGGCCTCCAACTTTCATCGTTTGCGGATTTGAGTAGCCGGCTAGCGCATGTACCATAAAGTTGGTTGATTGTGGCTCTTCTTCCACATCTTCATCCTCATGTTCAAGACTCTCTTCGGCTGTTCATGATCTTTTCCACTGGTTCAATCACAAGAAGTCTCCCCTTTTTACAACGATGCTCGCGGCTCCACGGCTCGTCACAATGCCAACATAACCCCTTAGCGGATCGGTCTCAAGCTCTTCTCTTGTCAACCTTTTGGTGCAGGAGCTCGGCTGATAGTAGGTGAGGCTGAGGGCTTCAATATTTCTGGTCGGGGAGCGACCCTAGTCCTCCGGGCTTCATGGTTCAATCGCTCCTCCTGAAGTCGTGCGAAAGAGATGGCTGCCATAAGCGTGTACGGTTGTCGCGCTTTAACTTCTCCCCGGATCTCCGGCTTCAAGCCCTCAATAAATGTCCCCAATAACTGTTTTTCAGACCAATCACGAGTTTGATTAGATAACCTTTCAAACCTGGTTTGATACTCCTGGATGGTGGAGGTTTGTCGGATCTTTGCTAGTTGTCCGTCGATGTTCTCGTAATCGGTTGGTCCGAAACGGATCAGTAGTCCTTCTTTGAATTGTCGCCATGAGAGGACTCCATGAGTATGTTCAAACCAATCAAACCATTGTATGGCATCTCCTTCAAGATGTATAGCTGCAATTTCTACCATAGATGCATCTGCGGTTTTGTGGTACCGAAAATATCGCTCCGCGCGCGAGATCCAACCAATCGGGTCTCCTTCTTCCCATCTAGGGAAGTCCACCCTCATGCGTGGATAGTAGGGATCGATCATAGAGCCTCCCTTCTCTTGGGAGTCATCTCTTCGGTCAGAGATCTCTCCTTGATGAGATTTCTTTGGGCTCGGTGTTCTACCGAAACTGAGTTCGGTAAAGAGAGCCCGAATCTTATCCTCCATTCGCGTCTCGAAGGCTTCGAATTTAGCATTTATCACCTCCTCGGATGCCATAGTATATGACTCCAGATCTGTAATATTAAGATCTCTCTTTTGTTGCCGGGTTAAAGGCATGAATTTTTTGAGGGAAGTGGTGGTTGAAAGGGTTTGTGGATCGGTGGATGTAGGTTATGGTTTAGGCTTGTTTTGTGGCTGTTTTGGGTGCTGTTTGGGGCTGCGATTTGATGGAGTTTTGGGCTAAGATGGTAGTGGATAAAGGTTAGGGAAGAGGGTTTTAGATCTGTGGTAGATCGCAGCAAAGATTTGACAAAAATCAGTAGCAATTGCTGCCTATGTGCGCTGCCTCGTAAGAGCAAGAATTGTCTTCAAGGAAATGGCAATTCTCGACGAAATTTCCAGCGAAAACTCAGGGATTTGAGGAGGGGTTTTGATGGTAGAATCTTAGTTTAGATAGCAACAAGGATAACAAATTGGATCAAGAAATTTCGGCAGCAAAGCAGTAAAGAAATCGGTGCAAGTTGCGATAGCAGAATTCTCATCAAAAAATTTCAGCAGTATGTGACGAGAGATTGCAGCAACACACGAATTTGTTTTTGTGATGAATTCCACAATAGATCAATCACGGATGGGAGCCAAGATGATCTATGAGGTGCACAAAAAATTTCGTTCAAAAAGGATAACAATTAGATCGGTTAAAGGCAGCAACACGCGGCTGAAATTTTCTGCAGCAATCCTTCGTTCGCAAAGATGGTAACTTTTGCGACGCAAGGAATTCGCAGCAAGGAATCGATAGAAAAACTTCTTTTTGATATTTTAGATGAAAAATTGCAGCAGCAAAAGGTATTGGTGGTAGAAAAATACCAGATCTCTGATGCAATTGGAGGTGGCGACTATAGATTGATTTGATCTACGTCAAGAGATGATGGTGGAGACGACGACGTCAAGAGCAATTGTGGGAATTGCTTGGCTAATGGTGGGCGGCAGGGATGGCAGCAAAAGCAGCAAGATCGCTGCTCTGATACCAAATGATAGAACCCCAGAGGAATTCTATCGAGATTGATCTTTAAGGGGATCAACCCCCTTGGAACGCTATAGGGGTTCCACCCTCCAAGTAACTGGTGGCTGCATTTGTAGATTGATCTTTCTTATTCCAAAGAGGTGGAGGCTACAAGCTTATATAGAGCTCCAAACCCTAACCCTAGGGGTTGCTTCCTAAGTGAACTACCCAATTTGCCCTCAACCTTAGCGGGCCGGCCCAAGAACAAGGGGCGGCTAAGAAGCCCAAAGACCCAAATATAAACCCTAGCCTCTCTTCTTTATAGGATAGAGGCGGCTAGGTGGGGTTTATTACATTCTCACAGGGTTTTTATTAGCTGTTACATGGTTGAGTAGGACCTAACCCTGCTAGGGTCCTATCAAGGGGGAAGGACTAAATACCCCTTTTACAACCCTTTACAAGAGGTTCACACTCTTACAAGATTTCTCAAGAACAAGGAGGAGGTGAACACTTAGCAAGAGACAAGATTTTTCAAGACTAATCAAAGACTTTAACTCAAGATTTTAACTCTCAAAGGGTACCCTTTCAACTGAGAAAGGGGGGGTATTTATAGATCCAAAGTGGATTCAAATTTAGGCTCCAAATTTGAAATTAAATTGGAGTTCCCGGTTCTGGCGGTGTCAGAGGCGGTGCCACACTTTGTGTCGATCTGGCGACTAACACTGTGGGCGGTACCACCGCTTGACCAGCGGTGCTACCATCGCCACTGATAGTCGAGCTACGATGAGTCGGGTGGTGCCATCGCCCCAGGCTTTGCGGTTCAACCGCTTGGCCCATTCAGCCAAGGCTAAATGGGCCTTGTTTAAGGCCTAACTCGGCCTAGTAGAAGCCCGATTGGCCCCCACTGAATTTAGGCAGGATTTTTTCTAAATTCGTGCTCTACTCATGTGCAAACTACGAACTTAAAAACATAACTCAAAGTGATTTGACCCGACACTCTTCAAGTCAACTTAGTGAGCTTTACTGGCGAGATTCGTGAGCTTCCGATGCTTCCTCGGATTGCTTCGAGTGGACTCAAAGATAAGGATTGTATGGCGAGCTCAACGAGTCTTCGGTTAGCTTCCGAATCTTTCCGGTAAGTTCGCGAACCCGGCGATCTTTGCGATGAACTTTGAAAACTTCGGCAAGTCCCGATCGATCTTGGATGGTTAAGCAACACTTCCGAAGATCTCTCGGACTTCTGATGAACTCTTGAACCCCCGACGGACTTGACCTCGGTCAATCGCTTTATGTTTTCTTCCCATCGTAGTTGTTCCTGCACACTTATCTCGACAAAGTAGATTAGAACAAATATTTCATCAATTGACTTCATCATCAAAATCCGAGATTCAACAAATATAAGTTCATAAACTCCTTGAGATTATGCTTACATCTGCGAGTCACTCTATATTTTTATCTCATTAAAGAGAGGCATTTTATCACCATATAGATAACCTATTGAGATATGATTTTATATATCTAATTCATGTAAAGTCTCAGGCCGTTGACACTCTTAAAGTGTGCATAAATGAGGTCGAGAGATAATTAGATAAAAAAAGTTAAAATCATCATATCTGATAGGGGTGATAGATTTTATGGTATTCATGATGGATCCAATTATCATTCTAGTTCTTTTACTAGATTCTTGGAAAATCAAGGTATATGTATTCATTATGATTTACCAGATGTGTCATAGCAGAACATAATTGCTAAAAGGTATAATCGTACACTTATAAATGTGATTAGGAGCATGATGTATTATTCTTTTATACCCAAATCAATATGAGAAGAAGCTCTAAGGACAACTATGTATATCTTAAATAGAGTTTCTAGTAAGTAAATTACACGACTTCTTTTGAGTTATGGAATGATAGGAAACCTAACTTAAGATATTTATATATTTAGGATTGTCTTATAGAGATAAGGATCTTCAACTCACATAAAAGAAAATTAAAGTTAATAACTATTTCTAAATATTTTATTATTTATTCAGAAAAGTTTAAAAAGGGTATATGTCTTATTGCTCTAATCATAGTGCGATGATGGTTAAATCTGGTAATATAAGGTTCCTATAAAATAGCGAATCAGTGGGAGTAAAAATCTCGAAATTTAATTTTGATATAGAGGAGATACATGTTGATACTCCTTTATTATTCGAGAGATTGTTATTACTCAAATTATTAAATAATTTGATAAAGGTAAATAACAAAATAACATTACCAAACTCTCACATTATATTGATATTGCTGATAATGGTCTTGTAGAATAACCACAATTGACAGCCTTGGAAATTTTTCAATGGGAAAGGAATCCTGTCATTTATGATTATGTGGTATATCTATAAGAATTATATTTTGATATAGGAATTAGAATAGATCCCTTTATTGTTTTCACAGGTCATGAAAGGTAACGATTCTGAAAAGTAATATGATACAATATAAGAAGAGTTAAAATCAATAATCAGAATAGTGTCTGATGAATTCAACGAATTATCCAATAATTATAAAAGAGTGTTATATAAATATGACTCAAAGGATAATGTCGAACGATATAATGATCAGACTTTTAGTTTTTATATGATTATAGATTTTACTCGTAAAGAATGTATCAATTATAACGAGACATACAGTTGTTAAAGGAACTCGTTAAAAATCGTCATGACATTTGTGACTCATTATAAGTTTGAGTTACATTATAATGATATGAAAATAAATTTTTGATTAAGGATCTAGTTTTTTATAAGTTATTCTGAATGACTCGCAGAGAAAATGAAAGAAATATAAATTTGGCATGTAAATTTAGAAATCTATTTATGATCTTAAATAAGCTTCTAGTCAATGATGTATATAAAGTTTGTTAATATCATTGATTTCTTCATATTTAAGAAAAATACTGTTAATCGATATTTATATCTGAAGATCAGTGGGAACAAGTTTATTATATTGATAATATATATGGATAATATTTTGCATTATCAATAGTGACTTAGTTTATTATACTAAACCAAGAAATTATCACTAAGAATTTAAGATGGTTGATATGAATAAGACATCTTATATCATTAATATTGAGATACTCAGGGATATATCTCAATGATTATTAAGATTGTCTCAGAAAAGATATATTAACCGAGCCTTGAGATGATTTAATATATAATTTTATTCAACAAATCATAAAAGTAAAATTTTAGTCAAAAGTGAGTGCTTTAAAATGACTTGAAAAGAATCAGATAAAGAAAAAATTCTTTATATATGCACAGTTGAAAGTCTATGCTCAAGCCTATGTCAGAACAGATATCAGTTTTTGCACTTAAAATACTGGGTAGATATTTGAGTTATCCAGAAGTGAAAGAAAAAAATATTAAAGGACTGCAAAGAAAAGTAATAAGATATCTAGAAGGGACGAAAGATTATATGCTCACATGTATGAAATTATATCAGCTTGAAATAATGGTGCCTTTTCAAATGCTGATTCTATAAATTACCTCAATAACAGGAAGTCCACCTTATGGTTAATATCTATATCAATTAGAGGGGTAATTTATTATTATATTATTATTAATAATGAAAGTTGATTTTGTGGTATGCTTTGAGGCCACTAATCAAACTTTATAACTGCGAAATTTTATCTCAGGACTTGGTGTGGTCAGACTTAATTGTCAAGTCGCTGAAAATATTTTGTGATATCGCAGTAGTTTTCTTCTCTAAGAATGATAATTACTATTGCATTTCTATGCATTATGGTAGAAAGTACTTGATGGTTAGAGAAGACGAGTCCAGAAACATCTAATGTCAAGTAATTACTTGAGTTCCACTGTATTGATTGCTGATCCATTTACTTAGGACTTATAGCCTAAGGTGTTTTGAAAGAATGTGTTCTTATGATTGGGTTTGTGAGCAACCCATAACGGATATGGTGATGCATATTTGAGTGGACACTGTAATTGATATTTTTACTTACGTACTTAAAGTTATTTGTTTCTGCTATCCTGTTCACAATTATGTATGTACATATTATGATTAAATGTGATAATAGGATTATCTTGACAAGACAAATTACAGGGGTCATTATGGACTATATTAGGAAAGACTAATAATGTTATAGTATATAGAAGGGAGTATAACATTGATGATATACAACCTCTATGACTCACATTGATGGTTGGACTTAATATAGTATTATTCTGTTTATTGGACTTATTGGCTTATTTTTAAAATTCATGGCTATGTATAAAATGCTTTTCAAAAATTTCAGAATCCAATTAGGTAAAATTGTTTTCAAACAGATTTTGTTTTTATTTATTTTTGATTTTGAATATCTTTTATATCTTATCAATTAATGGGCCAAGTGAGAGAATGTTAGATTATGTGGCCCGTTATAATCGGATAAGATATTTGATATAACTAATTGGATTCTGATATTAGTATCGGCCAATAAAAAAGAAGTCCATATTTTGGAGGATACTTCAGGGGATACCCTTGATGGAAGGAACTCTCTTAATAACTTATCTTAGACCCTCTGCTCTCGTCTATAAATAAACAGGACGTCAGGGGACTTAAAGCGACAGTGAGAAGCAACACAGAAGCATCTAAGAGTTGCGTAAAGATTGGCAACATAGATGCATGTAAGAGTTGCATAAAAGAAAATGTTTCACAGACATCGATTAAGATATTACTGTCTCCCTCTCAATCTCCCTGAGCCATCAATTACAATGGTCTTGTGAAAGGATAGGAAGAGAGGAGAAGGAGTCTAGTTCTCCTTGCAGATTGGCGGAGGCGTTGGATCTAAGGAAGGTATTCAGATCAGAGATCTTTCCCCTTCCATGCGGATGACATCAAAGGTACATATCGTAAAAACAGATTTATTATTGATGTTTTGATTTCGATCCTAGAATTAAAGTTTTTCGTATTATAAAAGCATGATAAAAAGTTTTTATGCTTCCAGGTATGTCCTCCGACACCCAATACCACCAGGTTGTTGAATCTGTTCAATCTTTCTAATAGCTTTTGGATATATCTTGAATTTTTTTTATTTATTAGCATGCCTTTTTTCTGTCTTACTTTCCTTGTTATCGTATCTTTGCTATTCCCCTTAAGATGGATTCTATTACTTCTTCCCATTTTCGCTTGAGCTGTAGTGTCTTATTTGTACCTCGGTTTCTCCTGTCTTTCTTGAGTTGCAGAGGCTTATTTTTACTAATTTTTCTCTTTTCTGTCCATTTTAATTACTTGAATACAGGCAATCCATCATAATGTGTTCAAGGAGTTTCGCCATGACTATGAAGCAGACTGTGCCATATGTTGTCATGCCATGATACATTCTGAATGTTTGTCCGGAAATTGAGAAACACATGTAGTCCCACACCATTGAGGAATAGTTAAGAGAACAAGGCCTTTTAAGGGTATCATTAGAAATTAATTTGGTGGGGATAGATTTTGTCTCATAGTGGAAGCTTTTTTAGAATCAGTGCTTGTTCTTTTTCTTTTTCTCTAGAGGACTCTTTTGCTTTGTGCAATGTGTTATCAATCCTTGTCATTTTAGAACAAAAGCTCATGGATATTAGAACATCTATGATTGAACCTTTGACCTCATGATTCAAGATTATTTCTTGCTTTCTCACTAGTATTTTTTGCAGAACTCATGAATGAACAAGGCACCACCTTTTTTCATTAAAAAGAGGCTCTTTCATTTTGTGCATTTGGTCACAAGTCCTAATCGTCTTAGAACACAAACTTGTGAGTTTATTTTGCAATTATATCCTCACTCCCCACATTTACTTTTCAAATCCAAATGCATAAGTCAACAGAATATTATCTCAATTAGATTGTAGTTTACTTCAATGTTTAAGATTGTGATGATGCTAAGGCATCCCAACCAAAACTATGAGAATCTGGTCTGAATCTTTTTTACCTCTCCCCCTGTTTTCCTTTTATTGAGAAAATAAGAAGCTGCTCTGAGTCTTGAAGCAACACCTGTGCTTCTTCATATTTCTCAGAGTTCATTCTCTATGCTTTGAAAGAAAACTGATGGCGCTCACCAGTGCTTTTTGCTGGAACCTCCACTTCTGAGGAATCTTCTTTGCATTACAATACGGTTGCCATGCAACAACCTGTAATAATATGATGTATGGACCCATGGCAAACTTCTCTTCTCATCTAATGGTGGTCCATCATAAGTCTTTTACTTTCTAGGGACTTTTCTCAGTCAGTGATGTCTACTTGGTAGAATCCATCCTATTTTTGTGGTCAGATGTGATTTAGCATAAAAAAGACTCACTTTTCCCCAATTCATTAACAGCCTTCTACTTTATCATCCAATATTAAAATGCTTATCATTTATCTTTATATGTGATGCTTTAGTTTAGCTCATGGTCTTCTCCTAAAACTATTGTATTAGCTTAGAGAGGCACTTAGGTAGTGAATGGGCTGGTACAACACAGTAACAGATCATGATATGGTCTCAATGCTTTAGGCACTCTTGATAAGCCCATGGAACTGGTATGATCTTTTTGGGTTGTCTGACATTGACAAGATTTGAGTCTCTCCCTAAGTGTTCATCAGTAACTTAGGAAAGGAGAATTGGGGATCACTTGTAATAATCAGAATTGAAGTCGTAGGATAAGTGAACATCTGAAATAATTAGGTCACCGGTACTCATACCTGCATTATACGCCTCATATCCGATTTTGGAGCAAGTCTATTCTAAGGTTGCTTAAATAGAAAATATTTGATTTAAATAATTTTCTCTCGTTAGTTATTTATCCAAAAAGAAGAAAATAAGGTCAATAATTCTACAGTTATGGTATCATTTGTTGGGTTGTTTTTGTGTGCCACTAAGTAAAGTCCTTCAATTAGAGGACAGGTTTTGGAATTAAAATCGAGAATGATATTGTTTCTGCTTCAACCAAACCTAGCACTCATTGCAAATTGTAACAACAATACTATCAACGATAGTAAGTCATAATATTTAACTATTTGAAGTGAACTACATGGAGCATTTTGCACCATTAAATTCTATATTAAAAAAAACTTAGTTAAATTCAGAACATTTGAGTTGTTATTTATAGTTTTTAGTAAATCTCTTTAGTCTCCCTCTATCTCTCTTATCATTATTACTAAATGTGTAGTATCTTTGAAGCATATTTCCTCTTTAGCATATGTTCATACCCTTCTAAATGATTCTATCTTGTTTTATCCTCTATTGATGTTATACCTATTGTAAACATATTGTGTACGCGATGCTTTTAATAGAATTTCAAATACCAATTCTTTTAGCAACATAAGTGTTACTTTTCAGCATCAAACCTGGTTTCATCAATTTATTGTTAGTGTTTCTGATAATGATTTATATACAAATGAGCAACATAGGAAAAATTCATTTGAAGTTTTATTTTCCTCTAGGAATTGCCGTTACGACATTCTTCTATGTATCACTTGGTTGCAATGGTTATCCTGGTTTTGTAACAGATGCTCATGGAAATGTCCTCACCAGGATTCCAAGTGCCCTTTTGGCTTCGTTGACACAGCCAATGTTGCAGTCCTCGCTCATCTAGTGGAGCTTACCAGGTACTTCAAATTTCCGGTACTTGTTGGCACAAAGGGTCCAAACAGAATCGATGAACTGAAATTTATTACAGGCTATATTAACTGTGTCTACAAAATATTCCACCATGTATACACATTAGAGCTTCCTCCCTCCGCAGGTTGGTCCTGCAATTTTACAATGTGCAAGCTCATTCTTTGCACGGTCGTTGTCATCTAACAACACTGATGTCTCTCGTGCTACCCGCAGCCAAGATCGTCTGCAAGATTTGAGCTTCACAGGTGGTGTTCTCGAGCTTTGTTTCATGAGCAAAAGATGAATTATTGTCCAGAACCGAGCTCGGTAGCAGGAGAACATCAAATAGTTGGGACCTTCTGCTTGTCCTTGTTCTGAGGATGCTGCTCCTGCATGTTCTACTCGGTTGCAGGTCGAAATCAATGAGATGTAGATATTGATCCTGCTCGTTTTACCAGGTTGCTAATGCTGCTTGTTGCTTGTTTTCAGCTTTGACACATCAACTGTAAGATCAACCAGGGATGCTCCACGGGATTCCTTGGTTTGGGTGCGCAGCTTCATTCAGCTCCCCCTGTGCTGGCCTTTGTCATGTTGCACTGCAATGATGTGAGTGCAGACAGCTGCTCAAGGTCATGTTTCATGTGCAATGGCAGCTGCCACCCTCTTTAGTGTCCCTCTTAACCTTCAATCATCAACAGGTTAATTAATATAGCGTGTGCTGTCTGTCCCAATGTGATCGTCTACCGCACTCTATTTGAGCCAATAATAGATTAAACTTCTTATACACTATCACAACTTAATTCAATCTGACGTTTGGGATTGAGCCATTTTGCCAACCCTGTCATCATCACTGACTCCAATCATTCGGTGTCTTGACGAACCTATGTCATCTTTCGCCCCAACCATGTAAACTAATTATACCCCACAGCCAATCATTTACGCCCTTCCAGCCCACAACCGGCAGTCTTCAACTTCACAGATTCTATCTCCACCATGAAAATATAATTTGCCCATAATAAAAGTTATACATATATATAAATGCTAAATCCTAATGTCAAATCAGGCAACATCATTTATAAATGCTATAAAATTATTTCATTTATATCAACGAACTTTCATGAATACCACTGGAGAAAAGATTGAGGAAAACAAAAAAAGAAAAAGAAAAACATACAACAAAGACAAAAAGAATGTGATATTTGTCAGATGAATCAGATGCAACGTAAGAAACATTGTGATGTGACTATATGAACTCAAGAGAAAATAATAAAAGGAAAATAACAAATAAATTGTGATGTGCGGTAATATGCAGTCCATTTTTCCGTAGTGACCAGATCACAGAAAACTCGGTGCACGCGATAACGCCCTTCGTACCCCGGTCGGCTCGGACCGGTCCGGGCCGTACGCGCCTCCGCAGGCCGCAACGGCCCGCTCCAGGGCCCCCACCACCTCCCCCATCGTCGGCCGCTCCTGCCCCTCCGCCCGCACGCACTCCGCCGCCACGTACCCCACGTACGCCACCGCCTCCACCTCCTCCGCCGACGCCGGTGCCACCCGCCTGTCCATCACCCGCGCGATGTCGTCCGCCTCGATGTACGGCACCGCCATCTCCACCACGTTCCGCGGCGTCGTGCTGCCCTCCGCCTCCTCCCCCTCCTCGCTCCCCTCCACCTGCTGGCTCCGGTGGATGGCCTTGCACCCCGTCACCAGCTCCAGCAGCACCACCCCGAAGCTGTAGACGTCGCTCTTCTCCGTCAGCCGCCGCAGCCGGTAGTACTCCGGGTCCATGTAGCCCAACGTGCCGGCGGCGACGCTCCCCTCGTCGTCGGGGCTCGTCAGCGACAGCCCGAAGTCGGCCACCTTGGCCGTCCACTCCGCATCGAGCAGGATGTTGGAGGACTTGATGTCGCGGTGGATGATGGCCGGCACCGCGTAAGCGTGCAGGTACTCGATTCCCCGCGCCGCGTCGAGGGCCAGCCGCAGCCGCGCTGTCCACGAACTCAGCGGCGACGGCGGGGCCATGGGCCGCCGGTGGAGGTTGTCGTGCAGAGTGCCGTTGGCCATGTGCTCGTACACCAGCACACGCTCCCCGCGCTCTCGGCAGAAGCCCAGCAGGCGGACCAGGTTCTTGTGGTTGACGCGCGACAACAGAGCGAGCTCGGAGTAGAAGGCGCGCTCCCGCTGCTGCTCGTCCCGCAGGCGCAGCTGCTCGTGCCGCCGCGACGTGGACGGCGCCGCGGCCGCCGGGACGTCCGCGCGCTTGATCGCCACGTCGCGCCCGCCGGGGAGCGTCGCGCGGTAGACAGCGCCGAAGCTGCCGGACCCGATCTTGTGCGCCTCCGAGAAGTTGTTGGTGATCTTGGCGAGAAACTGTAGCGAGAACTCTTCCACCGTCCCGCCGCCCACCCGTCCGTCGAGGAACGTCTCCATCTGCGAAGACAGTGCCGCCGCCGCAGTCCGCCTCCATCGGCCCAACTGCACGGCGTCGTAAAGCCAGCCATTACCCTGCTTCTTGAGAGCAAGGGAAACCAAGAAGCTCAACAAGGCCAACAACGCCAAGCCGAATCCCACGGATCCAAGAACCGCCACCAATAAAACCCTCTTCTTGCTGCCACGGCTTGCTTGTTGCGGACTGGTGGAAGAATTGGAGCTGAGCTGGAACTTGCAGGACTGGCAGATGCCCTCTTCGGAAGGGCACATGTTGCCGGAGCCCGCCAGAAACCCGCAGGTGCAGCTCGAGGTCGGCGTGCAGGTCCCGGGAAGGACCCTGCCGTAGATGGTGTGGTTGCGCCGGAACTCCTCGTTCCCCCAACAAACCACCGAGAAATTGAACATCAGAATGCCGCAGAGTGTATCGCCCCTCGCGTGGATCGCGATGAATTGCTCGCCGGCGAGGAAGCCAGGGGGCTGAGAGCCCTCCCCCCAGCAGAGGACGGTTCCGTTGGACCGCAGGACGCAGGTCTTGCTCTCGCCTAGCGCCATGGATACGATGTCGAGGGGATCGGAAGGCACTTTCGGAGCCCCCGTGCCCCAGCAGATCAGCCGGCCATCGTCGAAGACTCCACAGGCGTGCCGGCTCCCCGCGGCGACCATGCTGAAGTTGCCGAACGGCACCTTCCTGACGACCACCATATCGTTCCCGAAACACCGGATGGCGCCGCATCCCAGCCGCCCGCACACGAAGTCCCGCCCCACGGCGATCTCGGAGAAGTTCATCCCGGCGAAGTCCTGCATCTCCTCCCACCGCCAGCACCGAGGCCGGTGCGCCCCGCCGATCAGGCCGCAGACGTGGGTGTCGCCGGAGGCGAGCGCCGTGAGCGGCGTCCCCCAGTAGACCCGCTTCTGGTAGGTCTCGTTTTCATGGAAGGCCCACCACCGCATGGTGGCGTTGGAACCGTCGGCCGGCTCGGTAAGGCCGCAAAGGAAGCCATTGCCCGCGGCGACCGCGGCGTAGGGCGTCCCCCCGGATTCGTACAGCCTGCTCTGGCTCCGGTTGGAGGCGCTGGTGCAGCAGAGGTCGTACCTGTAGGCGACGGCCGACGGCACGAGGGCACAGACTAAGGTGACATTGGAGAACTGGGAGACGGCGAGGGTGGAGAAAGGGGGGGAGGAGGCGACGACCGACGGCGGGGTGGAGACGCAAAGGAGGAGAAGGAAGCCGAGGAGGAGGAAGAGGGGCAGGGATTTGGTGGGGTTTGAAGGAGGCATTGGGATATGGTGGTGGAGAATGTCATCGTAACCTGGAAGAGCGCCGAGAGTGGGGGAGTAGTAGTAGCAGCAGTAGTCCCCAAAGAAATGGCCCTTCGTGGTGTGCCGTGTTAGGTTTGGTGGAAGAGACGGGAAAGGCTTGCGGAGGCTGCAGTCACGGCTTTGCAGCCCGCACTGACCAACGACCATTTCATACACACACACACACACACACACTCTCTCTCTTAACATTTGGGTGAAACGTGGGAGAACACATGGTCAGTAAACGACGGAGTGAGAAGGGGGTTGGACTCAACTTATATGTAGTATTTTTAATCAACATGAGAATTCAAATTCAGATTGACTAACGAGTAAAAGAATACATGAAAGAACAACTGAATAGTGAGATAGTGAAAACCGGACTGCCAAATTAGGGTCATTAAATGAAGGGAGTGATGACTTTAATTTGAAGAATTTATCAGTCACCAAAGCAAACGTTGATTTTTTTTATTTGATGTTTTTATCAGTCCATTCAATAAATGAGGTGAGCTTATTAAGATATAAAAGAAAGATGTAAGAAGATTTTATTAAAAATTATAATTAAAGATTTAATACCAACAAAAAAGATCCACGAATCAATTCCAAATAGTTGAAAATTTTCCTATTTAGTGTTATTATAACATTTTTTTATGAATGAATTCTGATCTGCTCGTTCAATCAGGGTGAAAAAGAAAGAAGGAATTCTGATCTGTTCCTTCAATCAGGGTGAAAAAGAAAGGTTATTCCTCCAGAGAATTTTCATTTGTTCATGGATTCTACTTTCAAGCAATCCAATGTTGTTGAACTCATTCCAGATGGAAACAGAAGGAAAATTTCTTGATATTAGCTCCTTTTTTTTTTTTGTAAGATTCACTGTAACAAGCAAGTTTTGTAATGATGAAAATTTTGTCAGGGCAATGAAAGCAACCAAAAGAATGGTTGGTTGCCAAAGGATGAGAATATGAGGTGCAGGACTGTTCAATCCAAGCATGCAATGTGGAAGGTGACAACTGAGTAAAGGACATGAAGTTTGGTTGACTTTTCTAAAGGTTGGTGGGTTTCTTTTACATCTCACAACCTTCTACATTTTGATCATTGTTCTCTATCCTTTTGCTTCTCTTTAAACCATGGGGACCAAGTTAAGAACATGCAGACATAGACAGTTCAACCTCAGAGAGTTCATGGAGACTGTAGATTGGATTTCTCAGTTCAGAAACATTCGGTTCACACTTTTTGATACCTTCATTTGATCAAAGTTTCCCTAAGCACTAAAAGAGCTTTAAACTGCACAATTTAAGTTCCTTCTTTCATGTAAGATGCTGTGAAAGCTTAATTGCTGTCTCATGGACACCAAGAAGTGCATATCTAGAGGGGGTTAAAGGAGATATCGATTCTGATATGGGTTTCATAGCCAATTCAGATACTAATTGTGATTACAATTGGAATCAAAATGACTCTTTTACAACAAGTAGGAGGGATAGGCATTACTTTGATGATGCATCTGGAATACCTGCAAGGTGGTCCTCCATGAATACCACTAGTAAAAGAAGACTTCTCAATTTGCTCTGACCATTACCTACTTTGCTGTTTGAAAGCAATTCAATAAGAGGCTGGATAGAGACAGATAGGTCCCCAGAAGATTTTTCTTCTGTCAAACAAGAATGGTGGAAGAAAGACAACAAGGTGGCTTTGTTCAGATAATTCTGAATATGAATCAAGCAGATAACTCCGTGGACAGGGTTTGATCATTTGGAGCAGGTAGATTTGGAAATTATAATATCAATTTTGTATGGACTGAAAGTTCAGCTTAGCTGATCTGCTGACTTGTTCATCTTCTCATGAAGCAACCTGCTTGAGCAATGACACCACTAATCATGGGCCAAACAGAACCTAGGCAGATGTAATTGTCTCAAGTATAGCTTGTAACCAAACTGTTAAAGGGACAAGTTGATGAGTGGAAGCTTCTGTCAGAAGTGATGATTCTCAACTGATCAATAGCAGCAGCAAGCATCTGTTGGCTGTTGCCTATTGCCACAGTGAAACATCCACTGCAAAGTACAGTAGAACATTCAGTTGAAATCTTAAGGATCACTAATCAAGTCATTGTCAAACCAGTGAGCAAGTAACAAATTGTCAATTAGGCTATCTTGTTGAACACTTTTGCTTGCCTCCTCAACAGCATCTCCATAAGGGAAATGCTTGATGGACCTATCTGTAGGAATAGATAGAAAGAAAGCTTGGTTTCCCTCTTTTAGGTCGAACATGACTTCATTGTGTGAAAAATGAAGTTATGGTGATGAGAAATCTGATGTTGAATGTCTGTCCTGTGTAAATGTTTCACTTCAGTGTACTACTAAAATGTAGAAGTACATGTTGTTTCAGGTGGCTTCCAATTCTCTAGTGGTACCATACACTAAAACATAGAAGTAAATGTTCCACTTCTGTTGTTTGGTAGTGGTACTACTAACACATAGAAGTACATGTTTTACCTTAATTCAAATTGATCATTTCAGCCATAGTCAACTCCTGCATTTGGAAGATAAAAGTATGTTCTATTTCTCAGTTGAGTTGAACACTTAATTTCTATTTTATTTTTTAATGGGACATTGATGAACCACTTGACCAAATGCAAAAAATGGCCAAGCTGCACAACAAATCATCAATGTCACCACAACAACAGTGAAGTTTCTGAGTTTTCCATCATTCCACATTTCTTGTGTTCTCAGAAACTAAATAAAAACAGAAGCTCTGTTGGTGTTTAGTCTCCATCTTGTCCATTGTAAAAATAAGATCAAGTTTGGTAGAGAAGTAATATCACAAGCACCACAAAAATGAATGCCAAGGAGAGGGGCTGTGGAAATTGCATGAGAATCTTGAGGATCATGAACAACTCCACATTTTGCTCTCAAATTGTCAAACAAGAATGAAGCTGTTTCATGGCACATGTGGCTGAAATTTCTCAAAGAAAAGACGTGTAGCTGAACTCACGTCAGCAATGGGCACTTAGCCACATCATTGACTTCCTTCAGTTTTGCAGACTGCATTGTGCTTCAAAATTTATGGCTGATCCATTGGAATAAGACGTCAGGATCTGTCCAAAGAAGAAAAGGCTATGTCTTTTGGCTTTCCCCATTTAAATTTAGCAATGATCTGATTCTTCAAAGTTCTACTGTTTCATGGTCTTTCATTCAAAGTTTTGCCTTGACAACGGTTGTATCATGTATCAATTCATGGCCATTGCTTTTGGTATCCGACTTACCTAATTCCACGAAACATTGTTCGGATAAAAGCTAGAGACGTTGAATCATTCTTGCATGTGCAGCCCCCACGCACTGATGTGGTCACAACGAAGGTCACTTAGTGAGGCTCCAATTATGTGTAGCCAGCAGAACCAGAATGGAATCTCCAAATATGAAGTCAGAGATGATTTATAGTGTGCATCCAACCTCTGCTAAAAATGGAGTAAGAAATACAAAACTAGGGCTATAGTAAGAGCTCAGTTCAGATGTTTGATGATTCAGTGGAAATCATGTCTAATCTAAAAGAGAAGAAAATAAGCAGTACTCTCACTTATATCTTTATTCTCAGTACTCAACCAGCATTCACTATGAAAGTTCCTTCTGCAGTCCCAAAGATCATCCATTTACACAAAGAACAGCGTTTCCAACATCATTAACTACACATTTCTGATAGTTATCTGTCATCCACTGGGTACTATAATTTCTCCATGATCCTGACATGCTGTTCTTTACAAGTAATACAAGCATGGCACATGGTTGAAGACAGTCAAATCCAGCTACTTGCTACCTAACCTCTATTCCAATTCCGCTTTTGCTTCAGCTAACAAAAGATGCAGTCACCACGCAGGATGTTGATGCCTCACCATAATACATACATACATACATACCTACATATATATATATATAATATATATATATATATATATATATATATATATATATATATATATATATATATATATATATATATATATATATCCTTGAAAAAAAAAAAAAGAAAGCAAAGCTACCATCGCAGATTAATTGACATGGTGATTGTTTATGTGCTGAAGTACCAAATGATCAGAGATGGGGAAGGATTCTTCTGTATTGATGGTTAAGCTGATCCACACAGTTGAATTGACATGCTAAATTCTCTATGCTGCTTTCTTCAATTGCAGCTTCCTCTTCATCTGTCTTGAAAGTGACATGTTTCTCCACGACTTTGTGAAGTCATAAGAAATTGGTTGGCTGTCAATTTTCGACATCCAAACACTAGAGGAAGATACCGTGGTGCAATCAATCTGATATGTCATATATTGTTATTATTAGTGCGATGAGCTAACGAGAAATTATCTGTTTTAAGCGAGGGACATACTCGTACATTTTTATCCTTTTAGAATTTGTGAGCTCCAAAAGATGTTTCTGAGTGTTGTCCAATTAAAGCGGCCACTTGTCGACGTCGCGGGCTGGCCTGGTTCGTTCACTGATACTTCGGAGGGTGTCCTGGCTCAGGCCACGGCTAATGCGTCTCCTCGGGTACTTGATACCTGTAAGAAAGCTTGAGTCGGATTTGTTTTTGACTTGGTCACTCCGACGATCAAGTCAGTGTTGGCGTAGTTGTGCTTTTTTTGTCTCTCTTCTCCTGAAGCCAAGCGGGAGGCTTTATATTCATGCCCGGGGTCGGTCGTACGCCTCGATCGACGATAGTCTACCCCTCGGGTGGCGAGCATGTACCTTAGTCTAGGTGGCAGTTGGCTCATATGGGACGACGTCATGCAGGATGGCATTGTACGATGCCGTTCCGTGCTTTTGGGGACAGGCTGCTCCGTGCGGCAACGTTCCAGGCTTTCGAGGACAGGCTGCTATGTGCGGCGCCATCTCGAGCTTTCGGGGATGGGCTACTCCGTGCGGTGCCATCCCGGGCTTTCGGGGACGGGTTGCTTCGTGCGGCTCTGGGTGGAGTGAAGCGATTGTCGCCTCCGACCTGAGGCGACGGGTCGGACGTGGCATCTTGCATCGGGTTATGGATCGTGCTTCCGTGCTGACATGTCCGCTGACTGTCTCAACGTAGGTGGTATCAGAATACCCTCTATCACTGAGAATAAGGGTGATCCGATAGATTTATGAGCCCTCGATCTTTCTACTCCTCAATCAATAAGGAACTAAATGTTGTTATCAAGTACAAATAAGTTAAATGGTGAGGATGTAGTAGCAGATTTTCTGAGATTGTTTTCCGATAGAGAGCTGGTTGTCTCAGTCTTAGCATTCTGAGCTTTCTGCACTTGAAGTTGTCGTCTAGAGGTCACCATTTTCCCATGTATCTTCACTTCAAATGGCAGCACCAGTTCTTATCTAAAATAGCCTCTCTTTAGTATTTTACTTTTATTTTTGTTTTTCTTTCATAGCTTTTGTGTTGTTCTGGTGGACAACTTTTTGCTTTTTCTTTTGCCAGTTGTTTAACCCAATCTTCTTCTTTGCATAGAAAAATCCCAAGTAGATTAAGAAAAGAGCAGCAGCAAACACACAGTAAGAGTAAGAATGAAGATGGCAACAGCTTGAATGAGATACAGAAGCAACAGTAGAGAACAGAAGGAAAGCAGGAGAAAGACTCTTCTTAGGTAACAGTCTTCTCATTGCATAAATGGACTCTTAATGGTGTAATTGACTTAATATTACAGTTCTTCCAGGAAATTTAACTAAGAATTTATTTGGAAGTGACTTACTGACCACCTGGAGAAGAATGTCACAGAGTGTAATTATTACTCTAATTCTAAAATGAAAATAGAGCCAGTGCTAGAATGCTCTCTCTCATTTTAGTATAAGTACATGAATTAAGTCATTTAACCAGTTGTGGTTCCTAAAACACATGAGAATGAATGATTGATTGCATTTTATCCGATTAGTTTTGATATATATTGATGAACAACATTTTAACTCGTTTAGATTTTTTTTAAAGCAACACCCAAGTATCATTGAATAAACTTTGGAACTTTTGAGGTCATAATTAATTCCCTAAGTATGTCTTTTGGATTTATCTCCAAAAGATCATAATTGCACAGGACCCATCATAAAATATTTTCTTAATCCTTCAAAACTCAAATCCATAAATCATATGATCATCACTACTTTTTTATGGTCTCTCCTCTCTAATTAATTATTTTTTTAATTTATAAATAATATATGTATCGATTTTCTATAATATCATTCCAAACAAATACCATCAAGGAATGACAAGTCTTTAAGCAAGCTTGCTAATGATACGCATGAGTCCGACATGTCATAACATGCTCAGGTGCAAGCAACACGTCTTAGGAGGCTAATTACATATTATTTCTTGTAATTAGTTATATTTAATATTTCAACTTTTATATTTTTAAAAATTATATTAGGATTCCTATATCTATACAAGTGAAAATTTTAACTCTATTTCACGAAAATACGATAGAATTTACCCCTGAATATATACTGACTCATTCTCATTTCGATTTATCAATAAGCATATACGATATTTCTATTAGTAGAATCAAAGACATAAGAAAAAAATTAAATATTTTATTTTTATGAATATAAAAATCTTAATATAATTTTTTAAAATATAAAAAATTAAATAATAAAATATAACAGGATCAGGTGTGCACGGTTGAGGTTGCCCATCCCTTCTTCCCGCATGTGCAAGGCAAGCAAACCGGCCCTGAATTGCATGTTCACGTGCTCGACACGTGCAAGACAATGGATGTTCCCTTCCCTATCGAGCCTCAGACGGGAGCCACGGCGCCGTTCGGCTTTCATCCTCACTTTCGACGGTCCAGTAGGGTAGGGCCCAGCAAGCTCTGTGGCAAGCGCACCGTGGTGCCCTGCCTCGCATAGTACAGGTGATCGTCCACACCTTCCGTGCACCGGATCAGTTGGCGGGCTTGGACGCCTCCATGTGCAATTGCCGACCGGAAGCTTGCGTCGAAGCTGAGCCCATCGCACGCCGCCACCTTTTTCCACGCGCTCTCGGATGACCTCCACGCCCCATTCATCTCCCACACCCTCCACACACAGTCATCGATCCTTCCTTTTAAGGGCGAATGCACATGCATGCGTTCCATCGACAAGCTCGATTTCCACTTGCGATGTACTCGTCATCCACGAGCTCGACCTGTGCGTCCCTCGTCATCGGTGATCCGACGGGCCTGAGCTACGACTGATCGACATCCTGGTACGGCTGCCCTTGAAGTCTTTGATCCGATGCAACATCGTCTGCAGAGCCTGGCGTCGACTGATCTCTGACGGTGGAGGCTACCTCCGGACACGGCTTCCCTTGATCGCGTCCGCCATCTTCTACCGCTGCGGTGTCGCCGAGATCGACGACAAGCCGAGGCACGCATGCACGACCAGCGGGGGCGCCCTCGAGTGCAACAGCCTCTGTTTCTTCCCGTTCCACCGGGAATCTGCCATCGTCGACTGCAGCAATGGCTTGATACTTTGCCGCTCCAGCCTCGGCTCCACGCTTTACGTCGTGAACCCGACGACAAGAAGGTGGATCGAGCTCCCGAAGCCCCGCAGGAGGAGCCAACTCTCAATACTGGCCTTCGACCCGTGCCACTCTGCGGAGTACAAGGTCGTCTCCTTCACCGGCTGGCTGGCGCAGGGGGCGGAGCTGGAGGTGTTCGCGCCGCAGAGGAGGAGTTGGGCCGAGCACCAGGTGCAATGGGGACTCCCTTCCGACGCCATGTCCACCACCATGCGCTACTTCAACGGCGTCCTCTACATCCTCGCGTATCCAGATCAAGTCGTCGAAATCGACCTCACCACCATGGCCTGCCGCAAGATCGAGTTGCCGGAGGCCACGAAGCAGGAAGGGCGCGTCGGCAGATCCAGCGGCCATCTTTGCCACACCCACAGGGATGGCGATCAGCTAAAGATTTGGGTGCTTGGAGATCCAAATGGGGGTGATCACTGGCTGCTGAGAGATGTCATCGGCACTCAAAAGCTGGTGCAACGGTGTCCTGAAACGAGCCATTCCTCTATCTTCTCTTCACTGCCAATCCACCAGTTCAAGTTCCTGGGATTCCATCCACAGAGAGAGATGATCTACTTCTGGCTTCCGGGGAAGATTGTAAGCTATGATCTAAGCAAGAGTTTGATGGAGGAGGCTTTTGAGTTTGGGAAGGAGACGGAGGGAGCGTTCGCAGTCCAATTTTGTCTGTATCCCTTCTCGAGCCACGTCTCGGACTGCATAGCTCATGTGAGGGTGTAGCAAGCATTACAGGGTGGTCGGTGGTGAAGACGTGATTGGAACTCAGGATGTTACAATAAATGATTTTTTTAAGTTATTTAATATCTTCAGTAAGAAATAAGCTTGATTTCACTACCTTACGATGGCCTAACCCTTTGATCGGGGATTGAAACTGCGTCAGAGTAATATGAACTTTAAAGACTTCTGACCAGTATTAATGGTGACACTGTATACATCGTTCGAGCCAAACATATTATCAATATAGACACAGAAAAATACCAAATCAATTAGTTTGGTTGTGTCGTGTGAATTCATGTTCTTACGTAGGGGAGGGGAGGATTTGAACTCTCGTTATGATAATGTCAGGTTGATGACAATTTTGGTTTGAATGCCAGTCCCAAATTTGGTACCGAAAAGTGCAGTAGGGAATCTTATGAAACCAAATTAGAGGCATGCAAAACGCCTTGAATTAGTTAGTTAGGTAAGAGAAAGACAATATAGGGCTAATTAGACGTTAACTCTCGATCATTTTAAAATGTTTAGACTTTAAAATTTTATACTAAAATCCTAGTTATGAAAATGAAACATTTGACCCTATTTTACTATAATGTTATTGATTTTATTAATAAAAACATAAAAATAATGAAAAAAAAATAATTTTAATATTCTAATTAAATATTCGATGGTGACGGATGATGATATCATTGGAGGCTGTGGATGACTGTTATAGATGAGGAGAAAGAACGATGATGAGATGTCTGGCAAAAGGAGAGGAGGAAGAAAATGATGCAGATGTTGACGCTCTGCATCTGCATCGACATCGTTCGGTAACTACGTTAGCTTCGATGTAAACGCAAAGCGACGAAAAGACCAATCGACATCTACATCAATACCAACACAGATGTAGTTACAGTGTCACTCGATATCTGCATCGTTGTTGACGTAGATGCAGATATAAAATAACGTTGCTCTATATCTGTGTTAGTCCTGAAAACAATACGAGGAAGGATGGTGCCGCTTTGTATCTGCATCGGTGTCATGTAGATGGCAAGCAACACTGAGATAGATGTAAAGCATCAGCGTCTGCGTTGTCCTTTTTCTTTTGTCCCTTTGTCTTACCTCTCATCATCACTCTTCTTTTTCATCTATAATAGTCAACTACAGTCTCAGTAGTGCCATCATTCGCTATCATTGAAACATAACAAAGATGTTGAAATTATATTTTTGCCTATCGTTTTGTGCTTTAATTGATAAATCGATTGATGTTAGGATATATGGAGCTACATATTTTTAAATTTTATAGATCAAAATTCTTAAAAGATCTAACTACATATAATTAGCTTGATAATATATAATCGAAAAGATTCAAAAGAGTTGTAGAGGGGTCAGCATACTAAGAGATTACATGGGACTTTGATATATATATATTAGCGTTAGTCAAATGTATATATATACACAGTACACACACACACACACACACACACACACACACACACACACACACACACACACATATATATATATATATATATATATATATATATATATATTCCAATTCGATTAATTTATACCTTAACAAGGAATTGTTTTTACACCTTAACGAGGAATTTCAACTAAATGAATTGCTTGATTTACACCTTAAAAAGGAATCACAACTAAATGGATTTAAATAACGAAAACACAGGAATAAAATTATTTATTTATTTATTTATTTTTGTAAAGGATGATCTTTCCAAGTATCAGTTTTTTCCTAATAGCATCCCTTACATCAAAGATGCTTAGAGAGAGTCCATGCTTTCTAAAAAAAATTAGAAAAAAACCTCACTAATGGGTTGCTGACACATCAGAAACATATGGATGGTACCTAATAACATGGGGTAGACACTATAGCAATAAGTGATCGACATTTTATCAAACACTTGGTTAACATCTTAGCAACACATAACTAATATCTTGGTATTATATTAAAAGAAGATATTTGAATCGACAGTGAAATCACTGATGGCTTTGAGATGTCCAAATTTGGCACATAATTAAATACACACTAATGCATGGATTATTTGGGTTGTTATCTCAAATCATCACGATCATCTATCCTACAATAAAACCCCCCACATATAATAATACCATTAGACATGCTAACCATCTCTAATTTAATAATTTCTTTTTAGATCCAACATTAAATTAAAACATCCAAAGAAGTTTTGTTAGACACGCCCCATACTCTTACTCATACTCAAATTATATGTTCTTGAGAAAGGGCTACGGTTTAATCCAAGTCAGTGGAGTTCACAATTAGAATCTATCGAACACTTGTCAAAATTATGATAGATTGAACTAGTCAAATCCTATATGATGTTAAACCAAATCAGTCATAAGTCATTTTCATTATCAAACTAAAAACGCTATAATCTAGTCTAAATTAAGTTAGATTTTCACAAACATTAATTACAAACAAATGAATTTAAATAAGTATTGTTTAGACAAAGAAATTAGAAATGAAAGTTACCAAAAATTTACTTAATGAATTTAAATGCAAACAATCAATCTTGCAAAAAAGAGTGATTTAAAAAATAGTCTCCAATCCCTTGTAAAATGAGAAAATAAAATACAAAAAAATACACTGTCATATATAAATGCAAAATTGATAAAATGTGTAAATGTCAAATAAGTAGTACCAAAGAAAGAAATTAGCTTGTAAATTGTAAAAGGATAAAGAAAATGACAATCCATCCGAGAAAAAAAAAGAGAGAAAATCAAGAAGCCTTGTTAGGATGAGACCTTAAAAAGAAGTATAAATACTTTAATCGAATAAAAAAAAGATATTTTAAAATAATAAAATAAAAATATATTGACCATCAAGGAAAATACAAGAGAAAAAAAATCGCTTAAGTTAGATTCTCACAAACATTAATTGCAAACAATGAATTTAAATAAGTCCCATTTAGTAAGAGAAACTAGAAAAAGAAGTTTCCATACTTTTTACCTAATGAATTTAAATGCAAACTATCAATCTTGTCAAAAAGAGTGATTTCAAAATTAGTCTACAAAATTTTGAAAAAATAAAATGCAAAAAAAAATATTGTGATATATAAATGTGTAAATGGCCAAATAAGCAGTGCTGCAAATTGGAAAAGGAGAACGAAAATGACAATCTATCAAGAAAAAAAAAATTCAGGAAGTCTCGTTAGGAAGAGAACTTGAAAATAAGTCTAAAACCTTTTACCCAATAAAAATGATCTGTTCAAATAAGAAAAATAATATAAAAAAATATATTGTCCAACGAGGAAAAGATAAAAGAAAAAATAAAATTTAATAAGCCATGGTCGGCAAGATTTAAACCTGCGCGGGCAGAGCCCACATGATTTCTAGTCATGCCCGATAACCACTCCGGCACGACCACAATAGATAATGAGTGTGTATTTAATTATTAATAATTAGTTCAGATTCCCCTATTATCAGATTCCCCTATTATCAATTTTGTCAAAAAGAGTGATTTCAAAATTAGTCTACAAAATTTTGCAAAAAAAAACTTATGATATATAAATGTGTAAATGCCAAATAAGCAGTGCAAATACTATAAATTGGAAAAGGAGAATGAAAATGACAATCTATCAAGAAAAAAAATTCAGGAAGCCTCGTTAGGAAGAGAACTTGAAAATAAGTCTAAAACCTTTTACCCAATAAAAATGATCTGTTCAAATAAGAAAAATAATATATAAAAATATATTATCCAACGAGGAAAAGATAAAAGAAAAAATAAAATTTAATAAGTCGTGGTCGGCTGGATTCGAACCTGCACAAGCAGAGCCCACATGATTTCTAGTCATGCCCGATAAACACTCCGGCACGACCACAACAAATGATAAGTGTGTATTTAATTATTAATAATTAGTTCAGATTTCCCTATTATCAATTTTGTCAAAAAGAGTGATTTCAAATTTAGTCTACAAAATTTTGCAAAAAAAAATTATGATATATAAATGTGTAAATGTCAAATAAGCAGTGCAAATACTGTAAATTGTAAAAGGAGAACGAAAATGACAATCTATCAAGAAAAAAAATTTAGGAAGCCTCGTTAGAAAGAGAATTTGAAAATAAGTCTAAAACCTTTTACCCAATAAAAATGATCTGTTCAAATAAGAAAAATAATATATAAAAATATTTTGTCCAACGAGGAAAAGATAAAAGAAAAAATAAAATTTAATAAGCCGTGGTCGACAGGATTTAAACCTGCACGAGCAGAGCCCACATTATTTCTTGTCATGCCCGATAACCACTCCGGCACGACCACAACAGATGAGAAGTGTGTATTTAATTATTAATAATTAGTTCAGATTCACCTATTATCAATTTTGTCAAAAAGAGTGATTTCCAAATTAGTCTACAAAATTTTGCAAAAAAAAAATTATGATATATAAATGTGTAAATGCCAAATAAGCAGTGCAAATACTGTAAATTGGAAAAGGAGAACGAAAATGATAATCTATCAAGATAAAAAAATTCAGGAAGCCTCGTTAGGAAGAGAACTTGAAAATAAGTCTAAAACCTTTTACCCAATAAAAATGATCTGTTCAAATAAGAAAAATAATATATAAAAATATTGTCCAATGAGGAAAAGATAAAAGAAAAAAAATTAAATTTAATAAACCATGGTCGACTGGATTCGAACCAGCACGGGTAGAGCCCACATAATTTCTAATCATGCCCGATAACCACTCTAACACGACCACAACAAATAATGAGTGTGTATTTAATTATTAATAATTAGTTCAGATTCCCCTATTATCAATTTTGTCAAAATGAGTGATTTCAAAATTAATCTACAAAATTTTGCAAAAATAAAATTGTGATATATAAATGTGTAAATGCCAAATAAGCAGTGCAAATACTGCAAATTGGAAAAGGAGAACGAAAATGACAATCTATCAAGAAAAAAATTCAGGAAGCTTCATTAGGAAGAGAACTTGAAAATAAGTCTAAAACCTTTTACCCAATAAAAATGATCTGTTCAAACAAGAAAAATAATATATAAAAATATATTGTCGAACGAGGAAAAGATAAATGAAAAAATAAAATTTAATAAGCCATGGTTGGTAGGATTCGAACCTACACGGGCAACCCACATGATTTCTAATCATGCCCGATAACCACTCCGGCACGACCACAATAGATGATGAGTGTGTATTTAATTATTAATAATTAGTTCAGATTCTCCTATTATCAGATTCCCCTATTATCAATTTTGTCAAAAAGAGTGATTTCAAAATTAGTATACAAAATTTTGCAAAAAAAAAATTATGATATAAAAATGTGTAAATGCCAAAAAAGCAGTGCAAATACTATAAATTAGAAAAGGAGAACGAAAATGACAATCTATCAAGAAAAAAAATTCAGGAAGCCTCGTTAGGAAGAGAACTTGAAAATCAGTCTAAAACCTTTTACCCAATAAAAATGATCAGTTCAAATAAGAAAAATAATATATAAAAATATATTATCCAACGAGGAAAAGATAAAAGAAAAAATAAAATTTAATAAGCCGTGGTCGACAAGATTCGAACCAGCGCGGGCAGAGCCCACATGGTTTCTAGTCATGCCCGATAACCACTCTGGCACGACCACAACAAATGATATATATATATTTAATTATTAATAATTAGTTCAGATTCACCTATTATCATATTCCCCTATAATCAATTTTGTCAAAAAGAGTGATTTCAAAATTAGTCTAGAAAATTCTGCAAAAAAAAATTGTGATATATAAATGTGTAAATGCCAAATAAGCAGTGCAAATACTGTAAATTGGAAAAGGAGAACGAAAATGACAATCTATCAAGAAAAAAAATTCAGGAAGCCTCGTTAGGAAGAGAACTTGAAAATAAGTCTAAAACCTTTTACCCAATAAAAATGATCTGTTCAAATAAGAAAAATAATATATAAAAATATATTATCCAACGAGAAAAAGATAAAAGAAAAAATAAAATTTAATAAGCCGTGGTCGGCTGGATTCGAACCTACACAAGCAGAGCCCACATGATTTCTAGTCATGCCCGATAACCACTCCGGCACGACCACAACAAATTATGTGTGTATTTAATTATTAATAATTAGTTCAGATTCCCCTATTATCAGATTCCCCTATTATCAATTTTGTCAAAAAGAGTGATTTCAAAATTAGTCTACAAAATTTTGCAAAAAAAAATTGTGATATATAAATGTGTAAATGCCAAATAAGCAGTGCAAATACTTTAAATTGGAAAAGGAGAACGAAAATGACAATCTATCAAGAAAAAAAATTCAGGAAGCCTCGTTAGGAAGAGAACTTGAAAATAAGTCTAAAACCTTTTACCCAATAAAAATGATCTGTTCAAATAAGAAAAATAATATATAAAAATATATTATCCAACGAGGAAAAGATAAAACAAAAAATAAAATTTAATAAGCCATGGTCGGCAGGATTCAAACCTGCGTGGGTAGAGCCCACATAATTTCTAGTCATGCCGGATAACCACTCCGGCAAGACCACAACAAATGATGAGTGTGTATTTAATTATTAATAATTAGTTCAGATTCCCCTATTAACAGATTCCCCTATTATCAATTTTGTCAAAGAGATTGATTTCAAAATTAGTCTACAAAATTTTGCAAAAAAAAATTGTGATATATAAATGTGTAAATGCCAAATAAGCAGTGCAAATACTGTAAATTGGAAAAGGAGAACGAAAATGACAATCTATCAAGAAAAAAAATTCAGGAAATGAGAAGAGAACTTGAAAATAAGTCTAAAACCTTTTACCCAATAAAAATGATCTGTTCAAATAAGAAAAATAATATATAAAAATATATTATCCAACGAGGAAAAGATAAAAGAAAAAATAAAATTTATTAAGCCGTGGTCGGCAGGATTCGAACCTGCGCGGGCAGAGCCCACATGATTTCTAGTCATGCCCGATAACCACTCCGGCACGACCACAACAAATAATGAGTATGTATTTAATTATTAATAAGTAGTTCAGATTCACCTATTATCATATTCCCCTATAATCAATTTTGTCAAAAAGAGTGATTTCAAAATTAGTCTACAAAATTTTGCAAAAAAAAATTGTGATATATAAATGTGTAAATGCCAAATAAGCAGTGCAAATACTTTAAATTGGAAAAGGAGAACGAAAATGACAATCTATCAAGAAAAAAAATTCAGGAAGCCTCGTTAGGAAGAGAACTTGAAAATAAGTCTAAAACCTTTTACCCAATAAAATGATCTGTTCAAATAAGAAAAATAATATATAAAAATATATTATTCAACGAGGAAAAGAAAAAAAAAAATAAAATTTAATAAGCCATGGTTGGTAGGATTTGAACCTACATGGGCAGAGCCTATATGATTTCTTGTCATGCCCGATAACCACTCCGGCACGACCACAACAAATGATGAGTGTGTATTTAATTATTAATAATTAGTTCAGATTCCCCTATTATCGATTCCCTATTATCAATTTTGTCAAAAAGAGTGATTTCAAAATTAGTCTACAAAATTTTGCAAAAAAAAATTATATATATAAATGTGTAAATGCCAAATAAGCGAGTGCAAATACTATAAATTGGAAAAGGAGAACGAAAATGACAATCTATCAAGAAAAAAAATTTCAGGAAACGAAAGAGAACTTGAAAATAAGTCTAAAACCTTTTATCCAATAAAAATGATCTGTTCAAATAAGAAAAATAATATATAAAAATATATTATTCAAGGAGGAAAAGATAAAAGAAAAAAATAAAATTTAATAAGTCGTTGTCGGCAGGATTCGAACCTGCGCGGGCAGAGCCCACATGATTTCTAGTCATGCCCGATAACCACTCCGGCAAGACCACAACAAATAATGATTGTGTATTTAAATATTAATAATTAGTTCAGATTCCCCTATTAACAGATTCCCCTATAATCAATTTTGTCAAAAAGAGTGATTTCAAAATTAGTCTACAAAATTTTGCAAAAAAAAATTGTGATATATAAATGTGTAAATGCCAAATAAGCAGTGCAAATATTTTAAATTAGAAAAGGAGAGCGAAAATGACAATCTATCAAGAAAAAAAATTAAGGAAGCCTCGTTAGGAAGAGAACTTGAAAATAAGTCTAAAACCTTTTACCCAATAAAATGATTTGTTCAAATAAGAAAAATAATATATAAAAATATATTATCCAACGAAGAAAAGATAAAAGAAAAAATAAAATTTAATAAGCCGTGATCGGCAGGATTCGAACCTGCGCGGGCAGAAACCACATGATTTCTAGTCATGCCCAATAACCACTCCGACACGACCACAACAAATAATGAATATGTATTTAATTATTAATAAGTAGTTCAGATTCACCTATCATCATATTCCCCTATAATCAATTTTGTCAAAAAGAGTGATTTCAAAATTAGTCTACAAAATTCTGCAAAAAAAAATTGTGATATATAAATGTGTAAATGCCAAATAAGCAGTGCAAATACTGTAAATTGGAAAACGAGAACGAAAATGACAATCTATCAAGAAAAAAAATTCAGGAAGCCTCGTTAGGAAGAGAACTTGAAAATAAGTCTAAAACCTTTTACCCAATAAAAATGATCTGTTCAAATAAGAAAAATAATATATAAAAATATATTATCCAACGAGGAAAAGATAAAAGAAAAAATAAAATTTAATAAGCCGTGGTCGGCAGGATTCGAACCTGCGCGGGCAAAGCCCACATGATTTCTAGTCATGCCCGATAACCACTCAAGCACGACCACAACATATGATGAGTGTGTATTTAATTATTAATAATTAGTTCAGATTCCCCTATTATCAGATTCCCCTATTATCAATTTTGTCAAAAAGAGTGATTTCAAAATTAGTCTACAAAATTTTGCAAAAAAAAATTGTGATATATAAATGTGTAAATGCCAAATAAGCAGTGCAAATACTGTAAATTGGAAAAGGAGAACGAAAATGACAATCTATCAAGAAAAAAAATTAAGGAAGCCTCGTTAGGAAGAGAACTTGAAAATAAGTCTAAAACCTTTTACCCAATAAAAATGATCTGTTCAAATAAGAAAAATAAGATATAAAAATATATTATTTAACGAGGAAAAGATAAAAGAAAAATAAAATTTAATAAGCCGTGGTCGGCGGATTTGAACTCTTGTGAGGCAGAGCCTACATGATTTCTTGTCATGTCCGATAACCACTCAACACACGACCACAACAAATGATGAGTGTGTATTTAATTATTAATAATTAGTTCAGATTCCCTATTATCGATTCCCTATTATCAATTTTGTCAAAAAGAGTGATTTCAAAATTAGTCTACAAAATTTTGCAAAAAAATTGTGATATATAAATGTGTAAATGCCAAATAAGCAGTGCAAATACTTTAAATTGGAAAAGGAGAACGAAAATGACAATCTATCAAGAAAAAATTTCAGGAACGTTAAAGAGAACTTGAAAATAAGTCTAAAACCTTTTATCCAATAAAAATGATCTGTTCAAAAGAAAAATAATATATAAAAATATATTATTCAAGGAGGAAAAGATAAAAGAAAAAATAAAATTTAATAAGCGTGGTCGGCAGGATTCGAATCTGCACGGGCAGAGCCCACATGATTTCTAGTCATGCCCGATAACCACTCCGGCACGACCACAACAAATGATGAGTGTGTATTTAATTATTAATAATTAGTTAAGATTCCCCTATTATCAGATTCCCCTATAATCAATTTTGTCAAAAAGAGTGATTTCAAAATTAGTCTACAAAATTTTGCAAAAAAAAATTGTGATATATAAATGTGTAAATGCCAAATAAGCAGTGCAAATATTTTAAATTGGAAAAGGAGAGCGAAAATGACAATCTATCAAGAAAAAAAATTAAGGAAGCCTCGTTAGGAAGAGAACTTGAAAATAAGTCTAAAACCTTTTACCCAATAAAATGATTTGTTCAAATAAGAAAAATAATATATAAAAATATATTATCCAACGAAGAAAAGATAAAAGAAAAAATAAAATTTAATAAGCCGTGATCGGCAGGATTCGAACCTGCGCGGGCAGAACCCACATGATTTCTAGTCATGCCCGATAACCACTCCGACACGACCACAACAAATAATGAATATGTATTTAATTATTAATAAGTAGTTCAGATTCACCTATCATCATATTCCCCTATAATCAATTTTGTCAAAAGAGTGATTTCAAAATTAGTCTAAAATTCTGCAAAAAAATTGTGATATATAAATGTGTAAATGCCAAATAAGCAGTGCAAATACTGTAAATTGGAAAAGGAGAACGAAAATGACAATCTATCAAGAAAAAAAATTCAGGAAGCCTCGTTAGGAAGAGAACTTGAAAATAAGTCTAAAACCTTTTACCCAATAAAAATGATCTGTTCAAATAAGAAAAATAATATATAAAAATATATTATCCAACGAGGAAAAGATAAAAGAAAAAATAAAATTTATTAAGCCGTGGTCGGCAGGATTCGAACCTGCGCGGGCAGAGCCCACATGATTTCTAGTCATGCCCGATAACCACTCCGGCACGACCACAACAAATAATGAGTGTGTATTTAATTATTAATAATTAGTTCAGATTCCCCTATTATCAGATTCCCATATTATCAATTTTGTCAAAAAGAGTGATTTCAAAATTAGTCTACAAAATTTTGCAAAAAAATTGTGATATATAAATGTGTAAATGCCAAATAAGCAAAGTGCAAATACTTTAAATTGGAAAAGGAGAACGAAAATGACAATCTATCAAGAAAAAAAAATTCAAGAAGCCTCTTTAGGAAGAGAACTTGAAAAAAGTCTAAAACCTTTTACCCAATAAAAATGATCTGTTCAAATAAGAAAAATAATATATAAAAATATATTATTCAACGAGAAAAGATAAAAGAAAAATAAAATTTAATATGTCGTGGTGCAAGATTCGAACTTGCGCAGGCAGAACCAACATGATTTCTAGTTATGCCGGATAACCACTCCGGCACGACCATAATAATTGATGAGTGTATATTTAATTATTAATAATTAGTTCTGATTCCCCTATTATCAATTTTGTCAAAAAGTGTGATATCAAAATTAGTCTACAAAATTTTGCAAAAAAAAATTGTGATATATAAATGTGTAAATGCCAAATAAGCAGTGCAAATACTGTAAATTGGAAAAAGAGAACAAAAATGACAATCTATCAAGAAAAAAAATTCAGGAAGCCTTGTTAGGAAGATAACTTGAAAATAAGTCTAAAACTTTTACCCAATAAAAATGATCTGTTCAAATAAGAAAAATAATATATAAAAATATATTATTTCAACGAGGAAAAGATAAAAGAAAAAATAAAATTTAATAAGTCGTGGTCGGCAGTATTCGAACCTGCGCGGGCAGAGCCCACATGATTTCTAGTCATGCCCGATAACCACTCCGGCACAACCACAACAAATGATGAGTGTGTATTTAAATATTAATAATTAGTTCGGATTCCCCTATTATCAGATTCCCCTATAATCAATTTAGTCAGAAAGAGCGATTTCAAAATTAGTCTACAAAATTTTGCAAAAAAAAAATTGTGATACATAAATGTGTAAATGCCAAATAAGCAGTGCAAATACTGTAAATTGGAAAAGGAGAACGAAAATGACAATCTATCAAGAAAAAAAATTCAAGAAGACTCTTTAGGAAGAGAACTTGAAAAAAAGTCTAAAACCTTTTACCCAATAAAAATGATCTGTTCAAATAAGAAAAATAATATATAAAAATATATTATTCAACGAGGAAAAGATAAAAGAAAAAATAAAATTTAATAAGCCGTGGTCAGCAAGATTCGAACCTGCGCGGGCAGAACCCACATGATTTCTAGTCATTACGGATAACCACTCCAGCATGACCATAATAATTTATGAGTGTGTATTTAATTATTAATAATTAGTTCAGTTTCCCCTATTATCAATTTTGTCAAAAAGAGTGATTTCAAAATTAGTCTACAAAATTTTGCAAAATAAAATTGTGATATATAAATGTGTAAATGCCAAATAAGCAAAGTGCAAATACGTAAATTGGAAAGGGAGAACGAAAATGACAATCTATCAAGAAAAAAAATTCAAGAAGCCTCTTTAGGAAGAGAACTTGAAAAAAAGTCTAAAACCTTTTACCCAATAAAAATGATCTGTTCAAATAAGAAAAATAATATATAAAAATATATTATTCAATGAGAAAAAGATAAAAGAAAAATAAAATTTAATAAGTAGTGATCTGCAAGATTCGAATTCTGTTCAAGAGAACCAACATGATTTCTAGTTATCTTGGGATAACCACCCTAAGACGACCATAATAATTGATGAGTGTGTATTTAATTATTAATAATTAGTTCAGATTCCCCTATTATCAATTTTGTCAAAAAGTGTGATATCAAAATTAGTCTACAAAATTTTGCAAAAAAAAATTGTGATATATAAATGTGTAAATGCCAAATAAGCAGTGCAAATACTGTAAATTAGAAAAGGAGAACGAAAATGACAATCTATCAAGAAAAAAAATTTCAGGAAGCCTTGTTAGGAAGAGAACTTGAAAATAAGTCTAAAACTTTTACCCAATAAAAATGATCTGTTCAAATAAGAAAAATAATATATAAAAATATATTATTCAAAGAAGAAAAGATAAAAGAAAAAAAATAAAATTTAATAAGTCGTGGTGGCAGATTCGAACCACAGGCAGAGCCCACATGATTTCTAGTCATGCCCGATAACCACTCCGGCACGACCACAACAATTCATGATTGTGTATTTAAATATTAATAATTAGTTCAGATTCCCCTATTATCAGATTCCCCTATAATCAATTTTGTCAAAAAGAGCGATTTCAAAATTAGTCTACAAAATTTTGCAAAAAAAAATTGTGATATATAAATGTGTAAATGCCAAATAAGCAGTGCAAATACTGTAAATTGGAAAAGGAGAACGAAAATGACAATCTATCAAGAAAAAAAATTAAGGAAGCCTCGTTAGGAAGAGAACTTGAAAATAAGTCTAAAACCTTTTACCCAATAAAAATGATCTGTTCAAATAAGAAAAATAATATATAAAATTATATTATTCAACGAGGAAAAGATAAAAAAAAAATAAAATTTAATAAGCCGTGGTCAGCCGGATTTGAACCTGCGCGGGCAGAGCCTACATGATTTCTTGTCATGCCCGATAACCACTCCGGCACGACCACAACAAATGATCAGTGTGTATTTAATTATTAATAATTAGTTCAGATTCCCTATTATCGATTCCCTATTATCAATTTTGTCAAAAGAGTGATTTCAAAATTAGTCTACAAAATTTTGCAAAAAAAAATTGTTATATATAAATGTGTAAATGCCAAATAAGCAGTGCAAATACTGTAAATTGGAAAAGGAGAACGAAAATGACAATCTATCAAGAAAAAAAATTTCAGGAAGCCTCGTTAGGAAGAGAACTTGAAAATAAGTCTAAAACCTTTTATCCAATAAAAATGATCCGTTCAAATAAGAAAAATAATATATAAAAATATATTATTCAAGGAGGAAAAGATAAAAGAAAAAAATAAAATTTAATAAGTCGTGGTCGGCAGGATTCGAACCTGCGCGGGCAGAGCCCACATGATTTCTAGTCATGCCCGATAACCACTCCGATACGACCACAACAAATAATGATTGTGTATTTAAATATTAATAATTAGTTCAGATTCCCCTATTATCAGGTTCCCCTATAATCAATTTTGTCAAAAAGTGTGATTTCAAAATTAGTCTACAAAATTTTGTAAAAAAAAATTGTTATATATAAATGTGTAAATGCCAAATAAGCAGTGCAAATACTGTAAATTGGAAAAGGAGAACGAAAATGACAATCTATCAAGAAAAAAAATTAAGGAAGCCTCGTTAGGAAGAGAACTTGAAAATAAGTCTAAAACCTTTTACCCAATAAAAATGATCTGTCCAAATAAGAAAAATAATATATAAAAATATATTATTTAACGAGGAAAAGATAAAAGAAAAAATAAAATTTAATAAGCCGTGGTCGGCCGGATTTGAACCTGCGCGGGCAGAGCCTACATGATTTCTTGTCATGTCCGATAACCACTCCGGCACGACCACAACAAATGATGAGTGTGTATTTAATTATTAATAATTAGTTCAGATTCCCCTATTATCGATTCCCTATTATCAATTTTGTTAAAAGAGTGATTTCAAAATTAGTCTACAAAATTTTGCAAAAAAATTGTGATATATAAATGTGTAAATGCCAAATAAGCAGTGCAAATACTCTAAATTGGAAAAGGAGAACGAAAATGACAATCTATCAAGAAAAAAAATTTCAGGAAACGAAAGAGAACTTGAAAATAAGTCTAAAACCTTTTATCCAATAAAAATGATCTGTTCAAATAAGAAAAATAATATATAAAAATATATTATCCAACGAGGAAAAGATAAAAAAATAAAATTTAATAAGCCGTGATCGTGTGATTCGAACTGTCTTTGTCGAAGCCCACATGATTTCTAGTCATGCCCGATAACCACTCCAAACACGACCACAACAAATAATGAGTGTGTATTTAATTATTAATAATTAGTTCAGATTCCCTATTATCGATTCCCTATTATCAATTTTGTCAAAAAGAGTGATTTCAAAATTAGTCTACAAAATTTTGCAAAAAAAAATTATGATATATAAATGTGTAAATGCCAAATAAGCAGTGCAAATACTATAAATTGTAAAAGAAGAACGAAAATGACAATCTATCAAGAAAAAAAATTCAGGAAGCCTCGTTAGGAAGAGAACTTGAAAATAAGTCTAAAACCTTTTACCCAATAAAAATGATCAGTTCAAATAAGAAAAATAATATATAAAAATATATTATCCAACGAGGAAAAGATAAAAGAAAAAATAAAATTTAATAAGCCGTGGTCGGCAGGATTCGAAGCTGCGCGGGCAGAGCCCACATGATTTCTAGTCATGCCCGATAACCACGCCGACAAGACCACAAAAAATGATGAGTGTGTATTTAATTATTAATAATTAGTTCAAATTCCCTATTATCAGATTCCCTATTATCAATTTTGTCAAAAGAGTGATTTCAAAATTAGTCTACAAAATTTTGCAAAAAAAAATTGTGATATATAAATGTGTAAATGCCAAATAAGCAGTGCAAATATTGTAAATTGGAAAAGCAGAACGAAAATGATAATCTATCAAGAAAAAAATTCAGAAACGTTAGAAGAGAACTTGAAAATAAGTCTAAAACCTTTTACCCAATAAAAATGATCTGTTCAAATAAGAAAAATAATATATAAAATATATTATCTAACGAGGAAAAGATAAAAGAAAAAATAAAATTTAATAAGCCGTGGTCGGCAGGATTCGAACCTGCGCGGACAGAGCCCACATGATTTCTAGTCATGCCCGATAACCACTCCGGCACGACTACAACAAATGATGAGTGTCTATTTAATTATTAATAATTAGTTCAGATTCCCCTATTATCAGATTCCCCTATTATCAATTTTGTCAAAAAGAGTGATTTCAAAATTAGTCTACAAAATTTTGCAAAAAAAAATTCTGATATATAAATGTGTAAATGCCAAATAAGCAGTGCAAATACTGTAAATTGGAAAAGGAGAACGAAAATGACAATCTATCAAGAAAAAATATTCAAGAAGCCTCTTTAGGAAGAGAACTTGAAAAAAAGTCTAAAACCTTTTACCCAATAAAAATGATCTGTTCAAATAAGAAAAATAATATATAAAAATATATTATTCAACGAGGAAAAGATAAAAGAAAAAATAAAATTTAATAAGCCGTGGTCGGCAAGATTCGAACCTCACAAGGCAGAGCCCACATGATTTCTAGTCATGCTTGGGATAACCACTTCGGCACAACCACAACAAATAATGAGTTTGTATTTAATTATTAATAATTAGTTCAGATTCCCCTATTATCAGATTCCCCTATTATCAATTTTGTCAAAAAGAGCGATTTCAAAATTAGTCTACAAAATTTTGCAAAAAAATTGTGATATATAAATGTGTAAATGCCAAATAAGCAAAGTGCAAATACTTGTAAATTGGAAAAGGAGAACGAAAATGACAATCTATCAAGAAAAAAAATTAAGGAAGCCTCGTTAGTAAGAGAACTTGAAAATAAGTCTAAAACCTTTTACCCAATAAAAATGATCTATTCAAATAAGAAAAATAATATATAAAAATATATTATTCAACGAGGAAAAGATAAAAGAAAAAATAAAATTTAATAAGCCGTGGTCGGCAGGATTCAAACCTGCGCGGGCAGAGTCCACAAGATTTCTAGTCATCTTGGGATAACCACTAGGCACGACCACAACAAATGATGAGTGTGTATTTAATTATTAATAATTAGTTCAGATTCCCCTATTATCAGATTCCCCTATTATCAATTTTGTCAAAAAGAGTGATTTCAAAATTAGTCTACAAAATTTTGCAAAAAAAAATTGTGATATATAAATGTGTAAATGCCAAATAAGCAGTGCAAATACTGTAAATTGGAAAAGGAGAACGAAAATGACAATCTATCAAGAAAAAAAAATGACAATCTATCAAGAAAAAAAAATTCAGGAAACGAGAAGAGAACTTGAAAATAAGTCTAAAACCTTTTACCCAATAAAAATGATCTGTTCGAATAAGAAAATAATATATAAAAATATATTGTCCAACGAGGAAAAGATAAAAGAAAAAATTAAATTTAATAAGCCGTGGTCGACATGATTCGAACTTGTGCGGGCAGAGCCCACATGATTTCTAGTCATGCCCGATAACCACTCCGGCACGACCACAACAAATAAAAAATGTTTATTTAATTATTAATAATTAGTTCAGATTCCCCTATTATCAGATTCCCCTATTTTCAATTTTGTCAAAAAGAGTGATTTCAAAATTAGTCTACAAAATTTTACAAAGAAAAATTATGATATATTAATGTGTAAATGCCAAATAAGCTGTGCAAATACTATAAATTGGAAAAGGAGAACGAAAATGACAATCTATCAAGAAAAAAAATTCAGGAAGCCTCGTTAGGAAGAGAACTTGAAAATAAGTCTAAAACCTTTTACCCAATAAAAATGATCTGTTCAAATAAGAAAAATAATATATAAAAATATATTATCCAACGAGGAAAACATAAAAGAAAAAATAAAATTTAATAAGCCATGGTCGGTAGGATTCGAACCTGCGCGGGCAGAGCCCACATGATTTCTAATCATGCCGGATAATCACTCCTGCAGGACCACAACAAATGATGAGTGTGTATTTAATTTTTAATAATTAGTTTAGATTCCCTATTATCAATTTTGTCAAAAGAGTGATTTCAAAATTAGTCTACAAAATTTTGCAAAAAAAAAATTGTGATATATAAATGTGTAAATGACAAATAAGCAGTGCAAATACTATAAATTGGAAAAGGAGAACGAAAATGACAATCTATCAAGAAAAAAATTCAAGAAGCCTCGTTAGGAAGAGAACTTGAAAATAAGTCTAAAACCTTTTACCCAATAAAAATGATCTGTTCAAATAAGAAAAATAATATATAAAAATATATTGTCCAACGAGGAAATGATAAAAGAAAAAATTAAATTTAATAAGCCGTGGTCGCCAGGATTCGAACCTACGCGGGCAAATCCCACATGATTTCTAATCATGCCCGATAACCACTCCGGCATGACCACAACAGATAATGAGTGTGTATTTAATTATTAATAATTAGTTCAGATTCCGCTATTATCAGATTCCCCTATTATCAATTTTGTCAAAAAGAGTGATTTCAAAATTAGTCTAGAAAATTTTGCAAAAAAAAATTGTTTTATATAAATGTGTAAATGCCAAATAAGCAGTGCAAATTCTGTAAATTGGAAAAGGAGAACGAAAATGACAATCTATCAAGAAAAAAATTTCAGGAAGCCTCCTTAGGAAGAGAACTTGAAAATAAGTCTAAAACATTTTACCCAATAAAAATGATCTGTTCAAATAAGAAAAATAATATATAAAAATATATTATCCAACGAGGAAAAGATAAAAGAAAAAAAATTAAATTTAATAAGCCGTGATCGGCAGGATTCGAACCTGCGCAGGTAGAGCCCACATGATTTCTAGTCATGCCCAATAACCACTCTGGCACGACCACAACAAATAATTAATGTGTATTTAATTTCTTATAATTAGTTCAGATTCCCCTTTTATCAGATTCCACTATTTTCAATTTTGTCAAAAAGAGTGATTTCAAAATTAGTCTACAAAATTTTGCAAAAAAAAAATTGTGATATATAAATGTGTAAATGTCAAATAAGCAGTGAAAATACTGTAAATTGGAAAAGGAGAACAAAAATGATAATCTATCAAGAAAAAAAATTCAGGAAGCCTCGTTAGGAAGAGAACTTGAAAATAAGTCTAAAACCTTTTACCCAATAAAAATGATCTGTTCAAATAAGAAAAATAATATATAAAAATATATTGTCCAACGAGGAAAAGATAAAAGAAAAAATAAAATTTAATAAGTCGTGGTAGTGGCAGATTCGAACTCTGTGGGCAAAGCCCACATGATTTCTAATCATGCCCGATAACCACTCCGGCACGACCACAACAAATATTAAATGTGTATTTAATTATTAATAATTAGTTCAGATTCCCCTATTATCAGATTCCCCTATTATCAAATTTGTCAAAAAGAGTGATTTCAAAATTAGTCTACAAAATTTTGCAAAAAAAAAATTGTTATATATAAATGTGTAAATGGCAAATAAGCAAATTGCAAATATCAGTAAATTGGAAAAGGAGAACGAAAATGACAATCTATCAAGAAAAAAAATTAAGGAAGCCTCGTTAGGAAGAGAACTTGAAAATAAGTCTAAAACCTTTTACCCAATAAAAATGATCTGTTCAAATAAGAAAAATAATATATAAAAATATATTATTTAACGAGGAAAAGATAAAAGAAAAATAAAATTTAATAAGCCGTGGTCTACGGATTTGAACTCGCAGGCAGAGCCTACATGATTTCTTGTCATGCCCGATAACCACTCCTAAACACGACCACAACAAATGATCGAGTGTGTATTTAATTATTAATAATTAGTTCAGATTCCCCTATTATCAGATTCCCCTATTATCAATTTTGTCAAAAAGAGTGATTTCAAAATTAGTCTACAAAATTTTGCAAAAAAAAATTGTGATATATAAATGTGTAAATGCCAAATAAGCAGTGCAAATACTGTAAATTGGAAAAGGAGAACGAAAATGACAATCTATCAAGAAAAAAAATTTCAGGAAACGAAAGAGAACTTGAAAATAAGTCTAAAACCTTTTATCCAATAAAAATGATCTGTTCAAATAAGAAAAATAATATATAAAAATATATTATCCAACGAGGAAAAGATAAAAAAAATAAAATTTAATAAGCCGTGATCGACAGGATTCGAACTTGTGCGGGTAGAAGCCCACATGATTTCTAGTCATACCCGATAACCACTCCGGCACGACCACAACAATTGATGAGTGTGTATTTAATTATTAATAATTAGTTCAGATTCCCCTATTATCAGATTCCCCTATTATCAATTTTGTCAAAAGAGTGATTTCAAAATTAGTCTACAAAATTTTGCAAAAAAATTATGATATATAAATGTGTAAATGCCAAATAAGCAGTGCAAATACTATAAATTGTAAAAGGAGAACGAAAATGACAATCTATCAAGAAAAAAATTCAGGAAGCCTCGTTAGGAAGAGAACTTGAAAATAAGTCTAAAACCTTTTACCCAATAAAAATGATCAGTTCAAATAAGAAAAATAATATATAAAAATATATTATCCAACGAGGAAAAGATAAAAGAAAAATAAAATTTAATAAGCCGTGGTGGCAGATTCGAAGCTCGCATGGCAAAGCCCACATGAATTCTAGTCATGCCCGATAACCACGCCAAGCAAGACCACAAAAATGATGAGTGTGTATTTAATTATTAATAATTAGTTCAAATTCCCCTATTAACAGATTTCCCTATTATCAATTTTGTCAAAAAGAGTGATTTCAAAATTAGTCTACAAAATTTTGCAAAAAAAAATTGTGATATATAAATGTGTAAATGCCAAATAAGCAGTGCAAATATTGTAAATTGGAAAAGCAGAACGAAAATGACAATCTATCAAGAAAAGAAATTCAGGAAACGAGAAGAGAACTTGAAAATAAGTCTAAAACCTTTTACCCAATAAAAATGATCTGTTCAAATAAGAAAAATAATATATAAAATATATTATCCAACGAGGAAAAGATAAAAGAAAAAATAAAATTTAATAAGCCGTGGTCGGCAGGATTCAAACCTGCGCGGACAGAGCCCACATGATTTCTAGTCATGCCCGAGAACCACTCCGGCACGACTACAACAAATTATGAGTGTCTATTTAATTATTAATAATTAGTTTAGATTCCCCTATTATCAGATTCCCCTATTATCAATTTTGTCAAAAAGAGTGATTTCAAAATTAGTCTACAAAATTTTGCAAAAAAATTCTGATATATAAATGTGTAAATGCCAAATAATAAAGTGCAAATATTGTAAATTGGAAAAGGAGAACGAAAATGACAATCTATCAAGAAAAAATATTCAAGAAGCCTCTTTAGGAAGAGAACTTGAAAAAAAGTCTAAAACCTTTTACCCAATAAAAATGATCTGTTCAAATAAGAAAAATAATATATAAATATATATTATTCAACGAGGAAAAGATAAAAGAAAAAATAAAATTTAATAAGCCGTGGTCGGCAAGATTCTTACCTGCGCGGGCAGAGCCCACATGATTTCTAGTCATGCCGGATAACCACTTCGGCACAACCACAACAAATAATGAGTTTGTATTTAATTATTAATAATTAGTTCAGATTCCCCTATTATCAGATTCCCCTATTATCAATTTTGTCAAAAAGAGTGATTTCAAAATTAGTCTACAAAATTTTGCAAAATAAAATTGTGATATATAAATGTGTAAATGCCAAATAAGCAAAGTGCAAATCTGTAAATTGGAAAAGGAGAACGAAAATGACAATCTATCAAGAAAAAAAATTCAGGAAGCCTTGTTAGGAAGAGAACTTGAAAATAAGTCTAAAACCTATTACCCAATAAAAATGATCTGTTCAAATAAGAAAAATAATATATAAAAATATATTATTCAACGAGGAAAAGATAAAAGAAAAATAAAATTTAATAAGCCTGGTGGCTCACAGATTCGAACCTCTTGTGGGCAGAGCCCACATGATTTCTAGTCATGCCCGATAACCACTCCGGCACGACCACAATAAATGATGAGTGTGTATTTAAATATTAATAATTAGTTCAGATTCCCCTATTATCAGATTCCCCTATAATCAATTTTGTCAAAAAGAGCGATTTCAAAATTAGTCTACAAAATTTTGCAAAAAAAAATTGTGATATATAAATGTGTAAATGCCAAATAAGCAGTGCAAATACTGTAAATTGGAAAAGGAGAACGAAAATGACAATCTATCAAGAAAAAAAATTAAGGAAGCCTCGTTAGTAAGAGAACTTGAAAATAAGTCTAAAACCTTTTACCCAATAAAAATGATCTATTCAAATAAGAAAAATAATATATAAAAATATATTATTCAACGAGGAAAAGATAAAAGAAAAAATAAAATTTAATAAGCCGTGGTCGGCAGGATTCAAACCTGCGCGGGCAGAGTCCACAAGATTTCTAGTCATGCCGGATAACCACTCCGGCACGACCACAACAAATGATGAGTGTGTATTTAATTATTAATAATTAGTTCAGATTCCCCTATTATCAGATTCCCCTATTATCAATTTTGTCAAAAAGAGTGATTTCAAAATTAGTCTACAAAATTTTGCAAAAAAAAATTGTTATATATAAATGTGTAAATGCCAAATAAGCAGTGCAAATACTGTAAATTGGAAAAGGAGAACGAAAATGACAATCTATCAAGAAAAAAAATTAAGGAAGCCTCGTTAGGAAGAGAACTTGAAAATAAGTCTAAAACCTTTTACCCAATAAAAATGATCTGTTCAAATAAGAAAAATAATATATAAAATTATATTATTCAACGAGGAAAAGATAAAAGAAAAAATAAAATTTAATAAGCCGTGGTCGGCCGGATTTGAACCTGCGCGGGCAGAGCCCACATGATTTCTTGTCATGCCCGATAACCACTCCGGCACGACCACAACAAATGATCAGTGTGTATTTAATTATTAATAATTAGTTCAGATTCCCCTATTATCAGATTCCCCTATTATCAATTTTGTCAAAAAGAGTGATTTCAAAATTAGTCTACAAAATTTTGCAAAATAAAATTGTTATATATAAATGTGTAAATGCCAAATAAGCAGTGCAAATACTGTAAATTGGAAAAGGAGAACGAAAATGACAATCTATCAAGAAAAAATTTCAGAAACGAAGAGAACTTGAAAATAAGTCTAAAACCTTTTATCCAATAAAAATGATCTGTTCAAATAAGAAAAATAATATATAAAAATATATTATCCAACGAGGAAAAGATAAAAAAAATAAAATTTAATAAGCCGTGATCGACAGGATTCGAACTTGTGCGGGTAGAAGCCCACATGATTTCTAGTCATACCCGATAACCACTCCAGACGACCACAACAATTGATGAGTGTGTATTTAATTATTAATAATTAGTTCAGATTCCCTATTATCGATTCCCTATTATCAATTTTGTCAAAAAGAGTGATTTCAAAATTAGTCTACAAAATTTTGCAAAAAAATTATGATATATAAATGTGTAAATGCCAAATAAGCAGTGCAAATACTATAAATTGTAAAAGGAGAACGAAAATGATAATCTATCAAGAAAAAAATTCAGGAAGCCTCGTTAGGAAGAGAACTTGAAAATAAGTCTAAAACCTTTTACCCAATAAAAATGATCAGTTCAAATAAGAAAAATAATATATAAAAATATATTATCCAACGAGGAAAAGATAAAAGAAAAAATAAAATTTAATAAGCCGTGGTCGGCAGGATTCGAAGCTGCGCGGGCAAAGCCCACATGAATTCTAGTCATGCCCGATAACCACGCCGGCAAGACCACAAAAAATGATGAGTGTGTATTTAATTATTAATAATTAGTTCAAATTCCCCTATTAACAGATTTCCCTATTATCAATTTTGTCAAAAAGAGTGATTTCAAAATTAGTCTACAAAATTTTGCAAAAAAAAATTGTGATATATAAATGTGTAAATGCCAAATAAGCAGTGCAAATATTGTAAATTGGAAAAGCAGAACGAAAATGACAATCTATCAAGAAAAGAAATTCAGGAAACGAGAAGAGAACTTGAAAATAAGTCTAAAACCTTTTACCCAATAAAAATGATCTGTTCAAATAAGAAAAATAATATATAAAATATATTATCCAACGAGGAAAAGATAAAAGAAAAAATAAAATTTAATAAGCCGTGGTCGGCAGGATTCAAACCTGCGCGGACAGAGCCCACATGATTTCTAGTCATGCCCGAGAACCACTCCGGCACGACTACAACAAATTATGAGTGTCTATTTAATTATTAATAATTAGTTCAGATTCCCCTATTATCAGATTCCCCTATTATCAATTTTGTCAAAAAGAGTGATTTCAAAATTAGTCTACAAAATTTTGCAAAAAAAAATTCTGATATATAAATGTGTAAATGCCAAATAAGCAGTGCAAATATTGTAAATTGGAAAAGGAGAACGAAAATGACAATCTATCAAGAAAAAATATTCAAGAAGCCTCTTTAGGAAGAGAACTTGAAAAAAAGTCTAAAACCTTTTACCCAATAAAAATGATCTGTTCAAATAAGAAAAATAATATATAAAAATATATTATTCAACGAGGAAAAGATAAAAGAAAAAATAAAATTTAATAAACCGTGGTCGGCAAGATTCGAACTGCGCGGGCAGAGCCCACATGATTTCTAGTCATCTTGGGATAACCACTTCGGCACAACCACAACAAATAATGAGTTTGTATTTAATTATTAATAATTAGTTCAGATTCCCCTATTATCAGATTCCCCTATTATCAATTTTGTCAAAAAGAGTGATTTCAAAATTAGTCTACAAAATTTTGCAAAATAAAATTGTGATATATAAATGTGTAAATGCCAAATAAGCAGTGCAAATACTGTAAATTGGAAAAGGAGAACGAAAATGACAATCTATCAAGAAAAAAAATTCAGGAAGCCTTGTTAGGAAGAGAACTTGAAAATAAGTCTAAAACCTATTACCCAATAAAAATGATCTGTTCAAATAAGAAAAATAATATATAAAAATATATTATTCAACGAGGAAAAGATAAAAGAAAAAAATAAAATTTAATAAGCCGTGGTCGGCAGAATTCGAACCTGCGCGGGCAGAGCCCACATGATTTCTAGTCATGCCCGATAACCACTCCGGCACGACCACAATAAATGATGAGTGTGTATTTAAATATTAATAATTAGTTCAGATTCCCCTATTATCAGATTCCCCTATAATCAATTTTGTCAAAAAGAGCGATTTCAAAATTAGTCTACAAAATTTTGCAAAAAAAAATTGTGATATATAAATGTGTAAATGCCAAATAAGCAGTGCAAATACTGTAAATTGGAAAAGGAGAACGAAAATGACAATCTATCAAGAAAAAAAATTAAGGAAGCCTCGTTAGTAAGAGAACTTGAAAATAAGTCTAAAACCTTTTACCCAATAAAAATGATCTATTCAAATAAGAAAAATAATATATAAAAATATATTATTCAACGAGGAAAAGATAAAAGAAAAAATAAAATTTAATAAGCCGTGGTCGGCAGGATTCAAACTTGCGCGGGCAGAGTCCACAAGATTTCTAGTCATGCCGGATAACCACTCCGGCACGACCACAACAAATGATGAGTGTGTATTTAATTATTAATAATTAGTTCAGATTCCCTATTATCGATTCCCTATTATCAATTTTGTCAAAAAGAGTGATTTCAAAATTAGTCTACAAAATTTTGCAAAAAAAAAATTGTTATATATAAATGTGTAAATGCCAAATAAGCAAGTGCAAATACTGTAAATTGGAAAAGGAGAACGAAAATGACAATCTATCAAGAAAAAAATTAAGGAAGCCTCGTTAGGAAGAGAACTTGAAAATAAGTCTAAAACCTTTTACCCAATAAAAATGATCTGTTCAAATAAGAAAAATAATATATAAAATTATATTATTCAACGAGGAAAAGATAAAAGAAAAAATAAAATTTAATAAGCCGTGGTCGGCCGGATTTGAACCTGCGCGGGCAGAGCCCACATGATTTCTTGTCATGCCCGATAACCACTCCGGCACGACCACAACAAATGATCAGTGTGTATTTAATTATTAATAATTAGTTCAGATTCCCCTATTATCAGATTCCCCTATTATCAATTTTGTCAAAAAGAGTGATTTCAAAATTAGTCTACAAAATTTTGCAAAATAAAATTGTTATATATAAATGTGTAAATGCCAAATAAGCAGTGCAAATACTGTAAATTGGAAAAGGAGAACGAAAATGACAATCTATCAAGAAAAAAAATTTCAGGAAACGAAAGAGAACTTGAAAATAAGTCTAAAACCTTTTATCCAATAAAAATGATCTGTTCAAATAAGAAAAATAATATATAAAAATATATTATCCAACGAGGAAAAGATAAAAAAAATAAAATTTAATAAGCCGTGATCGACAGGATTCGAACCTGTGCTGTCAGAAGCCCACATGATTTCTAGTCATACCCGATAACCACTCCGGCACGACCACAACAATTGATGAGTGTGTATTTAATTATTAATAATTAGTTCAGATTCCCCTATTATCAGATTCCCCTATTATCAATTTTGTCAAAAAGAGTGATTTCAAAATTAGTCTACAAAATTTTGCAAAAAAAAATTATGATATATAAATGTGTAAATGCCAAATAAGCAGTGCAAATACTATAAATTGTAAAAGGAGAACGAAAATGATAATCTATCAAGAAAAAAAATTCAGGAAGCCTCGTTAGGAAGAGAACTTGAAAATAAGTCTAAAACCTTTTACCCAATAAAAATGATCAGTTCAAATAAGAAAAATAATATATAAAAATATATTATCCAACGAGGAAAAGATAAAAGAAAAAATAAAATTTAATAAGCCGTGGTCGGCAGGATTCGAAGCTGCGCGGGCAAAGCCCACATGAATTCTAGTCATGCCCGATAACCACGCCGGCAAGACCACAAAAAATGATGAGTGTGTATTTAATTATTAATAATTAGTTCAAATTCCCCTATTAACAGATTTCCCTATTATCAATTTTGTCAAAAAGAGTGATTTCAAAATTAGTCTACAAAATTTTGCAAAAAAATTGTGATATATAAATGTGTAAATGCCAAATAAGCAAAGTGCAAATATTGTAAATTGGAAAAGGAGAACGAAAATGACAATCTATCAAGAAAAGAAATTCAGGAAACGAGAAGAGAACTTGAAAATAAGTCTAAAACCTTTTACCCAATAAAAATGATCTGTTCAAATAAGAAAAATAATATATAAAAATATATTATCCAACGAGGAAAAGATAAAAGAAAAATAAAATTTAATAAGCCGTGGTCGTGCAGGATTCAAACTCAATGGACAGAGCCCACATGATTTCTAGTCATGCCCGAGAACCACTCCTCGACACGACTACAACAAATTATGAGTGTCTATTTAATTATTAATAATTAGTTCAGATTCCCCTATTATCGATTCCCTATTATCAATTTTGTCAAAAGAGTGATTTCAAAATTAGTCTACAAAATTTTGCAAAAAAAAATTCTGATATATAAATGTGTAAATGCCAAATAAGCAGTGCAAATACTGTAAATTGGAAAAGGAGAACGAAAATGACAATCTATCAAGAAAAAATATTCAAGAAGCCTCTTTAGGAAGAGAACTTGAAAAAAAGTCTAAAACCTTTTACCCAATAAAAATGATCTGTTCAAATAAGAAAAATAATATATAAAAATATATTATTCAACGAGGAAAAGATAAAAGAAAAAATAAAATTTAATAAACCGTGGTCGGCAAGATTCGAACCTGCGCGGGCAGAGCCCACATGATTTCTAGTCATGCCGGATAACCACTTCGGCACAACCACAACAAATAATGAGTTTGTATTTAATTATTAATAATTAGTTCAGATTCCCCTATTATCAGATTCCCCTATTATCAATTTTGTCAAAAAGAGTGATTTCAAAATTAGTCTACAAAATTTTGCAAAATAAAATTGTGATATATAAATGTGTAAATGCCAAATAAGCAGTGCAAATACTGTAAATTGGAAAAGGAGAACGAAAATGACAATCTATCAAGAAAAAAAATTCAGGAAGCCTTGTTAGGAAGAGAACTTGAAAATAAGTCTAAAACCTATTACCCAATAAAAATGATCTGTTCAAATAAGAAAAATAATATATAAAAATATATTATTCAACGAGGAAAAGATAAAAGAAAAAATAAAATTTAATAAGCCGTGGTCGGTGAGATTCGAAACTCATGTCAAGGCAGAGCCCACATGATTTCTAGTCATGCCCGATAACCACTCCTAACACGACCATAATAAATGATGAGTGTGTATTTAAATATTAATAATTAGTTCAGATTCCCTATTATCGATTCCCCTATAATCAATTTTGTCAAAAGAGCGATTTCAAAATTAGTCTACAAAATTTTGCAAAAAAATTGTGATATATAAATGTGTAAATGCCAAATAAAAGTGCAAATACTGTAAATTGGAAAAGGAGAACGAAAATGACAATCTATCAAGAAAAAAATTAAGGAAGCCTCGTTAGTAAGAGAACTTGAAAATAAGTCTAAAACCTTTTACCCAATAAAAATGATCTATTCAAATAAGAAAAATAATATGTAAAAATATATTATTCAACGAGGAAAAGATAAAAGAAAAAATAAAATTTAATAAGCCGTGGTCGGCAGGATTCAAACTTGCGCGGGCAGAGTCCACAAGATTTCTAGTCATCATGGGATAACCACTCCAAGCACGACCACAACAAATGATGAGTGTGTATTTAATTATTAATAATTAGTTCAGATTCCCTATTATCAGATTCCCTATTATCAATTTTGTCAAAAGAGTGATTTCAAAATTAGTCTACAAAATTTTGCAAAAAAATTGTTATATATAAATGTGTAAATGCCAAATAAGCAGTGCAAATCTGTAAATTGGAAAAGGAGAACGAAATGACAATCTATCAAGAAAAAAATTAAGGAAGCCTCGTTAGGAAGAGAACTTGAAAATAAGTCTAAAACCTTTTACCCAATAAAAATGATCTGTTCAAATAAGAAAAATAATATATAAAATTATATTATTCAACGAGGAAAAGATAAAAGAAAAAATAAAATTTAATAAGCCGTGGTCAGTCGGATTTGAACCTGCGCGGGCAGAGCCCACATGATTTCTTGTCATGCCCGATAACCACTCCGGCACGACCACAACAAATGATCAGTGTGTATTTAATTATTAATAATTAGTTCAGATTCCCCTATTATCAGATTCCCTATTATCAATTTTGTCAAAAAGAGTGATTTCAAAATTAGTCTACAAAATTTTGCAAAATAAAATTGTTATATATAAATGTGTAAATGCCAAATAAGCAAAGGCAACATCTGTAAATTGGAAAAGGAGAACGAAAATGACAATCTATCAAGAAAAAATTTCAGAAACGAAGAGAACTTGAAAATAAGTCTAAAACCTTTTATCCAATAAAAATGATCTGTTCAAATAAGAAAAATAATATATAAAAATATATTATCCAACGAGGAAAAGATAAAAAAAATAAAATTTAATAAGCCGTGATCGACAGGATTCGAACTTGTGCGGGTAGAAGCCCACATGATTTCTAGTCATACCCGATAACCACTCCGGCACGACCACAACAATTGATGAGTGTGTATTTAATTATTAATAATTAGTTCAGATTCCCCTATTATCAGATTCCCCTATTATCAATTTTGTCAAAAAGAGTGATTTCAAAATTAGTCTACAAAATTTTGCAAAAAAAAATTATGATATATAAATGTGTAAATGCCAAATAAGCAGTGCAAATACTATAAATTGTAAAAGGAGAACGAAAATGACAATCTATCAAGAAAAAAAATTCAGGAAGCCTCGTTAGGAAGAGAACTTGAAAATAAGTCTAAAACCTTTTACCCAATAAAAATGATCAGTTCAAATAAGAAAAATAATATATAAAAATATATTATCCAACGAGGAAAAGATAAAAGAAAAAATAAAATTTAATAAGCCGTGGTCGGCAGGATTCGAAGCTACGCGGGCAAAGCCCACATGAATTCTAGTCATGCCCGATAACCACGCGGGCAAGACCACAAAAAATGATGAGTGTGTATTTAATTATTAATAATTAGTTCAAATTCCCCTATTAACAGATTTCCCTATTATCAATTTTGTCAAAAAGAGTGATTTCAAAATTAGTCTACAAAATTTTGCAAAAAAAAATTGTGATATATAAATGTGTAAATGCCAAATAAGCAGTGCAAATACTGTAAATTGGAAAAGGAGAACGAAAATGACAATCTATCAAGAAAAAAAATTCAGGAAGCCTTGTTAGGAAGAGAACTTGAAAATAAGTCTAAAACTTTTACCCAATAAAAATGATCTATTCAATTAAGAAAAATAATATATAAAAATATATTATTCAACGAGGAAAAGATAAAAGAAAAAAAATAAAATTTAAAAAGTCGTGGTCGGCAGGATTCGAACCTGCGCGGGCAGAGCCCACATGATTTCTAGTCATGCCCGATAACCACTCCGGCACGACCACAACAAATTATGATTGTGTATTTATATATTAATAATTAGTTCAGATTCCCCTATTATCAGATTCCCTTATAATCAATTTTGTCAAAAAGAGCAATTTCAAAATTAGTCTACAAAATTTTGCAAAAAAAAATTGTGATATATAAATGTGTAAATGCCAAATAAGCAGTGCAAATACTGTAAATTGGAAAAGGAGAACGAAAATGACAATCTATCAAGAAAAAAAATTAAGGAAGCCTCGTTAGGAAGAGAACTTGAAAATAAGTCTAAAACCTTTTACCCAATAAAAATGATCTGTTCAAATAAGAAAAATAATATATAAAATTATATTATTCAACGAGGAAAAGATAAAAGAAAAAATAAAATTTAATAAACCGTGGTCGGCCGGATTTGAACCTGCGCGGGCAGAGCCCACATGATTTCTTGTCATGCCCGATAACCACTCCGGCACGACCACAACAAATGATCAGTGTGTATTTAATTATTAATAATTAGTTCAGATTCCCCTATTATCAGATTCCCCTATTATCAATTTTGTCAAAAAGAGTGATTTCAAAATTAGTCTACAAAATTTTGCAAAAAAAAATTGTGATATATAAATGTGTAAATGCCAAATAAGCAGTGCAAATACTGTAAATTGGAAAAGGAGAACGAAAATGACAATCTATCAAGAAAAAAAATTTCAGGAAACGAAAGAGAACTTGAAAATAAGTCTAAAACCTTTTATCCAATAAAAATGATCTGTTCAAATAAGAAAAATAATATATAAAAATATATTATTCAAGGAGGAAAAGATAAAACAAAAAAATAAAATTTAATAAGTCGTGGTCGGCAGGATTCGAACCTGCGCGGGCAGAGCCCACATGATTTCTAGTCATGCCCGATAACTACTCCGGCACGACCACAACAAATAATAATTGTGTATTTAAATATTAATAATTAGTTCAGATTCCCCTATTATCAGATTCCCCTATAATCAATTTTGTCAAAAGAGTGATTTCAAAATTAGTCTACAAAATTTTGCAAAAAAAAATTGTGATATATAAATGTGTAAATGCCAAATAAGCAGTGCAAATACTGTAAATTGGAAAAGGAGAACGAAAATGACAATCTATCAAGAAAAAATTTTGTGAAACGAAGAGAACTTGAAAATAAGTCTAAAACCTTTTATCCAATAAAAATGATCTGTTCAAATAAGAAAAATAATATATAAAAATATATTATCCAACGAGGAAAAGATAAAAAAAATAAAATTTAATAAGCCGTGATCGACAGATTCGAACTCAATGGGCGAAGCCCACATGATTTCTAGTCATACCCGATAACCACTCCGGCACGACCACAACAATTCATGAGTGTGTATTTAATTATTAATAATTAGTTCAGATTCCCCTATTATCAGATTCCCCTATTATCAATTTTGTCAAAAAGTGTGATTTCAAAATTAGTCTACAAAATTTTGCAAAAAAAAATTGTGATATATAAATGTGTAAATGCCAAATAAGTAGTGCAAATACTGTAAATTGGAAATGGAGAACGAAAATGACAATCTATCAAGAAAAAAAATTTCAGGAAACTAAAGAGAACATAAAAATAAGTCTAAAACCTTTTATCCAATAAAAATGATCTGTTCAAATAAGAAAAATAATATATAAAAATATATTATCCAACGAGGAAAAGATAAAAAAAATAAAATTTAATAAGCCGTGATCAGCAGGATTCGAACCTGTGCGGGCAAAGCCCACATGATTTCTAGTCATGTCCGATAACCACTCCGACACGACCACAACAAATGATTAGTGTGTATTTAAGTATTAATAATTAGTTCAGATTCCCCTATTATCAGATTCCCCTATTATCAATTTTGTCAAAAAGAGTGATTTCAAAATTAGTCTACAAAATTTTGCAAAAAAAAATATGATATATAAATGTGTAAATGCCAAATAAGCAGTGCAAATACTATAAATTGTAAAAGGAGAACGAAAATGACAATCTATCAAGAAAAAAAATTCAGGAAGCCTCGTTAGGAAGAGAACTTGAAAATAAGTCTAAAACCTTTTACCCAATAAAAATGATCAGTTCAAATAAGAAAAATAATATATAAAAATATATTATCCAACGAGGAAAAGATAAAAGAAAAATAAAATTTAATAAGCCGTGGTGGCAGATTCGAAGGCTGCGTGGCAGAGCCAACATGATTTCTAGTCATGCCCGATAACCACGCCTAAGCAAGACCACAAAAATGATGAGTGTGTATTTAATTATTAATAATTAGTTCAAATTCCCTATTAACAGATTTCCCTATTATCAATTTTGTCAAAAGAGTGATTTCAAAATTAGTCTACAAAATTTTGCAAAAAAATTGTGATATATAAATGTGTAAATGCCAAATAAGCAAAGTGCAAATACTGTAAATTGGAAAAGGAGAACGAAAATGACAATCTATCAAGAAAAAAAATTCAGGAAATGAGAAGAGAACTTGAAAATAAGTCTAAAACCTTTTACCCAATAAAAATGATCTGTTCAAATAAGAAAAATAATATATAAAAATATATTATCCAACGAGGAAAAGATAAAAGAAAAAATAAAATTTAATAATTCGTGGTCGACAGATTCGAACTGTGCGCAGAGCCACATGATTTCTAGTCATGCCCGATAACCACTCCGGCACGACCACAACAAATAATGAGTGTGTATTTAATTATTAATAATTAGTTCAGATTCCCCTATTATCAGATTCCCATATTATCAATTTTGTCAAAAAGAGTGATTTCAAAATTAGTCTACAAAATTTTGCAAAAAAAAATTGTGATATATAAATGTGTAAATGCCAAATAAGCAGTGCAAATACTGTAAATTGGAAAAGGAGAACGAAAATGACAATCTATCAAGAAAAAAATTCAAGAAGCCTCTTTAGGAAGAGAACTTGAAAAAAAGTCTAAAACCTTTTACCCAATAAAAATGATCTGTTCAAATAAGAAAAATAATATATAAAAATATATTATTCAACGAGGAAAAGATAAAAGAAAAAATAAAATTTAATAAGCCGTGGTCGGCAAGATTCGAACCAGCGCGGGCAGAGCCCACATGATTTCTAGTCATGCCGGATAACCGCTTCGGCACGACCACAAGAAATGATGAGTTTGTATTTAATTATTAATAATTAGTTCAGATTCCCCTATTATTAGATTCCCCTATTATCAATTTTGTCAAAAAGAGTGATTTCAAAATTAGTCTACAAAATTTTGCAAAATAAAATTGTGATATATAAATGTGTAAATGCCAAATAAGCAGTGCAAATACTGTAAATTGGAAAAGGAGAACGAAAATGACAATCTATCAAGAAAAAAAATTCAGGAAGCCTTGTTAGGAAGAGAACTTGAAAATAAGTCTAAAACCTTTTACCCAATAAAAATGATCTGTTCAAATAAGAAAAATAATATATAAAAATATATTATTCAACGAGGAGAAGATAAAAGAAAAAAATAAAATTTAATAAGCCGTGGTCGGCAGAATTCGAACCTGCGCGGGCAGAGCCCACATGATTTCTAGTCATGCCCGATAACCACTCCGGCACGACCACAATAAATAATGAGTGTGTATTTAAATATTAATAATTAGTTCAGATTCCCCTATTATCAGATTCCCCTATAATCAATTTTGTCAAAAAGAGCGATTTCAAAATTTATATAAAAATATATAAAAATATATTATTCAACGAGGAAAAGATAAAAGAAAAAATAAAATTTAATAAGCCGTGGTCGGCAAGATTCGAACCGGCGCGAGCAGAACCGACATGATTTCTAGTCATTACGGATAACCACTCCAGCATGACCATAATAATTTATGAGTGTGTATTTAATTATTAATAATTTGTTCAGTTTCCCCTATTATCAATTTTGTCAAAAAGAGTGATTTCAAAATTAGTCTACAAAATTTTGCAAAAAAAAATTATGATATATAAATGTGTAAATGCCAAATAAGCAGTGCAAATACTGTAAATTGGAAAAGGAGAACGAAAATGACAATCTATCAAGAAAAAAAATTCAAGAAGCCTCTTTAGGAAGAGAACTTGAAAAAAAGTCTAAAACCTTTTACCCAATAAAAATGATCTGTTCAAATAAGAAAAATAATATATAAAAATATATTATTCAACGAGAAAAAGATAAAAGAAAAAATAAAATTTAATATGTCGTGGTCTGCAAGATTCGAACTTGCGCAGGCAGAACCAACATGATTTCTAGTTATGCCGGATAACCACTCCGGCACGACCATAATAATTGATGAGTGTGTATTTAATTATTAATAATTAGTTCAGATTCCCCTATTATCAATTTTGTCAAAAAGTGTGATATCAAAATTAGTCTACAAAATTTTGCAAAAAAAAATTGTGATATATAAATGTGTAAATGCCAAATAAGCAGTGCAAATACTGTAAATTGGAAAAGGAGAACGAAAATGACAATCTATCAAGAAAAAAAATTCAGGAAGCCTTGTTAGGAAGAGAACTTGAAAATAAGTCTAAAACTTTTACCCAATAAAAATGATCTGTTCAATTAAGAAAAATAATATATAAAAATATATTATTCAACGAGGAAAAGATAAAAGAAAAAAAATAAAATTTAATAAGTCGTGGTCGGCAGGATTCGAACCTGCGCGGGCAGAGCCCACATGATTTCTAGTCATGCCCGATAACCACTCCGGCACGACCACAACAAAATATAATTGTGTATTTAAATATTAATAATTAGTTCAGATTCCCCTATTATCAGATTCCCCTATAATCAATTTTGTCAAAAAGAGCAATTTCAAAATTAGTCTACAAAATTTTGCAAAAAAAAATTGTGATATATAAATGTGTAAATGCCAAATAAGCAGTGCAAATACTGTAAATTGTAAAAGGAGAACGAAAATGACAATCTATCAAGAAAAAAAATTAAGGAAGCCTCGTTAGGAAGAGAACTTGAAAATAAGTCTAAAACCTTTTACCCAATAAAAATGATCTGTTCAAATAAGAAAAATAATATATAAAATTATATTATTCAACGAGGAAAAGATAAAAGAAAAAATAAAATTTAATAAGCCGTGGTGGCACGGATTTGAACTCACATGTGGCAGAGCCCACATGATTTCTTGTCATGCCCGATAACCACTCCGGCACGACCACAACAAATGATCAGTGTGTATTTAATTATTAATAATTAGTTCAGATTCCCCTATTATCAGATTCCCCTATTATCAATTTTGTCAAAAAGAGTGATTTCAAAATTAGTCTACAAAATTTTGCAAAAAAAAATTGTGATATATAAATGTGTAAATGCCAAATAAGCAGTGCAAATACTGTAAATTGGAAAAGGAGAACGAAAATGACAATCTATCAAGAAAAAAAATTTCAGGAAACGAAAGAGAACTTGAAAATAAGTCTAAAACCTTTTATCCAATAAAAATGATCTGTTCAAATAAGAAAAATAATATATAAAAATATATTATTCAAGGAGGAAAAGATAAAACAAAAAATAAAATTTAATAAGTCGTGGTCGTAGATTCGAACTCTTGTGGCAGAGCCCACATGATTTCTAGTCATGCCCGATAACTACTCCGGCACGACCACAACAAATAATGATTGTGTATTTAAATATTAATAATTAGTTCAGATTCCCCTATTATCAGATTCCCCTATAATCAATTTTGTCACAAAGAGTGATTTCAAAATTAGTCTACAAAATTTTGCAAAAAAAAATTGTGATATATAAATGTGTAAATGCCAAATAAGCAGTGCAAATACTGTAAATTGGAAAAGGAGAACGAAAATGACAATCTATCAAGAAAAAAAATTAAGGAAGCCTCGTTAGGAAGAGAACTTGAAAATAAGTCTAAAACCTTTTACCCAATAAAATGATCTGTTCAAATAAGAAAAATAATATATAAAAATATATTATTTAACGAAAAGAAGAAAAAAAAATAAAATTTAATAAGCCGTGGTCGGCCGGATTTGAACCTGCGCGGGCATAGCCTACATGATTTCTAATCATGCCCGATAACCACTCCGGCACGACCACAACAAATGATTAGTGTGTATTTAATTATTAATAATTAGTTCAGATTCTCCTATTATCAGATTCCCCTATTATCAATTTTGTCAAAAAGAGTGATTTCAAAATTAGTATACAAAATTTTGCAAAAAAAAATTGTGATATATAAATGTGTAAATGCCAAATAAGCAGTGCAAATACTGTAAATTGGAAAAGGAGAACGAAAATGACAATCTATCAAGAAAAAAAATTTCAGGAAACTAAAGAGAACTTAAAAATAAGTCTAATTCTAGGCAGGATCACAACAAATGATGAGTGTGTATTTAATTTTTAATAATTAGTTTAGATTCCCCTATTATCAATTTTGTCAAAAAGAGTGATTTCAAAATTAGTCTACAAAATTTTACAAAAAAAAATATGATATATAAATGTGTAAATGCCAAATAAGCAGTGCAAATACTATAAATTGTAAAAGGAGAACGAAAATGACAATCTATCAAGAAAAAAAATTCAGGAAGCCTCGTTAGGAAGAGAACTTGAAAATAAGTCTAAAACCTTTTACCCAATAAAAATGATCAGTTCAAATAAGAAAAATAATATATAAAAATATATTATCCAACGAGGAAAAGATAAAAGAAAAAATAAAATTTAATAAGCCGTGGTCGGCAGGATTCGAAGCTGCGCGGGCAGAGCCAACATGATTTCTAGTCATGCCCGATAACCACGCCGGCAAGACCACAAAAAATGATGAGTGTGTATTTAATTATTAATAATTAGTTCAAATTCCCCTATTAACAGATTTCCCTATTATCAATTTTGTCAAAAGAGTGATTTCAAAATTAGTCTACAAAATTTTGCAAAAAAATTTGTGATATATAAATGTGTAAATGCCAAATAAGCAGTGCAAATATTGTAAATTGGAAAAGCAGAACGAAAATGACAATCTATCAAGAAAAAAAATTCAGGAAACGAGAAGAGAACTTGAAAATAAGTCTAAAACCTTTTACCTAATAAAAATGATCTGTTCAAATAAGAAAAATAATATATAAAAATATATTATCCAACGAGGAAAAGATAAAAGAAAAAAATAAAATTTAATAAGTCATGGTCGATGAGATTCGAACTCTGTGGCATGAGCCCACATGATTTCTAGTCATGCAGATAACCACTCCAACACGACTACAACAAACGATGAGTGTCTATTTAATTATTAATAATTAGTTCAGATTCCCCTATTATCGATTCCCTATTATCAATTTTGTCAAAAGAGTGATTTCAAAATTAGTCTACAAAATTTTGCAAAAAAAAATTCTGATATATAAATGTGTAAATGCCAAATAAGCAGTGCAAATACTGTAAATTGGAAAAGGAGAACGAAAATGACAATCTATCAAGAAAAAAAATTCAAGAAGCCTCTTTAGGAAGAGAACTTGAAAAAAAGTCTAAAACCTTTTACCCAATAAAAATGATCTGTTCAAATAAGAAAAATAATATATAAAAATATATTATTCAACGAGGAAAAGATAAAAGAAAAAATAAAATTTAATAAGCCGTGGTCGGCAAGATTCGAACCTCTTGTGAGCAGAGCCACATGATTTCTAGTCATGCCGGATAACCACTTCGGCACGACCACAACAAATAATGAGTTTGTATTTAATTATTAATAATTAGTTCAGATTCCCCTATTATTAGATTCCTCTATTATCAATTTTGTCAAAAAGAGTGATTTCAAAATTAGTCTACAAAATTTTGCAAAATAAAATTGTGATATATAAATGTGTAATTGCCAAATAAGAAAAAAGTGCAAATACTGTAAATTGGAAAAGGAGAACGAAAATGACAATCTATCAAGAAAAAAATTCAGGAAGCCTTGTTAGGAAGAGAACTTGAAAATAAGTCTAAAACCTTTTACCCAATAAAAATGATCTGTTCAAATAAGAAAAATAATATATAAAAATATATTATTCAACGAGGAAAAGATAAAAGAAAAAAATAAAATTTAATAAGCCGTGGTAATTGTGCAAGATTCGAACTCACATGAGCAGAGCCCACATGATTTCTAGTCATGCCCGATAACCACTCAAAACACGACCACAATAAATAATGAGTGTGTATTTAAATATTAATAATTAGTTCAGATTCCCTATTATCGATTCCCCTATAATCAATTTTGTCAAAAGAGTGATTTCAAAATTAGTCTACAAAATTTTGCAAAAAAAAAAATTGTGATATATAAATGTGTAAATGCCAAATAAGCAAAGTGCAAATACTGTAAATTGGAAAAGGAGAACGAAAATGACAATCTATCAAGAAAAAAATTAAGGAAGCCTCGTTAGTAAGAGAACTTGAAAATAAGTCTAAAACCTTTTACCCAATAAAAATGATCTATTCAAATAAGAAAAATAATATATAAAAATATATTATTCAACGAGGAAAAGATAAAAGAAAAAATAAAATTTAATAAGCCGTGGTCGGCAGGATTCAAACTCTGCGCGGGCAGAGTCCACAAGATTTCTAGTCATGCTTGGGATAACCACTCCAAAGACGACCACAACAAATGATGAGTGTGTATTTAATTATTAATAATTAGTTCAGATTCCCTATTATCGATTCCCTATTATCAATTTTGTCAAAAAGAGTGATTTCAAAATTAGTCTACAAAATTTTGCAAAAAAAAATTGTTATATATAAATGTGTAAATGCCAAATAAGCAGTGCAAATACTGTAAATTGGAAAAGGAGAACGAAAATGACAATCTATCAAGAAAAAAAAATTCAGGAAACGAGAAGAGAACTTGAAAATAAGTCTAAAACCTTTTACCCAATAAAAATGATATGTTCAAATAAGAAAAATAATATATAAAAATATATTGTCCAACGAGGAAAAGATAAAAGAAAAAATTAAATTTAATAAGCCGTGGTCGACATGATTCGAACCTGTGCGGGCAGAGCCCACATGATTTCTAGTCATGCCCGATAACCACTCCGGCACGACCACAACAAATAAAAAATGTTTATTTAATTATTAATAATTAGTTCAGATTCCCCTATTATCAGATTCCCCTATTTTCAATTTTGTCAAAAAGAGTGATTTCAAAATTAGTCTACAAAATTTTGCAAAATAAAATTGTGATATATAAATGTGTAAATGCCAAATAAGCAGTGCAAATACTGTAAATTGGAAAAGGAGAACAAAAATGACAATCTATCAAGAAAAAAAATTCAGGAAGCCTTGTTAGGAAGAGAACTTGAAAATAAGTCTAAAACCTTTTACCCAATAAAAATGATCTGTTCAAATAAGAAAAATAATATATAAAAATATATTATTCAACGAGGAAAAGATAAAAGAAAAAAATAAAATTTAATAAGCCGTGGTCGGCAGATTCGAACTCACTGTGGTGAGCCCACATGATTTCTAGTCATGCCCGATAACCACTCCAACACGACCACAATAAATAATGAGTGTGTATTTAAATATTAATAATTAGTTCAGATTCCCTATTATCGATTCCCTATAATCAATTTTGTCAAAAGAGCGATTTCAAAATTAGTCTACAAAATTTTGCAAAAAAATTGTGATATATAAATGTGTAAATGCCAAATAAGCAAAGTGCAAATACTTTAAATTGGAAAAGGAGAACGAAAATGACAATCTATCAAGAAAAAAAATTAAGGAAGCCTCGTTAGGAAGAGAACTTGAAAATAAGTCTAAAACCTTTTACCCAATAAAAATGATCTGTTCAAATAAGAAAAATAATATATAAAATTATATTATTCAACGAGGAAAAGATAAAAGAAAAAATAAAATTTAATAAGCCGTGGTCAGTCGGATTTGAACCTGCGCGGGCAGAGCCCACATGATTTCTAGTCATGCCGGATAACCACTTCGGCACAACCACAACAAATGATGAGTTTGTATTTAATTATTAATAATTAGTTCAGATTCCCCTATTATCAGATTCCCCTATTATCAATTTTGTCAAAAAGAGTGATTTCAAAATTAGTCTACAAAATTTTGCAAAATAAAATTGTGATATATAAATGTGTAAATGCCAAATAAGCAGTGCAAATACTGTAAATTGGAAAAGGAGAACGAAAATGACAATCTATCAAGAAAAAAAATTCAGGAAGCCTTGTTAGGAAGAGAACTTGAAAATAAGTCTAAAACCTTTTACCCAATAAAAATGATCTGTTCAAATAAGAAAAATAATATATAAAAATATATTATTCAACGAGGAAAAGATAAAAGAAAAAATAAAATTTAATAAGCCGTGGTCGACATGATTCGAACCTGTGCGGGCAGAGCCCACATGATTTCTAGTCATGCCCGATAACCACTCCGGCACGACCACAACAAATAAAAAATGTTTATTTAATTATTAATAATTAGTTCAGATTCCCCTATTATCAGATTCCCCTATTTTCAATTTTGTCAAAAAGAGTGATTTCAAAATTAGTCTACAAAATTTTGCAAAAAAAAATTATGATATATAAATGTGTAAATGCCAAATAAGCTGTGCAAATACTATAAATTGGAAAAGGAGAACGAAAATGACAATCTATCAAGAAAAAAAATTCAGGAAGCCTCGTTAGGAAGAGAACTTGAAAATAAGTCTAAAACCTTTTACCCAATAAAAATGATCTGTTCAAATAAGAAAAATAATATATAAAAATATATTATCCAACGAGGAAAAGATAAAAGAAAAAATAAAATTTAATAAGCCATGGTCGGTAGGATTCGAACCTGCGCGGGCAGAGCCCACATGATTTCTAATCATGCCGGATAATCACTCCTGCAGGATCACAACAAATGATGAGTGTGTATTTAATTTTTAATAATTAGTTTAGATTCCCCTATTATCAATTTTGTCAAAAAGAGTGATTTCAAAATTAGTCTACAAAATTTTGCAAAAAAAAAATTGTGATATATAAATGTGTAAATGACAAATAAGCAGTGCAAATACTATAAATTGGAAAAGGAGAACGAAAATGACAATCTATCAAGAAAAAAATTCAGGAAGCCTCGTTAGGAAGAGAACTTGAAAATAAGTCTAAAACCTTTTACCCAATAAAAATGATCTGTTCAAATAAGAAAAATAATATATAAAAATATATTGTCCAACGAGGAAATGATAAAAGAAAAAATTAAATTTAATAAGCCGTGGTCGCCAGGATTCGAACCTACGCGGGCAAAGCCCACATGATTTCTAATCATGCCCGATAACCACTCCAGCATGACCACAACAGATAATGAGTGTGTATTTAATTATTAATAATTAGTTCAGATTCCCCTATTATCAGATTCCCCTATTATCAATTTTGTCAAAAAGAGTGATTTCAAAATTAGTCTACAAAATTTTACAAAAAAAAATTGTTTTATATAAATGTGTAAATGCCAAATAAGCAGTGCAAATTCTGTAAATTGGAAAAGGAGAACGAAAATGACAATCTATCAAGAAAAAAAATTCAGGAAGCCTCGTTAGGAAGAGAACTTGAAAATAAGTCTAAAACATTTTACCCAATAAAAATGATCTGTTCAAATAAGAAAAATAATATATAAAAATATATTGTCCAACGAGGAAAAGATAAAAGAAAAAAAATTAAATTTAATAAGCCGTGATCGGCAGGATTCGAACCAGCGCGGGTAGAGCCCACATGATTTCTAGTCATGCCCAATAACCACTCTGGCACGACCACAACAAATGATGAATGTGTATTTAATTTCTTATAATTAGTTCAGATTCCCCTTTTATCAGATTCCCCTATTTTCAATTTTGTCAAAAAGAGTGATTTCAAAATTAGTCTACAAAATTTTGCAAAAAAAAAATTGTGATATATAAATGTGTAAATGTCAAATAAGCAGTGAAAATACTGTAAATTGGAAAAGGAGAACAAAAATGATAATCTATCAAGAAAAAAAATTCAGGAAGCCTCGTTAGGAAGAGAACTTGAAAATAAGTCTAAAACCTTTTACCCAATAAAAATGATCTGTTCAAATAAGAAAAATAATATATAAAAATATATTGTCCAACGAGGAAAAGATAAAAGAAAAAATAAAATTTAATAAGTCGTGGTCGGCAGGATTCGAACCTGCGCGGGCATAGCCCACATGATTTCTAATCATACCCGATAACCACTCTGGCACGACCACAACAAATATTAAGTGTGTATTTAATTATTAATAATTAGTTCAGATTCCCCTATTATCAGATTCCCCTATTATCAATTTTGTCAAAAAGAGTGATTTCAAAATTAGTCTACAAAATTTTACAAAAAAAATTGTGATATATAAATGTGTAAATGCCAAATAAGCAGTGCAAATACTGTAAATTGGAAAAGGAGAACGAAAATGACAATCTATCAAGAAAAAAAATTTAGGAAACAAGAAGAGATCTTGAAAATAAGTCTAAAACCTTTTACCCAATAAAAATGATCTGTTCAAATAAGAAAAATAATATATAAAAATATATTATCCAACGAGGAAAAGATAAAAGAAAAAATAAAATTTAATAAGTCGTGGTCAGGATTCGCAGAGCCCACATAATTTCTAGTCATGCCCGATAACCACTTCGGCATGACCACAACAAATGATGAGTGTGTATTTAATTATTAATAATTAGTTCAGATTCCCCTATTATCAAATGACCAATGTATCATTAGTGATAAAAAAAATATTTATTTGTAATTAGAACTCGACATATGACATCCTCATTTGAAAATGATAAAAACCATCAATCGACATGCTCACAATGATATTTGAACTAAAAGTTCTTTAAAGATTTATTTTACATAGAATATTCTCCTAATCGTAAATAGTTAAGAGGATTACCTATAAAAGATAAACTATATGAGATTTGATCCTTCTCTCTCTCCATTTCTTTACTCATATCAAGCTAGCTAACTTGTCAAAGGAATTAGGAGTCTACTCTTGATATCGTTCTTTCTATTAGACAACCACATCAGGATCATACCACCTTGGGGGCTCAAGACTTCAGATCGAAGTTTCTCATATAGATTAGTCACAAATTAAGTTAGATTGATCAACATCTAGTCAACCATTGACATTAACCTCAACATTTTAGAATTAAAATAAGGATCCAATATATTGCATGAACATTATCCTACCAATGCCTCAAATGAGTGTCCCATATCTTACTCCACACCTACAAGCGGTTTTTCAATAACCCTAAATTTTCTATGCTAATGGGTGCACCAACACACATGATGGTTTCTGTTGAAGCATTCTATTATTTGACTCGACGGATTCAAGCCTTGTTCGGAATGATACAGTTTATCATTCCCTTCATTCCTTAATTGGCACAGTTTGAGACCATGTAGACACCTCAATGATAATCACAACCACTAATCACTAGATATTGCGTCAATCCCACTAGAATGCTCATGGCCATCGCACCTTTCATCGATAGCGATATCCTATGTTCTCCAATAATTGAGATAGAGGGACCTAGCTATTCATGGTCGATGGCACTAGAATTAGAAGCCCAATTAGTGAAGTTCACCAACTGTAATATATGGTGCAGATATAATAGATAGATCAATGCCTAAAGGATATCCAGAATTCTACATCAGTAGAGGGAGGAACGAGTTGATACATGCATCGAGAATTCCACTTGGTAGAGGGAGGAAGGAATGCGTTGATAGTATTGAGAGGTCCCCCCTCATCCCAAAAATTTAAGAGCCGATCCACTCGATCGATGATAGCACCGATCACATAGCACATAACAACTTTGATGTACCAATCTTTGCCAACAATTCTCTATGAGCCGGTCTAGTAGAAGTTGACTAAGTTAGACTTGAAATTGAACTAAGTTACACTCAATCAAAGAATTGATTCAAAAAATAAAATAAAAAACAACACTAATCATCTAAGAATTAATTATCATACTTTTTTTAAAAAATTAAAAAATATATTAATCATCTAAGAATCATATTGTAATTATTTCACGAAATTTAGAGGTGGTTTAGTGGAAGTTGATATAGTCATACTCAAAGTTAAATTAAGTTACACTCATATTAATAATAACACCTTATAAAAGTAAAAATGAATATGGTGACACCAGATAAAAAAAATAATAATGGAGGCTTTGTTAGTTAAATGCCCAATCAATTATTACGACTAATTATCAAAGATCATAGATACCGCTTATCACTCTCAATTTTTTTTTGTTTAAATTTACAGGAAAAAAGATAAAGAAATTATTACGTTGGACGTGCTGCTCAAAACAATTTGGACGTGTCCATATTAACGTGAGGAAGAGGCGGTAGGAGAGCGGTCCGTCGCTGGCATACGCGCATCTCGTTGCGAAACGTGTTTGTCGGGAACGGTCAAGATTTGAATTCGAAGGATTCGAATTAGATTGAATATATGAACAGAGTCCAACGCTACCACTAAAACCATTTATTTGGATTATTTTGGCTGGGATGAGAAATTATCTTATTTTCATTAAGAAAATTATCATTTTTGTTATGTTTACACATAATTTCTCTTGAAAATAATTCTCTCAAATTCCCACAAAACCAAACCAAACCAATGCCATGTCCCGGTAAAGATTCTTGGAGGATGATATAATCATGCAGATCTCAAATTGGGTCGATTCTTGAGTTATTGAGGTTGCTTCCAATATCTACAATTTATGGCTTATTGTCACCCACACCTTTCAATCTCAGGCATTGAGAAATCGGGAGCAACATATCCAAATTGAATGACTAGAACAAGTACACTCATTTCTCCTCACCAACACAAGTTAAAGGCAGTATCATGAACATGATTTTTTAGGGGATTTGACAAAATGTAATCTACGAAGCAACACGACTACAGTGGAGCTGCATGACAAGCATCATTACTGTCAATGGAGAAGAATAAGTCGAAAGGAACAAGCCAATGAAAAATCTTGCGGACTTGCAATATCCTGTTCAAGTTGCAACCCTGCTAAATTTTCCATCATATATAAAGTATATGAGTAAGATAAATATGCAGCAAGTCCTAGCACACTGACATACATGAGCACCTGTGCAGCACACATCCACAACCAGGAAAATAGTGGTTTAAACAAGTTAGTAACCTACAATATGCGTGAAACAAACAAGAACCAGAACCATCACAAATCATCACCATACTGACTATACCCAAGAAGATTACAGTAAACATAAGTTTGGCATAATGTATTTAATGCCATATTAATCTCGAGGGGACATCACTCAGGCAAGAAAACCATAACAATGGTAATTGATCGAAGAAAGTTCTAAAGAATTTACATGGCTCAACCTGCTGGACACAAGCAAGCCAAAGTCGTGGTTCTACTGGCCAAAAATAAGAAATGTTTTCAGTTTGATAAGAGAACAAAACCCTTAGGAAGCCGTTGATTGTTTGAGATAAGCAATAAGATCTGCACGCTCTTTTGGCTTCTTCAGACCAGGAAAAACCATCTTAGTACCAGGAATATACTGCATAAACAAGAAAATACCATTAGGAAAAGCAAATATGAGAAAATTGTACTAATAAAAACATTGATTCCATCTAAAGTTGTAACAATCCTGTTATCTCCAGTACAGGCTCCATTTTGTAATTTAAGAAGTCTGTGGATAAGTAACTGAATAATTCCTAGGCATTGAGATGTATCAGTATTCCAATAATTCGACAAGTGTTGAACTTTTTTACTTATTTTGGCTGCACCAGTGTTCCATTACCACTAGAACTCTCAACTTTACCCAGCAGCTCTATGTATTAAAGAATCATTGCACCACCACAAACATCCACCAGACCGACAACACTAGTAGATGCAGAGCCTCCCATAAAGGTCAAAAAATTAAGTAAATGAGATCAAATTTCAAACTCTTCTATCAACAATATTTGTAGGAACCAACCAACAAATATTACAAATACGGTTTCTGCTGACCGATTCAGGACACAATTAATACCATATGTGAACAAAAGTTATATACATCTATTCTCTTCTCTTTTTCTCCTCTTATCTTCTTCTATCGCCTCATCAGGCACTGGCCCATATGCAGATAAGATTCAAATCAATATATTTATTATGTGGATCCTTTCTACGAATCCTTTAGATTAGGATTCCCATGAGTCACCAGGTCCCCCTTCTTTCTCTTATCTCCCCTCATCTGCATCATCTCTCCCACTCGCAATGGGAAGGCTGAAACAATGACAAGACAACAACAATCCTACACTTATATCCCTCCTAATCTTTTACAAAATGTGAGGCCTGCTCATACTATTTCTTCTTCTTTATATGAAGGATTAATAGTTAATTGATAACATAGTAATTCCCCTCAATATAGCTACTTTCCTTGAAATGATTTGCTACAAAACTTTGACCAGTCCCCATATACAACTCTATTAAGTGTATCATTACATTCCTCAGTAGGCAATGTGGTGACCTAACAGTATCAAACAATATGATGAGAAAATAATAAAGTAATTCTGCCCCTGGACTAAGAAAGGAAATTCTTTCATGTTTCTTATAAATTCAAACTACTTATTACGTGGAACTAGCCAACAATAGATCTTCGCCCGCCCCAAACACACAAAATTGTGAAAAAAGCAGAGAAAAAAAACCCTGATCCTTATACTCAACCAAGCATAGAATTTGTAGAAATTGCAATTGAATTGCAAAAATGGACATGCACGGCAGAAAGAATGCTAGCCAAACGTATGTAAATGAGTTAAATGTTACATAGCCGTAGGTAAGTCAAAGGTTCATTCGTACCTTCTTAGGGTTAAGCAAGTAATCGTACAAAGTTGATTCCTCCCATACCACAGCCATGTTCTTGTTTGCAGTAGAGTAGGAGTATCCTGGAGTCGTACCAGATTGCCTTCCAAAAAGGCCATTCAAATTGGGTCCTGTGCGTAACAAAGAACCAATTATCCTCACAGGCACAAATTATACTCGATGAAGCAAATATTGTCTGACAGTTATCGAAGCTTCAACATGGGCAAATAAAACGAAAATGCTACTCAGCTAAAATGAATAATCGGGACAAAATACATCGATCACAAAACTTTACAGCATAAAAAAGGGGGAACGCAGACAACGAAAACAACAAAAGAATTGCAGGATTCCAAAGATCTAACCGAAGCAGGGTAGCGCCTGTCCAAGAAAGCAGCCTTAAATACTAGAGGAACTAGATCTCATTTACAATGACAACCTAGATCGTCAAGAATCTCGCACCAGATCATATGAAAAAACCAATATATGGATCACCAGGAATCACATCAAAACATAGATTTTGATCAACCTTGCTTGTGACCAGCGCCCTTATCGACGGTGTGGCACTGGGCGCACTTGGTCTTGAAGATCTTCTCTCCGGCACTAGGATCGCCCGGCGGAGCTTCGGCGAACGACGCCATCGATCGCCCTCCAAAGAGCTGCTCTCTCGATCTGAATCCGCGCGCTAGGGTTTCGTTCTGTTTCCACTCGCGTCGCGTCCTTCTTCCGCACGCCTATCGGCTCAGTAATTATCACTTACCTATATTACCCTCATGTATTTTCCAAACTTCCAAAGGTATGCTCAATAATCTGCAATAAATAAACAAATGCATAGTGGTATATTAGTCATACAATATTGTTCTGGAACACGGGGTTCAGTTTGGGACGGATTCTTCCGATTGGTAGACGGCGCCACGTGCTCGAATGCGATGGCGGTCGAAGGTTCGCGGCCAAACGCGAAGCATGTGGTCGAATTACACAAAAGTCCTGATACTTGAAGTAAAATAACACATCAGTCCTATCAAGTTCACGACGGAGACCCGAAAAAAGATTTATTTTCTATAAAAATAAATTTTCTCGAACTTTCTTGGTTGATTTTTCGGAAAAAGACTCCGTTCTTGAGTTTCTATCACTAATTATTTCATTCATGGGATTTGAATTAGATCTTATATCGTATATGATGTTTAAAATATTCGTTTGACATGAACAAGATCGAAATGGTATTTGCATTAATCGCATGATGATTTATGATAGACAAGTTTCACTTTATATAATATATCCTATACATGATCTAAGTAAAACTCACTAATCCCATTCATTAGAACCAAACCCGACTACCATCGATGGAACTACTAACAACCAGTGTGTTAAGCCAATAGAGATAGTGTTTGAGAATATATTTACATTTCAAATGGACATATGAGAGAAAGAGATTTGAATTGATGTATAATTGTAAAATGTTTAGAGTGTTTGGTAAATAAAACGTGAAAACTATATTTTAAATGTGCATTGATATAAGTGTTGCTTGATAAAACTATATTTCAAAAGTTCATTAAATATTATGTTATAAATTTAACCTTCTAACATATTAAATATTATTCAAAAATATTTGTTTAAATTAATAAGTAAATAAATAAAATAAATAGATGTTTATATACAAGCTTACAAAAATTTTATATGGTTTAGATATATAATTAAAAAATAAATAATATAATTATACAAATGAATGTGGAATAATTTTGAAATTAAATAAATAAAATTTCAGTTTATAAAAGAGAAGGGACGACCATAGAGATAAAAGATAAGAAAATTAACGTTAAACTTTTTATTATATACGAGAATCTTATGATTTTAGATAATATGATAGGTTTCTTTAAGCATTTAAAAAATTATATTAGCATCTCGAAAATTTTAAAATACTAATGTTATCATGAGATAGTAGCGATATTTTAGCATTTGAAAAAAGTTTATCAAACACTACTTCATATTTAAAATGTGTATTGCTCCCGCAACACATATTTAAATTGTATTCTTAAACGTACTTAGAATTGTTATACTTGGAGGCCTTTATAAGAGAATCACCAATGCATGTCTTTGAGCGGAGACAATAAATAATATGAGAAATATTTGTCTTATCATAACTTAACATGTGTCATCCTAAATAGTACTAGGAAATAAAAGTCTTCAATCATCGACTTATCATGTTAGCATATGCTAAATAGAAAATATTTAATCATTTTTTTTCTGTTACCTGATAGATTCATCTTGATTGCTAACGATAAAAAAAGGAGCCAACTATAAAATATAACTTAAGGACAATTATCAAGGTTTGACTCTTCTCACCCATCTATACTTAAATCTATTTCGAAAGTCTAACTCAGACATTAATGGCACCGTATTGTGAATCCCACTTAATATTGGTCAAGTGTTAATCGAATCATATCGAAGATTGAGAGACATGTTATTAAAGGATTTCTAATGCAAGTCTTGCCGAGATCGAGTTAGACTGGTTGAGTGTTCCACGTCCATGGATTTCCTTCTATCAGCCCATTTTATAGAAGTTTCTTTTGTTGAATCTTGGATTTTGATGATGAAATTAATTGATAGTGTTTATAATTTAGTCTATATTTTAAGTGATGCAGGTAGTTTTGATTAGAAATAAATAATTAAAATAGGAAGAATCAGACATTAGGTCAGAGGAGAACATGTTAGAAGATCGAGCCGAATGATCAGTTGGCGTATCGACAAAAGGCTTCGGACGATGAGTTCAGGCATCAAGGCAAGAAGAGCGAAATTGCGCTAAGAAGATTGGAGTTGCGAAGGTCAACTACCGATTGGATAATATGCCCCAAGATAGGACGATACACTAAAGAATTAAATGAAATGTCGGATGAATCAACGACATGTTAGACAATATTCGATTAAGCTATTGTAATAATTGTATAGATCGAAGTGGATTTAAAGTATAATTGAGTTAGAATTGGGCCAACTCAGTTAGGAGCCAATTGGGCCCAAGTTTGGGTTGTGTTGGGTCAAGTGAAAGACCCAAACAATATCCTAACAAGTGGGTCAGGCGGTTACACCGTTGGAACAAGCGATGGAACCGCCAGTGGCTCAGTCTCCAAGACACAATCTCTGATACTATGTTAGGCGGTGGTACCGTCAGATTGGGTAGTGGTACTGCCTAGTACTAATGGTGGAACTACCAATACCCAAAAAACTTGGGGTGATTTAAATTTTAGCTCCAAGTTTGAATCCCCTTGAGGCCTATAAATATCTCTCTCATCATTGGTTAGGATATACACCAATTGAGAACAAAAAAAGAGAAAACTTTATTGTAATCTTGTGAGAAATTATCCTCTCTAGCTCTAAGTCTTGGTCAAGCTTAAGAGAGGGGTGAGAGGGCTTGCAAAAGGTTGTCTCCTAAACTTGTAAAAAGAAAAAGAGGGCTGTAAGGGTAGTTAGTCTTCATCCATTGAAAGAAGATTGATAGTAAAAACCGATAGCCTCGACGAAGGAGGAATCAGGAGTGGATGTAGATCGGATGACCGAACTACTGTAAAATAGGTTTGCACATCATGCTTTGTTTGTTTATTTACTCTTACTGCAAACTGCTTTACTTACTGCTCTCATTAAATTCTTATAATCTCTCTCAAGTTTAAAACATTTCTGATATGGACTTAATCGTCGAAAGTTTTAAACGCACAAAATGATTTTTCGAAATCGTAAATTGTCGTTTTCACTATTATACTAATTCACCCACCCCCCCCTCTCCTCTTAGTATCGACTACGATCCTAACAGTTAATATCAGAGCCTCGTTATTTCTTGTTTGGTTTAACACCCAAGAGAAATGATTCTTTTTTTACTTTCAAAAGGGTCACTCTATTATTTGTCCTCTTCAATGTTTAATGGAACGAACTACACTTATTGGAAAACTCGAATAAGAGTTTTCTTGCTTTCTTTGGATTTAAATTTATGGAATATCATTAAAAATGACTTTTAAAAATCTTCTAAACCAATGAATAATTGAAATGATTTGGAAAAAAAAGATTTTTTCGTTAAATGCAAAGGCTATGAATACCTTACTTTGTTCATTGAATAAAAACAAATTTAATCGTGTTTCTATTTGTGAAACTATATAAAAGATTTGACACACTCTTAAAATCACATATGAAAGCATTAGTAGAATTAAAGATTCAAAAATTAATCTTTTAATGCATAATTTTGAACTTTTTTTTAAAGGGAATCAAGCAAAACTATTGGAGACATATTTACCTGGTTTACGGATGTCATCAATAGTTTAAAAACACTTAATAAATCTTTTTTAAATATTGAACTTGTTAATAAAATTTTATGTTCACTTTCGAAAAATTGGGATCCGAAAGTAATCGTAATACAAGAGATAAAGGACCTAAATGACTTTCCATTTGAAGAACTTATCAGGTCATTGATGATCTATGAAATGACATTTAAGTGATGATAATGATGATGACCTTGAACTCCTTACTATTAAATTTAAAAAGTTTATAAAACAAAAAACTAAAAATAAAAATGTACTTAAAAATGAGAGACCACAAAAGAAGAATAAAAGACTCAAGGTGACGAGACAAATCGAGTTCATCCAAAGGTGAGGTGGCGAACTACACTTTGATGACTTTTAACAACAAGGTGAGCAATTCAACCAATTTTCCTTTACTTTATTGTGAAATTATTTGATGCGTTTCATGAGTTACTTAATTTAGTTTTAAAAAATAAAAAAATTATAAAAATATATCATGCTTTTCTTTCTAGTGATTTTTAAAAATTAAAAAAAGAATGAAAATTTCATGTTAGCTTTTCGCACTAAACTAGATTCATTTAAGAACGAAAATATCTGGTTATATCTAACAACAATAAAAGAAAGATTATTAGAATTAAAATAATTTTGAAGATGCTTTATGAAACCATACTTAATAATTTTGATGATGTAATGAAAATGTTAAAAGTTATGATATCATGATTTTATATTATGTATAAGGATTTGATGACTTAAAATCTTATGTTTTGAAATAATATGTTATATTTTTTGTCTTGATGGTTTTTATGAAGAAACTTGCTTTTCGGATTTATATAATGATGCATATTTTGATTTGGCATAAAAAGATAAATGCATGCTTATATAAAATAAATTACTTAAATTAAGATTTAAAAAAATACATTTTCTATCATATCAAGATTAATGAATCCATTTATGTTATTTTATAAATCTCATGAATCTCTAGAAAGTGATTTTGATGATTTGATGATTTGAATTGAATGAGTTGAAAATAATGATGAATGTTTTGAAAAATGTTTGTATCATTTTGAAACTATGCATAATGAGGTGAAGTAATCATAGTTTGAATGCATGAATCAACAACCATTTTTAATTCCTTTATTTGATACTCGAAATTTTTCTTTCATGATCTCGATGACTCGATGTTTCTTATGCACGAACTAATTTCTCCTATATTTCTTCTTGTCATTTACTAAAGAGGAGAATTTTTCAAATAAATCTTGACTCTTTCGTTTGAACTAAGATTTATGAATTGAGATTTTTTATTATTCTCCTTTGATTCTTCTTAGAGTCACTAAAGAAAAAATTTATGCAAACAATGCATGTTCTTGATACTTAATACTTGAGATTCTTTTTTAAGATCTTTGATTTCCTAATATTTATTTTTGTTATTTGTAAAAAGGGGATTTGTTAAAATAAATCATATCTTTTGAGTATTCGTGACTTAATGCTTCATGATCTTTGATATTATATCCTTCATGATACGATTTTTTTTGTATTCATGGTTTGTATGCCTCATGTGATGATTGAAATATTCACATAAATTTTTATTGATGTAAATTTTTAATTGATGTAAAAAATTGTTGTAAAAAGAAGTAACTATATCATTATACCATCTCCTTTTTTTTTTTTTGACAAAAACAAAGGGGGAGATAATTTGCTAGCTTGTGCGTCAAAAGAGAAAGAAAGATTAGTAGCTCGAACATTGCAAAGGAATCAAAATTGCTATCTTGAACATAAAAAAAAAATTTGCTATCTTGCAAAGGCAAAACTTGCTTACACTTCTCAAAAGAGAAGAAATAAAAGTTACTAGCTTGGAATATCGCAAAGAGAAGCAAAGAGTTGTTATTTCAAGAGAAGCAAAATTACAAACTTGTACATTTTTAAATCTTATTAGCTTGCATGTTTAAAGTGATATAAATCTTGCTAAATTGCTAGTTAGTATGTTGTAAAACTTACGTATATAAAAAACTAGCTAGATGCACTTCTTCTTTTTATTAATGATAAAAGAGAGAGAAGTATGATGATAATTTCATGCATTGAATGTTGAATTAAAATTTTAATTAGTATGATTTTATGATGACATGTTGCTTGGAATTTTTGAATTTTTCATTTCTATCAATATGATATATTGATAGGAGGAGATAAGGTTAACTCCATCATCAATTGGTTGTCACCATAAAAAAGAGGGAGATTGTTGAATCTCAAATTTTAATGATAAAATAAATTAATAGTGTTTATGATTTAATCTGCGTTTTGAGTGACGTATGTAGCTTCGATCAGGAATAGACAATTGAAGCAAGAAGAATCGAACGTTGGGCCGGAGGAGAACATGTTAGAAGATTGGACGTTACACCGAAGGATTGGTCGACGTATCGCCAGAAGGCTTTGGACGATGAGTTCGAGCATCGGGCCAAAAAGAGCGAAATTGCACTAAGGAGATCGGAATTGCAGAGGTCAATTACCGATTAGGCAGTAAGCCGCAAGAGAGGATGATGCGTTGAAGAATCAGACGAAGCGTCGGATGAACCAATAATATATCGAACAACATTCAATTAAGCTTTGTAATAATTGTCTAAATTGAAATAAGTTTAAAGTGTAATTGAGTTAGAATTGGGCAAACTCAATTAGGATCAAATTGGGCCCAAGTTTGGATTATGATGAGCCAAGTGAAATGCCTAAACAGTGACCCAACTTGTGGGTCAAGCGGTGGCACTGCCAGAATATGCAGTGGAACTGTCGATAGCTTAGTCTCTAAGATATAGTCTCCGAGAATATGTCAGATGGTGGTATCGCCCAGGGCAGACTGGGTGGTGGAACTACCAGCACCTTGAAATCTCAGGGTGATTCAAATTTTGACTTCAAGTTTAAATCCCCTTAAGGCCTATAAATACTCTTCTCATCCTTGGTTATCATACACCAACTAAGAACAAAAAGAGGAAAAACTCTATTATAATCTTGTGAGAAATCCTCCCATCTAGCTCTAAGTCTTAGTTAAGTTTAAGAGAAGGGTGAGAGGGCTTATAAAAGGTTGTCTCCTAAACCTGTAAAAAGGAGAATAGTGCTGTAAGGGAAGTTAGTCTTCGTATATTGAAAGAAAACTGATAGTGAAAACCGGTGGCCTCAACGAAGGAGGAATCGAGAGTGGACGTAGGTCGATTGACTAAACCACTATAAAATCGATTTGCACATCTTACTCTGTTTGTTTATTTACTCTTACTACAAACCGCTTTACGCTCTCATTAAATTCTTATAATCTCTCTCTAAGTTTAAAATATTTCTGATGCAGACTTAATCGTTGAATGTTTTCATCGCACGAAACGATTTTTCAAAATCGTAAATCAACGTTTTTATTACTGCACTAATTCACCTCTCCCTCCCCCCCTTAGTGTCGACTACGATCCTAACATCTTTTCTACCATCTTGTCTCGATCAAATCAATTTTATGACAAATATTTTATACTCAAAATAAACGGACGATTAAGATAAATGCTTATAGTGGTGGGATTGATGGTTTTGATAGAATCGTTCGTAGCTTAGTGATGTGGGAATTCACATTTCCTCCGTGGTGTCGGTTGTGCATCATGCCTCCGTCGTTGTGTTATTGTAAGTCAAATAACAACACAAAATATCACCGATCTAATATTTCTAATGAGAATGTATAGATCATCAATATTATAGTAGTGCGACGGGTTATTGAAATCGGTCTCCAACTGGCCGTGAAAACTTGGTCAAGAACGATGCCAAATGCATTATTCGTATTAATATAAATGCATTGGTTTTATTAAGACGATGACAAGACGCGGTACACTGAGCTGTTCATTTGAGGCTGTACGCCATCCATCAACCTCCAGTCAGCAGGTCATCACTCGAGAATGCAACAGCACATGTTGCCGCTGCTTCCGCCGGTGGGATCAGGAACGCAAATCACGACGGCGGGAGAGTGGCCTGCTGCCGCACACGGCTCAGGACAGTCGTCCTTGGTGTGGCATCCTCCGACGAAGTCACATTTACCATGATACTGATCCACCGAATGCCCTACCAATCAACAAAACCATTCCAAGTCAGCTGCAGGTTACATGCAACTTCACCTCGATTCATATTTCTTCTTTCTTTTTTTGTTTCTTGAGCTTTGATTAGTCCTCTACCAAACAACATGGGATATGATGTGACGTCTTAGGATGATTCTAACTTGCACCTTCGGACTCTGGAAAGCACCATGAGAGAGAGAGAGAGAGAGAACGAGGAGACCAAAAACCCTAATGGAGTGCATGCATGCCATTTCTAAATGAACCAGTGATCACAAGACGACTCATGTTGCAGACCCGAATAAATTTTAGTTGCAAGATGATGATGATGATGATGATGATTTATCCAATATGTATTATAAGAAAAATCAATATAAAAATAAATACATTGGTTGGTATGCTCCAAAGTTTTCCTTTGGGAAATACGATGGTGAGGGTCGTCATCTTATAGACTCCATGAAATCTAAGTTTACATTGCGTTAGCTTATCTGATGGAAAATAGTCTTAATGAGCTACTCTACTCAGTTCATGGGATCATAGAGATTTGATGGATTGAATCATGAAGTATGTTGAGGCTAAATTTACTCCTCAAGAAGCATCTCAAAATCATGTCCACTAGAAAACACTAAGATCAGTATCCAAATGGTTCTTGCATTCGTGATCAACTCATCAAGCAATAACTTATTCGTTGACAATTAGAACTATTTGATTCATCGAATCATACATCAAGAAACTAATTAGTTTAGTATCGAAAATTGTCTTGTACTCGGAATCAAACTAATTAGGCATATCTCTCTATCAAGAGTGAGTTGAATTCCGCCCAACGTTTCAATGTCACGAACAATTGGATTCCCTGCATCAATTATTAATTTCAAGTGATTTATATCAATCCAATTAATTCTTATATCCTTATGTGAAATAAGTGTGTTACATAACTCCTATTCAAAGACCAGATGATAATGCTATATTCTTATATCATAAATTTGTTGCATAAAATCAGCACACAAACGGGTTTTATCGATATTTTCATGCCAATAGACTTGATCGTGGTTTGATTCGAATTAAAATTGAACCAAGATTGAATCGCCTCGATGGTCTATCAATTCTAAACTTAATTAGAACCAACCAACTCTGGGCAGTTCGATTACGGTTCCTATTTTCTGGGAATCAACCCTGAGCAATTTCAGTTCTGATTCAAATTAGCATTTTACTATTAAAAAAAAACTCGATAATCAAACTTACGAATACATGTATGTCATTAAACTGATTATATGCATATATATATATACATACATTCACTTTTCAGAGCTTAGAAATAAAATTATAAATTTTTTTATTTTAAAATTCAAATTTAAATTAATAAAACCAGTGGTTCGAATAGAAACCAAAATTTCAATTAATTATTCTACTTTTGATTCTAGAATCGATCCTATATGATTCAGTTCTGATTCTCAAAATTTACGAACCAAAACCAAAACTATCGATTTCAAGACCAAGGTCAGGTCTACATCTTCAAGCAACCGAGACCCTCGCTCATCTAAACTTGTCAAACTTCTCCTCCTAAAAAATCCATAAACAAAAATAGTTATTGAATAAAAAAAAGCAAAATGAATAGTTAATAGTTAAAATACTTAGTCAAGTCAATTAAATGATTAATAAGTGTGTTGGCTTAGAATTAAGAGGAGACATTATAAATTTTTCATCTAATTCTTAACAGAATTTTGGTGTACAACAAATGTTAGGATCCATTATTCCACAGCGAGTTCTCACCTTATTCAATGAAAGCATGCATGAGTTCCCACCGTACTTCAGGCAAGTATGGTATTCAATATCAGAATTTCTATGCAAGTCGGTTTAGGCTTAACATGTAAACTCTTTAACTGAACTTTCTTTTAAGTATATATAATATTTAAATAGCAATAAGAAGTTAGAAATATATAGGTGCTAAATGATCCTGATATATGCCGGTGGATGTCATAAGCATGACTAGAGATAAAACCAGGAGTCCAACTATGAGAGCAGAGAGCTTGGAAGCCATTTGTGATGGACCTGATGAAGAAAAAAAAAAAAAATAAGGATAGAATATTGACAACTATAATGTCATTATGGACTTTCGGAAGTAGCACTAACCTGGAGTTATCAAATTCTTTATTTTTCTGTGAGTAATGGTGTCAAAGAAAGGCCATTAAATACAATCTTTACATCCCATGAGATTTGCTCCACACTAGTCTTGGGTTTAGTCTTATTTGAAATTTATAAGTATTCATTGAGCATATTTGAAGTATGATATGTGAGAGATGATTCATTGAACCAAAATATGAAGTGCAAACATGCCACAATTAGTGGATGGAGGGAGAACTGAAGTCTAACCTTCGTGGCATCGACGTAGAAGCAGAGGCACATGCACATCGAGTCACATGGATGTTAGAACTTATATCTAGTGCTTATCTAGGATGGATTATTTTAGGTGTGATACGGGCCTTAAATATGACGTGACATCGGAGCCTGTGTTTTACGACCGGATGACGCCATCGTTCCTCCTGCTCAAACTGCTCCCGCGATCGACTGCCCGACGGCACCTTCGCTCCGCACAGCCCCGCGCCCAGGGTAAGTTGACCACGGCACCGGTCTGCCAAACCAGGTTCGTACACCCTCTCCAGACGCCACCAGAGGCGCATCGAGCACCGGCTTATTTAAGCTGTCGAGGAGTATGAGAAAGGGGATCTCTCTCTCTCTGTTTCTCTAAAAAACACTTATCCCCTTCCGATTGAGTGCTGACTTGAGCGTCGGAGGGGTTGGGCGGAACATCCGACCCGCCCTTTTATGCAGGTACCCTCCCCGGCCGACCGGGACGCCCTCGTCCGACCGGAAATCGGCGGGAACGGGAGACGTCGACGAGCCCGAACCATACCGAGACGACCCCGGACACTCTAAGCCCCCGCCACGTGTCCCTGGTTCACGGTAAAAAGTTGTTTCCCATAACAGACTGGCGCTAGAAGGAGGGCCCGTTGAAAGATCCCTGCGGAGTCACTGATAACCCATGGACGAGAGGCTGCATCCCGGAGGGATTCCTGGGGAAGCTCCCTTTGACCTCCGAAGCCAGGAGGGATGACCCCGCTTCGACTGCCGAGCGCTACTGGAGCCTGTTTAATGACCCGGGGCTTCACCCGGCTGGTGGGGCCTCTCCGCTCCCTCCTCCCATCACCGCGGAGGCCTTCCAGGACCTATCCCAGCAGGTCCGGGCCTTAGTAAGTGTCGTCCGGGCCGTCGTGCCCCATCTTCCTTTGGGAGGGGGAGGGCCGGACCATCCAAGACTCGGTCCCTCCTCGCGGGCTCATAATGCGCCTCCCCCGGCGCCCTCTTCCCCCGCGTCCCACCCGGTCCCGGACGGAGCCCGGGCTGTCGAAGACCCGGGTGCCCCCCCGAGCCCGAGGCGGTGTCCTCGGACTCAACGGATATATTCCGAACTCAGCTCCGCTTTATGTCCCAGCGCCTGGACGAGGTGCAGAGGGACGTTCGAAGATCGAAGGAGGAGCAGAGGCCGGAACCCCCTTGGGAGTCCCCGTTCGTCAATGACATACGGGAGTTCCCAGTGCCCATGAACTTCCGTCTACCCTCCATCGACCTCTATGATGGGGCCAGCGATCCGGCGGACCATGTTGCCGCCTTTCGAGCGCAGATGGCCTTGTACGGGACCTCGGACGCACTGATGTGTCGAGCGTTCCCTACCACGCTGAAAGGACCCGCCCGTGCCTGGTATAGCACCTTAAAAAGCGGGACCATAGCGTCTTTTGAACAGCTCGCCAAGGACTTCGAGCTACATTTTCTCGCGTTCGCGCGTCCGAAGCCTTCGATCGCGCTCCTGTTGGGCTTGAAGCAAAAGGAGGACGAGCCCCTCTCCCATTTCGTGCGACGCTTCACTACCGAGGTACGGGGATTATCTGACGCTCACCCCTCGTTGTTAATACAGGCATTTATGATGGGACTGCGACCCTCGAGGTTTTGCTGGTCCTTGGTGGAACTGTCCGAATTCGATCTTCACTACAAACCGAGGACAGCCATCAAGGCGCAGGCCCTGGCCGATTTCATCTCGGAGCTCACCCAATCGGAAGCAGGAGGCTCGGAACAAGAACGCCGAGACTGGGTTCTGCATGTGGATGGGTCATCTGGCTCAAGGGGAGCCGAAGTTGGGCTCATCCTTAAGGACCCCGAGGGACGCACCTTCGAGCGCTCTTTACGCTTTGGCTTCGACGCCACCAACAACGAAGCGGAATATGAAGCCCTCTTGGCGGGCTTGCGCCTGGCGGCCGATATGCAACTGAGAGCAGTCCATGTCCTTACGGACTCTCAGCTGGTCGCCGAACAAGTCTATGGAGAATACCGCGCGAGGGACCCCACCATGCTAAACTACCTAAGGGAGGTAAAAGCTCAGGCCGCTAACTTCTCCTGTTTCACCTTATCTCAAATCCCCAGGTCCCAAAATGGGCGGGCGGACCAGCTAGCTAAGTTGGCCTCGGGAACCAACCTCGGGGAGTGCCCCGAAGTCGAGGAGCTCGAGCGCCTGACGGTTGCCGCTACGGAGTTAGGAGGGTCCGAAGGCCCGATTCCTCCACTCACCTGGATACAGGAGATGCGGATGTACAAGCGCGGAGGCATCCTTCCCGCGGATGACGCCAAGGCCCGGTGGCTTCGCCGGACCCAGGCGTGGTACTGCGAGATTGGCAATCGGCTCTACAAAAGGTCATTCTCTCGCCCACTTTTATGATGCTTAGATCCTGACGAGGCAGAAATGATCCTCGCTGAGGTCCATGGTGGGATCTGCGGGGAGCATATGGGAGGTCGGGCTTTGGCTTTCAAGATACTGCGTCAAGGTTATTACTGGCCCATGTTACACCGAGGCGCTCGGGACGATGCGTCGCGGCGGCGGCCTTTGCCAGCGCCATGCCCGAGCCCCCCAACGCCCCGCGGTCCCGATCACTTCCATGGACGTCGCTTGGCCCTTTGCACAATGGGGAATGAACCTTTTGGGACCGTTCCCCCCGGCGTCGGGACAGCGAAGGTATATCATCGTGGGAATCGACTATTTCACCAAATGGGTGGAGGCCGAGCCCCTGGCGACCATCACGGCCGGGCGGGTCGAGCAGTTCGTGTGGAAAAATATTATCACCCGGTTCGGCCTTCCTCACGTTATCATCACTGATAACGGCACTCAGTTTTCCAGCACTCGGTTCAGGGAATTCTGTGTAAAATACCAGATTTAGTTGAGGTTTAGCTCGGTAGCCCACCCTCAGACCAACGGACTCACCGAGGTAACCAACCGGTCTATCCTCGGGGGACTCAAGAAGAGAACTCTTAAAGCCCGGTCGAACTGGGTCGACGAGCTACCAAGCATCCTGTGGTCCTTGCGGACCACCCCGAAAACGGCCACGGGTGAATCGCCGTACAGTCTGGCGTTCGGCATGGAAGCAGTTTTGCCAGCCGAGTTGGTAATCCCAACTCTCCGGGTGGAAGCTTATGAGGAGCCGACGTCGTCCCAGGGAGTTCGGGCCAGCCTAGACCTGCTTGAAGAACGAAGGGCCAACGCGCACCTAAGGGCCTTAGCCTACAACCGAAGTGTTGCCAGAGGCTACAACAAGAAGGTTCGTCCCCGACCGCTCAGGGTGGGAGACCTGGCGTTACGAAAAACTGAGGTGAGTGACCCCCTCGGGGCGAAGGGCAAGCTCGCGCCCAAGTGGGAAGGACCGTACCATGTCATCAAGGTCGTCCGACTGGGTACGTTCCGACTCGCCACGATGTCGGGACGCCAAGTGCCGAGGACTTGGAACATCTAGAACCTCAGGAAATATTTCGTCTAGAGTTCCTAAACAAGGGACCGAGCAGAAGCATGGAGTGTAGGATACAAGTTGGAGAAATCGACTTATGAAAAGTTATAGTTTATTAAAAACCCTCTGATACAAAATGAGTCCCTAGAAAGGGAGTGAAGTATTACACGAGGACGAGGAGGGACCCTCCAAAAAGAGCAAAAGAAGAAGAAAAAATCCCTCAGGGATTGGTCCCTGGAAGATTGTCGTCAAAAGGGACCTCCTCAGGCATCCCCACTCCCTGGTCCTCGGGGCGGGAAGTGAAGGGATCCTCCTCCACCGTGGAACCCGAGGGACAGGCTCGGAATCGCGCCAAGGCGACCCGGTACCCATACTCGTAGGATACCCTGCCCGATCGGTCCAAGCCGAGGAGGAAGCCCTCCGACTTCTTGTACCGCTCAATCGCCTCCTGGTCCCTCTCCGGGCGGCGGTTCTCTTCGGCTGCGAGGGCTTCTTGGGAAGCCTTCACCTCCGCCTCCTTGGAGGCTAGTTGCGCAGCCAGGGCGGAGGCGTCGTTTCGGCGGGCCCGGTTCTCCAGCTTCTCGATCCGCAGAAGCTTTTGCAAGTCGGCCTCCTTGGCGGAGGAGGTCACGACCTCGGCGGTCAGACGGGCCACCTCTGCCTCCAAGTCCGTCGCCCGTTTCTCCGCCGCGGCGACCGCCTCCGGGCCAGGGGCGATCAGGGCCTCCTCCAGCTGGCGGCGTAGGATGAGGTTGCGCTCCGCTAGGCCACCTATAATCCGACCGGCATCATGAACCCGGTCGAGCAAGGTTGTGGAATAATGAAGATTCTGCATGAGAGAAATGGGTAAGCTACCACAAAAAATCGGGAAGAAGTCACCAGAGGTAGTACTTACCCACAACACAGCCTTCGCCGACTTGGCGAGGAGAGCCTCCGAGGGGAGCGTGTAAAGGTCCCGGGCTATGTCCGGATGAAGCACCCCCCGGAGGTAAGCAGCCGAGGGACTCCCCCCGGTCCATACCTTGTCCCCGCGGGACATACCTCCCCATCGTGCTACCAAAGGGTCGCTTGACCCCCCGGGCAGGATCTCACCCATGACCCGGGTGAAAAATGGCACATCTCCACCAGGCAGGAGCCTGAATAGGTCCTTCAGAGTCGGGAGGTGAGGGCTTTTTCCGGTCGTCCCCTGGCTGGGCCCGGCATCCTCTGATGGCGTGGAAGCTTCAGGAGGGGCGGCATGCTGGTCGGCCGCCCCAGTGGGATGCGCTGCTGGGGCCTCAAGGTCCAGCACCTCCTTCGCCTTGAACCTCTTCTGAGGATGGCCACCCTCGGCCACTTGCGGGGAGTCTCCCCCGGCCCGCTTCGGCTTCGACGGTGCGCCGGGAGTCGAGCCGGACGGAGTGCCCACGTCATGAAATGATCGTAGATTCACCATCACTGCAAAGTGCAAGAGAACGGTTAGAAAACGAAGCAGTTCGAAGAACTCAAAGGAACTAGGCGATGGTACCATACCCTCGGAGTGTGGGCTAAGCCCCGCTTCCGCAAGCCACCGCTCCGACATATTACGGATGGCTTGGGATGAGGAAAGGATAACCCTCAGCCTCTCTAAAGCCGCACGCTTTGCAGCGTTAAGCTTCGGGGCCTTGTTGTCGATCGACCTCGAAGACCATCGAACCCCGAAGCCCCAGTCCTCCTCACGTTGGACGAAGAAGAAGCGCCTCTTCCATCCTTTGTTATTAGTGGGGGCACCGCTAACACGGAACCCCGCTCTGGCCGCGAGGAAATAGCCCCCCGGCCCTTTGGAGAGGCGAAAGCACGAGAGGAAGAGGTTGCGGGTCGGGATGATGTTGGCATAGTGACATTCCCCCAAGAAGGCCACAAAATACCGCCAGGAGTTGGGAGAAATCTGTGACGGTGAGACCCGCCACAGAGAGAGGCAGGACACAATGGTAGGATGCAGGGGGAGACGTAAACCGACCTCCAGGGCGTCCTGAGTTAGGGCAAAACCCTTCGGGATCGGGTCGAAGGCCCGCTGCCCCACCTCAGGGGCCGTGAGGATGTACTCCTCCGGAACGCAATAGCGCCTCCGGAGGATCCCTACATGGGTTTCGACTAGGGTAGAATCCTGGTCGTGCGGCCACATCATGGCCTCCAACGCACGCGCCGCCTCCCCATCTGAAGAACGGGTGGAAGGCGGAGAAGAGGGAGTAACAACAATGCGGGTGGTGATGAAGGAGAAGAAGAAGAGGTAGAGGAGGAAGAAACGAAGGGAGCCATGCCGGCACTGACCTATAGCGGATAGAGACGGTCGAAGGGTGGCGAGGAAACTCTGAGATCAGGAAGGCTCGAGGGGAGGAAGCGGCAGAACTTAGGTCAGAAGGACTCTGCTAATGGGAAGTAGCAGGAACTCGCGATGCACGCCACTTAAAAGAGAAGAGAGCACCGCCCGTTCGCCTCCCGAGGTGGGCGGCAGCATGTTGCCGCACGTCATGCCCAACCAAATCGCATCGGGCAGAGGGACATTAATGGGGACGTGACGTGTCGTCACCCTACCGGGTGACCTGGCCGGCACGCCTGCGACCCCTCGGCTTCAGCAGCTGTATTTATACGTGCGGCTCCCGACCATATCACGTTGGGCAGCCCAAACAACAAGGATGATTAATGAGGACGTGACGTGTCATCGCCCTACCAGGTGAACTGACCGGTACGCAAACGACACCTTATCCCGAACCACGGTTCGGTCTACATGGTCTCGAGCGGGCCTCGACCATCGGTATTCATGGCCTCGAGCGAGCCTCGGCCATCGGCTTTCTGGGTCTTGTAGCGGTGGCGAAGGCTCGACCCTTATCCTCGAGTCTCAACATGGCATAGCGAGCCTCGGCCATCGGCTACTGGGGTCTTGAGCTTATGGCGAAGGCTCGACCGAGTCTTTAGCGGTGGCAACTTATCCTCGAACCACGGCGAGTCAACATGGCCTCGAGCGAGCCTCGCCATCGGCTTTTAGGTCTTGTAGCGGTGGCGAAGGCTCGACCCCGGGTCTTGTAGCGGTGGCGAAGGCTCGACCCCTTATCCCGAACCACGGTTCGGTCAACATGGCCTCGAGCGAGCCTCGGCCATCGGCTTTCCGGGTCTTGTAGCGGTGGCGAAGGCTCGACCCCTTATCCCGAACCACGGTTCGGTCAACATGGCCTCGAGCGAGCCTCGGCCATCGGCTTTCTGGGTCTTGTAGCGGTGGCGAAGGCTCGACCCCGGGTCTTGTAGCGGTGGCGAAGGCTCGACCCCTTATCCCGAACCACGGTTCGGTCTACATGGTCTCGAGCGGGCCTCGACCATTGGTATTCATGGCCTCGAGCGGGCCTCGGCCATCGGTTTTCTGGGTCTTGTAGCGGTGGCGAAGGCTCGACCCCGGGTCTTGTAGCGGTGGCGAAGGCTCGACCCCTTATCCCGAACCACGGTTCGGTCTACATGGTCTCGAGCGGGCCTCGACCATTGGTATTCATGGCCTCGAGCGGGCCTCGGCCATCGGCTACGGGTCTTGTAGCGGTGGCGAAGGCTCGACCCCTTATCCCGAACCACGGTTCGGTCTACATGGTCTCGAGCGGGCCTCGACCATCGGTATTCATGGCCTCGAGCGAGCCTCGGCCATCGGCTTTCTGGGTCTTGTAGCGGTGGCGAAGGCTCGACCCCGGGTCTTGTAGCGGTGGCGAAGGCTCGACCCCTTATCCCGAACCACGGTTCGGTCAACATGGCCTCGAGCGAGCCTCGGCCATCGGCTTTCTGGGTCTTGTAGCGGTGGCGAAGGCTCGACCCCTTATCCCGGCCGGGGGTTCGGTGTTCGGAGGCCCGAGCAGGTCTCGACCCCTTATACCGGATCACGGTTCGGTCTACATGGTCTCGAGCGGGCCTCGACCATTGGAATTCATGGCCTCGGGCGGGCCTCGGCCGTCGGTTTTCTGGGTCTGGAACAGCCCACGGCTCTTTATCTCGACAACACCGATCAAAGTCTCAGCAAGCTCCCTATGCGTTACCGGGTTCCGCCGGCCACCCTTTCCTATCCTCGAGGTCAGTTTCGCAGGAGTGGCTTTTCGAGGGGGGCAGTGATACGGGCCTTAAATATGACATGACATCGGAGCCTGTGTTTTACGACCGGATGACGCCACCGCCCCTCCTGCTCAAACTGCTCCCGCGATCGACTGCCCGACGGCACCTCCGCTCCGCACAGCCCCGCGCCCAGGGTAAGTTGACCACGGCACCGGCCTGCCAAACCAGGTTCGTACACCCTCTCCAGACGCCACCAGAGGCGCATCGGGCACCGGCTTATTTAAGCTGCCGAGGAGTATGGGAAAGGGGATCTCTCTCTCTCTGTTTCTCTAAAAAACACTTATCCCCTTCCGATCGAGTGCTGACTTGAGCGTCGGAGGGGTTGGGCGGAGCATCCGACCCGCCCTTTTATGTAGGTACCCTCCCCGGCCGACCGGGACGCCCTCGTCCGATCGGAAATCGGCGGGAACGGGAGACGTCGACGAGCCCGAACCATACCGAGACGACCCCGGACACTCTAAGCCCCCGCCACGTGTCCCTGGTTCACGGTAAAAAGTTGTTTCCCATAACAAGGTGTAAGCGCTATTGATACTCGGGGGTCAGAATAGAGCTCTTCATGATCTGATGATCTATGACGATCTTTGGATTTATCATAATCATCTCACTCGATGAGAAAAAAATGATGTGACACTCCCTCTCATTCTTTGGCTATCAAGCACTTCAACTCACTTGACCATATATCAAGAGAGAGAAAAACTCAAATGATAAGGAAGAAGATATCTTTTTTATCTAACAAAGGAGACTAAGATTAATGATTTATAGGTCTATGAGATAAATGTTGGGTCCAGCACATATGTGGGTTTGGACTAATTGATTTGGGCATTAAGCCCAAATCAGATTTATTAAAAAAAAAGATGTGCATGAAAAGATGTGTGGTGAGGGTAGCAAACATGTGCCTGCAGCGAGTAGTGGCGGCACAAGAAAAAGAACAGAGAGAGAAAGAGGAGAGAGAAATTTAAGATTTTGAGTTTTCTATTAGATGATCCAGTGACTACATTTTGTCAATTTTAGCCTAAATTTTATGTGTAGAATCCTTGTAGCAAGCTCTACTATCTTAACGGTGCTGATTTATAGTTTATCCTCTTTGAGATACTTTTCTGCTATACCTACTCGGTGAGACCTAAATCTTTTCTTTGATAAAATTCATCTTTGGTGATGATGATATGTTACTATTGAGCTAAGATCTGTGTTCTTGATCTTATTATGATCCTCTTGTTATTTTGAAAAAGATTTTTTATAAACATATTATCATTATTGGTAATAGTAGAAGTTTGAAGTGAACTAAGGTCTTATGGTTTTTTTCACATTGGGTTTTTCACGTAAAAATTCGGTGTCTCATTTTGTGATTGATTCATTGTTTTGCTATTTATATTGTTCTGGTTAATATTTGCTTTTGGTAACAAGTTGGTATTTTGATGAGAGACTCATTTTGATACACAAACAAGGAAAAGAATTATTCTACTATAACAGGTTTTTTCCAACAATAAAGAGATGGGGATAAAAGGCTTAGAGAACTCAAGTAATGGCTACGATGCAAAGTAAGCCCCAAAACAATGGGAGGGACTTTTTATAGCCTTGAACCTCTTGCTTCAACTCCCAAAAGTCTCATCAAGCTTTCTACTCAACTTTTCCATTCGATCTCTCGTAGACTCAAAAATTTGTAAATTTTTCACTCGTTGAAATACTAACCAAAGAAAAAGCTAATCGACCATTGGAGCCCATCATAAAAGTCATACCTAATACATCCTTCCTAAGCTAAGAATAAAAAAAGTACACTTGAGACATCCTTCTTGTGCTAAATATAAAAAATACACCTAAGACGGCCTTCTTAATGGCATCAAAAATATGTTCGAGATGTTTTTTTCTTGAGCCATCAAAAATATGCTTGAAATGCCCTATTTGGGTTGAACATAAAAAATACAACCAAAACGTTATTCTTGAACTAAGCATAAAAAATACATCCAAGATGCTCTTCTTATGTTAAACATAAAAAATGCATCCGAGAAGCCTTCCTAGGTTAAGCAGAAAAAATGACTAGTTTCTTAGGGTTAATGTTCAAGTAAAAGAAAAAAAAAATATAAGTGATCAATATTATAAGTTAAATGAGATGTCAGATAACTCTAAGAGCCTCTTAAGCTAGCCACCCATTTTAATTTTTAATTTTTTTTTGGATGGAATATGTTATGGTGAGACTTAATTAGTGAATCTTAACCTAGATCTTATTCACCTTCTCAAGGAATGAAAATTCATATGATCTTAATATAAGAAAACTAAAGAACATGTGTTTCTAAATCACTATAATAAAAACACAAGGAAACTAAATGTGGAAATAAAAAATTACATACCTCCAGTCATTATTATCGAGAAATTTCTGTAATGATTTCTTTTAATATTTTGGCTCTTCTCTACTCAGAACTCTCACTTTAGATAGTGTAAGAAATTCTGAAGACTTGAAAGAGAGATCGAGCCAAGGGAACAAAACCTCCCTTTATATAGATGTTCTCCCATCAAAAACATTTATTACCATCAAATTCATAAGGTTTAAAAATTAATTCAAGTTTGTAATGTTTATACCATAATTAAGAATTTTAATGATAATAAATAAAAATTCAACAATAACGGTTAATTCATAATGAATGAAAAATTAAAATATTTAAATAATAATAAATGGAGAAATAAATGATAAACTTAATAAGAATGGTTACATTCTCTAAAATTAATAAATAATAGTAATAAGGAATAATTACATTCTTTCACTTGGTCCATACGTTTAACTTTATAACTTGAATTAATCTTATCGAATAATTTTCATAAGAAACAAATACATGAATCATAGCGATAAGTCCTCTAAGAGCAAATATTATCATCCATATATCATGATATATTTAGTTTATTAAAAATTAATCTTAACATGATAATATTACTTAATGAATAAACCTTATGTTTATTCTTGATCCAGTATAAATATATTTTCTTAAATTAATATGCATATGAATGAGAAAATATCACAATATATATAAGAGTTTTAATATAATTACAAAGTGGAACCAAGTCTCATTTCCTCTACATGATCCTTGAATTTTAGAGGTGGCATGCCTTTAGTCAAAGGATCAGCAATCATCAATTCAATGCTAATGTGCTCAATGACTACTTTTTTTTTCTTTTACACATTCTCTTATGGCTAAATACTTAATGTCAATGTGTTTACTTCGACTTCCATTTTTATTATTCTTAGCCATAAAGACAGCAGCTGAATTGCCACAAAAAATTCTTAATAGCCTAGAAATAGAATCCATAATTCTAAGTCCTCAAATAAAACTCTTAAACCATACACCATATGAAGTAGCCTCAAAGTAGGAGACAAACTCAACTTCCATGATAGAAGTAGTAATCAAGGCCTGCTTGACACTTCTCCAAGAAATAGCTCCACTAGCCATCATAAAAATGTATCATGATGTTGATTTACGAGAATCAACACAACGGGCGAAGTTTGAATCTGAGTAGCTAATCACATCCAGATTGTCTGCATATCTATACATAAGCATGTAATCTTTGGTTCCTTGAAGATACCTCATCATTTTCTTTGCAACTATCCAGTGGTCCATACCTGGATTACTCTGATATCGACCTAGCATCCCCACAGCAAATGCAATATCAGGTCTAGTATAAACCTGATCATACATAAGACTTCATACGACATAAGTATATGAGATGTTTTTCATTGATTCCCTCTTAATGTTGTTCTTCAGGCATTGGTTTAAATTGAACCTATCACCTTTCACAATGGAAGCAACACTTGGTGAACAATCCTTCATCCGAAATCTTTCTAAAAGCTTATTGATATAGGTTTCTTGTGATAGACCTAAAATACCTCAAGGTCTATCTCTATGGATCTTAATGCTAATGACATAAGATGCTTCACCCATATTCTTCATACCAAAGTTTTTAGAAAAGAATTATTTCACCTCATGAAGCAAACCCTTATCATTGGTAGCAAGCAAAATACCATCTACGTATAAAATAAGAAAATATATTTTACTCTTACTGACCTTCTGGTATATACATTGATCTATGGGATTTTCAACAAATCCGAATGAAGAAATCACTCCATAAAATTTAAAATATCATTAACGGGAGGCTTGTTTTAAACCGTATATAGATTTCTTAAGCTTACAAACTAAGTGCTCACCAACACTAGAGGAGAAACCTTCAGGTTGTTTTATATAAACCTCCTCATCTAGATATCTATTAAGAAATACTATTTTTACATCCATTTATTGCAACTTAAGGTCAAAATGAACAACCAATGCCAAAATAATACGAAGGAAATCTTTCTTTGATACAGGAGAAAATGTCTTCATATAATCGATTCCCTCTTTTTGAGTAAATCCTTTTATAATAAGTCTTGTCTTGTATCTTTCAATATTACCTAATGAATCTTTCTTAGTCTTAAAGACCCATTTATAGCCAATAGTCTTTGCTCCATTAGGCAACTCTATAAGATCCCAAACTCCATTTCTCTTCATAAAATTTATCTTTTCTTTCATGGTATTGTACCATAAATATGACTCTTTGCAACTCATGGCTTGTGAAAATATTTCAGGATCATTTTCGACTCCAATATTATAGTTAGATTCTTGTAGATATACAACATAATCATTAGGAATTGTTGATCTTTTATTTCTAGTAGATCTTTTTAATGTTGTATCAATATTTCCCTAAGAAACTTGTGATTCAACAATTGTTCAAGAGCTTGTTGTAATTCCTGAACTGCTTGATCTATTAGAATACTATTAGCAACTTGTGAAATCTCAATGATTGGTTGTTCAACATCAGTTTGTACTTGAGGAGTGCTATGAACTATAATCAATCTATCATTTGATATGGAAGGTTGAGATTCTATATGATCATATGCAGAAACTATGTTCCTGAACTGATCGCTCCCATTGATCATGTCAACCTTAAGAAACTTAGCATTCCTTGATTCTATAATCCTAGTTGTATGAGATGGACAATAAAACTTGTAACCTTTGGACTTTTCAGCATATCAATAAAATACCGACTGATAGTTCTTGGATCCAGTTTCGTCTATTGTGGATTATATATCCTGACCTCAAACGGACATCCCCAAATGTGCATATGTCGTAAACTCAATTTCCAACCTTTTCATAATTCAAATGGTGTCTTTGGGACAGCCTTGGTTGGAACTCAGTTTAATATATACATAGTTATCTTTAGTGCTTAAGTCCATAAGAATTTAAAAAGATTAGAGTTGTTAAGTATACTCTGCACTATGTCTAATAATATTCGGTTTTTTCTTTCTGCAACACCATTTTGGTCTAGAAAACCAGGCATGGTGTATTGGGCAATAATCCCATGTTCTTGAAGAAACTTAATAAAAGGACTAGGTGCTTGTCCATTCTCAATATATCTACCATAATATTCTCTACCTCTATTTGATCTCAATTTTAATTTGCTTACCACATTGGTTCTCAACTTCAGTCTTAAAGACTTTGAAGGTATCCAATGCTTCATTTTTGTTATGAAGCAAATAGATATACATATATCGTGAGTAATCATCTATAAAGGATATGAAGAATTTCTGACTATGTATGTCCATGTCTGGATAACATATATGAGTATGAATGATCTCTAATATATTTGAATTCTTATTAGTACCTTTCTTAGACTTGTTGGTATGCTTTCCTTTAATAAAATTTACACAAGTTCTAAAATCAGTAAAATCAAGAGTACTAAGTACTCCATCATTAACTAATATCTTAATTCTCTCTATGGAGATATATCCTAATCTGGGGTGCCATAACATAGAGGAGTCCTCATTAATAATACACCTTTTAATGCCAGCATGAACATGCATTGAACTATAAGTATCATTATTTTGTAAGAAAATACGATAAAGACCATCACACAAAATACCATTCCCAACATAATCAGATTTATATAATAAACTAAATGATGTGCCTTGAAAATTAAAGGAATATCCAAATTATACGAGTCTGGAAACAGAAATCAAGTTTCGTGAGAAACTTGGTACATAAAAGGTCCTTTCTAATTTTAAAACAAAATCACTACTTAAAGTTAAAATGCATGTTCCAATTGCCTCCACATGTGAGCCTATCTTATTGTCTGATAAGATGCTTTGCTCACTTCCCACTGGCTTCCTTAGATTTTGCATACCTTGTAAAGAGTTTGTAATATGGATTGTTGATCCAGAGTCAATCCACCAGGTGTTAATATTAATATTAACCATATTAGATTCATAACACACTCATACGAGGTTGGTTTACCTTTTTTTTCAAGCAATTATTGGAATTTCTGCATTCCTTCTTCACGTGTTCCTTCTTTTTACATAAGAAACATTTTATATCTTTCTTGATATCAGTTTAGAGTGGTATTTTACCTTTTCCATGCTAATTAACTTGATTTTTGTCAATTTTATTCTTCCTGTGAGTGGTTACCACCAATGCACCCACCCAACTCCATCACTAGCCTCTCTTCTTCTTGAAAACATATGGTCATTAATTCATTAATTAACCATTTGTCCTTATGTGTATTGTGTGAAATCTTAAAAGGCTCATATTGATGTAGAAGGGTGTTCAGAATGTAGTGCACCAGGAAGAATTCTGACATATCAATCTCGAGTTTCTTAAGTTGAGCTGCAATATCTCGCATTTGCATTATATGCTCACGCACACATTTTATGTTGATGAGTCTAAGGGATAAGAATTTCATTATTAGGATAATTGCTAATGCCTTTTATGAAGTAACAAATTGCTCGTCAATAACTTGTAGCAAGTCTCGGACATTCTCATGTTGGTCAACAGAACCACATATACCAATAGTTATTTTAGTCTTGATAAACATCATGCTGAGCCGATTGGATCGCTCCCATCGCTCATATAGCACGACCTCAGTTGGAGTGCTGATATTAGTAACTATAGGTGATTCGTCCTTCCTAATAGTATAATCAATATCTATCCATCATAGATGGAGAAGAATCCTCTCTTCCAAGTCTTATAATTATTACCCCTAAGTTTGGGAATGTCACATCGGATATAAGAGAAATTTATAGTTTGAGAAACTACATAAAATAAAAAATGCTTATGTCAATATTTGAGGTTTAATAGTTTAAATTACATACTTTATTAATGTGAAACATGTCGAAAATTGAATCTCATGACATAAAAATTACCTATAGACTAAATTTTTAATTAAATAGATTCAAATGGTCTTTATGATAAAACTATCAAATTATGTACCAATTCATAATCCCTGTGGGTAAATTATGAAAATAATATGATATTTTATCCTGATTAATTATATAAATATAATAAAAGATCCTATGAGATAATAATTATTATATTAAATATAATCAATCACAATATAATATCTAATTCCTTATGTGATTCTTATTTTAACTTTATATATAATTTTAATCAGTTAAGGATGCTATGGCTAGTCTCTAATTAATTAAGATTATATAGATCACTATACATTTTGAATAAAATTAGCTCATAAGCATAAATTAATATGACCAAATATTTATATAAAATATAAATAATTTAGTAATAATGAATGGTTCATTTCATCAAAAATATTAAAAATCTTACATCCTCATTATTTTCAACATTAAATACATCAAAAGTTTCAAAAGAGAAATTAAAATCAAGTCATATTCATGATATAAAATAAAAAATCTTTTCCATATCAAGACAGAGGTTAATCAAAAGTTTGATATCAAATGTAAGAAAACTGAAGAACATAATGTGTTTCTAAATTACTACTATAGAAACATAAGGAAACTAAATTTGGAAATATAAAATTATATACCTCCAGCCATTATTGTCAAAAAATTTCTACAACGATTTCTCTTAATATTTTGGCTCTTCTCAGCTCAGAACTCTCACTTTAGATGGTGTAGAAAATCCTGAAAACTTAAAAGAGAGATCAGAGCCAAGGGACCAAAACCTCCCTTTATATAGATGTTCTCCGACCAAGAACATTTATAACTTGAAAAATTAAAATATTTAAATCATAATAAATAAAAAATAAATAATAAATTTTATGAGAACGGTTATATTATCTAAAATCAATAAAAATCAATAGTAATAAGGAATGATTACACTTAATAGATTGAAGGGATTGTATTTTCAAATATCATATTTGCATGCTAGAGGTGACATTGGAATTTAGCATCCAACGAAATGTTTTCTAATAACTTTAAGATTTTAGATTTGTCACCCAACTAAAATCTTTATCAAATGTTCAAAAGAGTAAAAGAGTATGTTTGTGGACAAGTGGTTATAATTATGCTCCTTTTGCTATCCTATTCATTCATCTTTTGTGGACAAAAAGATGAGTTGCTATCTTTGTCAATTGGATTTGGCCATCGACAAGTATTTGAACTACTTATAGAATTCATTATTGTGTTATACTCAAATTATCGTTGGTGTCTATTCATCAACTCTTTGGTGTTCCAATTACAATAATTGGTTTTGTCTTCTTTGTGTCATTATAAGTAGCTCTTAAGTGTTGGGCTGAGAGCCCAGTTCAGTCCATATGGGCTTTAGCAGCCCATAGCCCTCCTCTTGTTAATCCTAACTTAACCTAAACTCTAATTATAAATAGGGACTAATGGTGGCTGCGAAATAGAGAGATTAACATCGCAGCAAAGGGCAGAATCTTCGCAGCAACATTAGGGATTCAAAGAGAGGAGCAAAGGGCAGAAAAACAAGAGAAAAAGAAAGGGAAGAAGACAAGGAAAACACAGAAATTATTCTCACTCATCCAAACAGTTTCTCATCTCAGGTTAGATCAAATTTTCAGTGAATTCTTCTGTAATTGCTTGAGGAGGTTTTGGATATTGTACACAATGACGTAATCCTTGTAACCCAGTTATTCTCTTGTGATTGTTGCTTGGGTTTTGGGCAAGAGATTCGAGAATTGTACATTCATTATTTCTATAGTGGATTTTCTCTGGTTTGCCCTATGGTTTTTACCCTTCACGTTGAAGGGGTTTTCCACGTAAATCTTGGTGTTCTATTTGATTATGATTTCTCTTTAATTCCGCTGTGTGTTACAGGCTGCTAGTATTTGTTCATATACAAAAGTTATTGTTTGTTGCCATCCTTTTTATTCCCCATCAACTAGTAACAGAGCAAGGTTTTGGTGATTTAATTTTTGTATTTGAACATGGAGACTGGTAGTGTTTCTCGCATGATTAGTTTGAACGGAAACAATTAGATGATATGGAAACCAAGAATGGAAGATCTCTTGTATTGCAAAGATTTGTATGGACCTTTGCAAGGAGATAGTGCAAAATCCATTACTATGACAGATGATGAGTGGAAGAGATTAGATCGAAAAACGGTTGGGTTTATTCGACAATGGCTCGATGATAGTGTCTTTCACCATGTTTTTACTGAAAATTCTACATATTCTCTTTGGAAAAAGTTGGAAGGTCTCTATGAAAGAAAAACAACTGGCAACAAAGCTTTTTTGATCAGAAAACTTGTGAACCTGAAATATAAAGAGGGTGCTTCTATTGCTGAGCATTTGAATGAAATTCAGAGTATTACTAACCAGTTATCTTTTATAAAAATGTCTCTTGATGATGAGTTGCAAGCATTGTTACTTCTCAGTTCATTGCCAGAAAGTTGTGAGACACTAGTGGTTTCCCTTAGTAATTTTGCGCCAGATGGTATTGTCACCATGAGTCAAGTAACAAGCAGTTTGTTGAATGAGGAGTTGAGAAGAAAGAACTCAGCAGTATCTCAGATTAATTCACAGGCACTTATCTCAGAGAATAGAGGAAGGTCCAAATCTAAAGATAGAAGTAGTTCACGCATAGTAGAAGCAAGTCAAGATCAAGGAAAGATATTGTTTACTATAACTGTGGTGAGAAAGGACATTATAAGAATAAGTGTAAGCAACTTAAGAAGAGCAAGAAAAAGGGAAAAGAAGTAGAGTCTACAGAGTCAAAAGAGAATACCACGGCTATAGTGCAGGTTGGTGATTATTTGATTTTGTCTCATTTTGATAATATTTTTTCTTGTGTGTGTTAGGATCTCGAGTGGATAATTGACATAGGAGCTTCTTATCATACTACACCACGGAGGGAGTTTTTTTGCTACCTACAAGTTTGGAAATTTTGGTGTTGTCAAGATGGGCAACCATGGCACAGCAGACATCATTGGCATGGGTGACATCCACATAAAGACTAATCTTGGATGCAAGTTGGTGCTTAAGGATGTGAGACATGTGGTTGACTTGAGGTTGAATTTAATCTCAGTTGGAAGACTAGATGATGAAGACTATGATAGCAGGTTTCACAAAGGGCAATGGAAACTCAGTAAGGGTTCTCTTATTATAGCTAGTGGAAAGAAATGTCATACTTTGTACAGGTTGCGGGCCAAAGCTTGTGGTGAACAAATGAATACTCTGAGAGAAAGACTTCAGCATGGAGTTGTGGCATAGGCGATTGGGACACATGAGCGAGAAGGGACTGCAAGCTCTTTCCAAGAGAGAGGTATTGCCTGACCTCAGAGGTATACGTTTGAACCCTTGTATTGATTGTTTAGCTGGTAAACAACATAGAGTTTCATTTGCTAGTCCTGCTTTGTCTAGAAAAATACATGCCTTAGACCGTGTTTATACAGATGTATGTGGTCCTTTGAGGACAAAAACTCCTAATGGTTCTATTAATGTTCCTGGCATCAGTGGTGCACTTTACTTTGTTATTTTTATAGATGAGTTTTCCAGGAAAGTTTGGGCCTATGCTTTGAAGACCAAGGATCAGGTCATTGGTATCTTCAAAGAGTTTCATACTAGAGTTGAAAGGGAGACAAAAAGATAATTGAAATGTATAAGATCAGATAATGGTGGTGAGTATACAAGATTATTTGATGATTATTGCAGATCACATGGTATTCAACATGAGATGACAATTCCTGGTACACCTCAGCATAATGCAATTGCAGAGAGGATGAATTGCATCATCGTGGAAAAAATCAGATGTATGCTTTCACAAGCAAAGCTACCCAAAAGGTTTTGGGATGAGGCTTTGAGGACTGCAGTTGATGTGATCAACTTATCTCCCTGTATAGCCCTAGATGTTGATGTTGTAGAGCATGTATGGTCAGGGAAAGATGTTTCCTATAGGCATTTGAGAGTGTTTGGTTGTCGTGCATTTGCACATGTTCCAGACAATGAAAGGTCCAAGCTGGATGGTAAGACAAAAGAATATATTTTTCTTGGCTACTCACATGATCAATTTGGTTACAGGCTTTGGGATCCAGAAAAGTAGAAGATGTTTAGAAACAGAGATGTGGTCTTCTTTGAGGATCAAACCCTTTAGGATTTGAAGAAGGAGGCACCAGTCAAGACTTTGGGATTATGACCAGCTTATTCCTCCAAAGATATATCAGGGGTGATGGGGAGAAGTAGAAGATGACGTAGAGCCAGATATTAATCTACATGCAGGACATGTTGAGCAAGAACAAGTTGAGGAGCAACTTCCCGCAGAACCTCAATTGAGAAGATCTTCTAGACAACGTTAGCCTTCCAGAAGATACTCTATAGATGAATATGTGATTTGATGATGTGAAAGAAGGAGGTTACCGAGCGTTGAAAGTGAGCGAGAAAAAAATGTGGCTAGTTGCTATGCAGGAAGAGATGGATGCTCTATAAAAGAATCATACATATGATTTGGTGCAACTTCCATAGGGAATGAAGGCCTTAAAGAACAAGTGGGTTTTCAGGTTGAAGACTCAAGAATATTGTTCTCAACCAAAGTACAAAGCTAGATTGATTGTGAAAGGCTTTGGTCAAAAGAAAGGTATTGACTTTGAAGAAATTTTTCTCCTGTTAAAATGTCTTCTATTGTGTTGCTCTAGGTATGCTAGGGGAGACTTAGAGGTGCGATTAGTGTAAGGATCAAAAGGCACTAAGAGGGGGGTGAATTATATTAATCTCGTATTCTTGAAACATGTTGAAAGAAACACAAGTTCGTAGGAAGATTTGATTCAATAAAGAGAACTTGAAATTAATTGCTTGTGAAAAGGAACTAACTATGAACTTGCAGCCAAGAAATGAAATGATTCAGAAATATAAACACTCACATATTTAAGGACACAATGATGTATAGTGGTTCTCAAATGACCTAGATCTTGAAGCCGCGATGAGGCTCCGCCTTCCACTAGCAAGTCCTTTGAGGGGAAGGATCAAACACCCTTTTAGACCCTTTACAAGATGTTCACACTTGTACAAGATCTCTCAAGAAGAAGAAGAAGGTGAACACTTAGCAAAGAAAACAACACTTTTCAAACTCTTTCAAGACTCAAACTTTTTCTTGCTCAAAAGGGTTGTATTTTTCAAATTTGAAAAGGAAGGGGTATTTATAAAAAGTGATTCAAATTTGAGCCCAAACTGGAGCCAAAATTTGAATCCTTTGAGTTTTTCGGTGTCGCCAAGTCTTGGCAGATCGACACACCCAGCGGTTCAGGAAGAGATGGATGCTACCGCCCAAGTGGCTACAAAAGAATAGCCGGGCATACGGTGGCGCGTATGATTTGGTGCAGACTTCCATAGGGAATGAAGGCCGTAGCAAGAACAAGTGGGCCCAAACTCATCCTAATCAAGGCCTAATGGGGCCCCACTTTGGGTTATCTAATCCTAACCCAAAAAGAATATTGAATTTTAAAGACGCGTTTCCTAAGCTATTACAAAGTCCACCAAAGTCTTCCGAGCGAACGGAAAAGACTAGCAATTGGACTTGATGAAAGTTCCCCGAGCTTCTTTGGCAAGTCCGATCTTTCTTGGCAAGCTCCGCGAACTTCCGACGAACCTCCCGGCGAACTTCCGAAAACCCTTCGGCAAGCTCCCTACGTTTCGATCGGTTTAAAAAAGAAATGGTAATTGTCTTTGGCCCTTTGTTTCACTTTACGTCTTCATCCCTTTCGTTTACTTCTCAGCGGTTATTACAACACGAATTGTTAAAATGTCAGATTCGTCCGATCCTATTCCGTTACCCAATCGGCGGATGACCTCGCAACCCCGATATCCTTGGCGTAACATGCATCTTGGCGATGCCCAACGTTTAAGACTTAGACCGATTGTCGATCGAACCTCCGGCCGACATCCAATATCTAGCAAAAGCAACGTCAATTCCTCTAGTGTCATGTCTAATCTCGATCGATAGTAGACTGCGTAACTCAAAACACAGTTAAACAATAAACCACAATCAATTAGTTTCATCATCAAAATCTGAGATTCAACAGTTAGATGTGAAGACAGCTTTCCTTCATGGTGATTTGGAGGAGGAAATTTATATGGAGCAACCAGAAGGTTTTAAAATTCAAAGGTAAAGAAAATTTTATCTACAAGTTAAGAAAGAGTTTGTATGGATTGAAGCAAGCTCCAAGACAATGGTACAGAAAGTTTGATTCATTTATGATTGAAAATGAATACAAAAGAATAGCTTCAGATCATTGTGTGTACATCAAACGGTTTAGTGAGGATTTTATTATTCTCTTACTTTATATTGATGATATGCTTATCCTTGGGAAAGATATGCATACAATTGTGAGTTGAAGAAGAGGCTGAGTGAGTCCTTTGCAATGAAGGACATGGGGCCAGCAAAGCAAATACTGGGCATGAAGATTTCTCGTGACAAGAAAAATAAGAAGATTTGATTATCACAGGAGAAGTATATTGAGAAGATATTAGAAAGGTTTAGTATGAGCAATGCAAAACCAGTTGGTTCTCCTCTTTCAGGTCACTTCAAGTTGTGCCCAGAACAGAGTCCGTCAAGTGATGAGGAGAAGGAGAAAATGCAAAAGGTTCCTTATGCTTCAGTAGTTGGAAGTTTAATGTATGCAATGGTATATATGAGGCCGGACATCGCATATGCAGTGGGTGTTACTAGTAGATTTCTTACAAATCCAGGCAAAGAGCACTGGGCAGCAGTGAAGTGGACTTGAGATATCTCAGAGGAAGCTCTAAGGTTTGTTTAAGCTTTGGAGGTGGACCACCTGTGCTAACAGGTTATACAGATGCAGATATGGCTAGAGATATTGATACAAGAAAATCCACATCAGTTTTGTACTTACTTTTGCGGGGGAGTTGTGTCATAGCAATCAAGATTGCAAAGGTGTATTGCTCTCTCCGCCACAGAGGCAGAATATATTGCTGCTATAGAGGCTTGCAAAGAAATGTTATGGATGAAAGAATTCTTACAAGAATTGAGGTTGAAACAAGAAAACTATATGGTGCATTGTGACAGCCAGAGTGCCATCCATTTATATAAGAACCCAACTTTTCATTCCAAGTCAAAGCATATAGATGTCAGATATCACTGGATTCGAAATGTACTTGAAGAGAAGCAGTTACAACTTCAGAAAATTCATATAGATAATAATGGAGCAGACATGTTGACAAAGACTTTACCAAAAGAGAGGCACGAGATGTGTCGATAGTTGATCGGCATGGATTTATACTGATGAGTCATGGGACAGCTTCCCTTATGGGCTGAAGGGGGAGGTTGTTGGGCTGAGAGCCCAGTTCAGCCCATATTGGCTTTAGCAGGCCATAGCCCTTCTCTTGTTAATCCTAACTTAACCTAAACTCTAATTATAAATAGGGATTAATGGTGGCTACGAAATAGAGAGATTAACATTGCAGCAAATGGCAGAATCTTCGCAGCAACATTAGGGATTCAAAGAGAGGAGCAAAGGGCAGAAAAACAAGAGAAAAAGAAAGGGAAGAAGACAAGGAAAACACAGAAATTGTTCTCACTCATCCAAATAGTTTCTCATCTCAGGTTAGATCATATCTTCAATGAATTCTTCTGTGATTGCTTGAGGAGGTTTTGGTTATTGTGCACAGTGACGTGATCCTTGTATCCCAGTTATTCTCTTGTGATTGTTGCTTGGGTTTTGGGCAAGAGATTCGAGAATTATACATTAATTATTTCTATAGTGGATTTTCTCTGGTTTGCCCAGTGGTTTTTACCTTTCACGTTGAAGGGGTTTTCTACGTAAATCTTGGTGTTCTATTTGATTGTTATTTCTGTTTAATTCCGTCGTGTGTTACAGGCTGCTAGTATTTGTTCATATACAAAAGTTATTATTTTTTGTCTATCCTTTTTATTCCCCATCATTAAGTTGGTAAACCATGTGAATCGAGTTTTCTTTTTTCCATTTCATTAGAGAGCACTAGGTACGGTGTTCCCTTCTTCTTTGGTTAAGAGCATTAGGTTAGCGAGAAAGAGAACAGAGTTTAATTCTTACTATCGAGAAGGAGCACTGTCAGTTACCCTCTTCTATCTCTTAATGCGTTATTGCGGAAGTATTTTACACATAGTGATTGTTATATTTGGATTTATCAAGGATTTTATACGATTAAGATTCTAATAAAACAATACAAAATGCTTGGAACAAATTATTTTTGCTTTAGAAAGTAAACTATTCGAGATAGTGTAATTGGTCAATAATAATGATGCCAATATGTTTTTAGGTTCATGCTCTTACAACATTTGAAAGTCAAAGAGTCGTCACCTTCAAATAGTTGAGGAAGAACGAACGCACTCCAAAGAACAAGAAGACATTTTAGAGAAAAATATAGAATGATGTTTTTGTGCATGTTATATATCTTTCTTTCTCGATTCTTGTTTCAACAAGCCATACGAAACAAAGTGATCACATATCTATCACATTTTTATTATTCTTATTATTCATGGTGACCATGAGTACACTCACAATCTTTAATAGGCATTATGTTGTAATGCAACAACATCCATCAGGTTCACATGTCGAACGTTTACTATTGCGTCCGCATGGCCCAATACAATCATCATTCGTGTCGCATGGTACGCCGATATGTACGCAGCTTGCTTCTGACTCTTTAATTGGACGTTCTGTAAGTAAATATAATATTTAAGTAACAATAAAAAGTTAGAAAACCATCAATAGTGTTTACAAAGAATTCAAATAATGAGAAGAAAAATATATATATATATATATATATATATATATATATATGTGACAAATGATACTGATATATACCGATGGATGCCACAAGCACGACAAAAGATAAAACCAGAAACCAACGATGACAACAGAGAGCTTGGAAGCCATTAGTGATGGACCTGATGAAAAAAATAATAATAATAAGGATAGAAGGTTGACAATTATAATGCCACTATAGACTTTTGGAAGTAGCACTAACCTATAGTTACCAAAGTCTTTCTTTTTTTATGCCAGTAATAGTGTCAAAGAAAGGCCATTAAATAGAACCTTTGTGATCCCATGAGATTTGCTCCACACTAGTCTTGAGTTGTCTTATTTGATGAAAATTTACAAGTATTCATTGAGCATATTTGAGGTATGATATGCGAGAGATGATTCATTGGATCATACTTTGAAAAATAAAATATTTTATTTGGGTCTACTTATCTAAACGTATAATTAAAGCATAAAGCTCGACTGATGTAATCACTATTTGCCATACCTGCAAAATCACTTAGAATTCTGCAAAGGTTCATGTAAAACGCTGATCAAAATTGTAAAATGTTCATGTAACACACTGATCAAAATTGTAAAAAGTTTATCAGCCTAAAGCTGATTTCACCAACTTTATAATTAAAGCATAAATGTAAAAGAGGTAAGTGCACTTACAGTTGTTCTGGTATCTACAGCTTTCGCCAAGATGAAGAATCAATAAGAAAGGCACCGTGACAGGACAAACTGGCGTCATCACAGCCACCTGAACCAGAGATGTCCTCCTTAATCATTGTGTGAAAAGATATTGACTCTCGGATTGTGGCGACATCAGAGCTCCTCCTGGCATCATGATGGCTATAATTGGCCACCAGTGAAGCTGTGTCATAGTAATAATCATCACAGGGCATCTCTCTTTCCTCTACGGCTCACAGAGCCATTAGATCTGCCACCGAAAAGTAGACCAATATAAGTACGACAATCACAGTGCAAAACTTGATGCTCAGAAAGGCTGCGGAAACAAGATCAGCTCATAAGCCAAGTTGCCGGGTTGAGGTAAGACAGAGAAACCAAGGAGAAGCACCGTCAGTAGAAGACAAAATGAACAGAGGACACCAGCCAATGGAGCCTTCGGAGCAACCGTTTGTCGATCACTGACAACAATATACACATTCCAATATACAAGACACAGGTAATCAGGGCAAGATAAAGCGCTAAGAGACACTAGCCTTTGTGAAGCGGTTAACCTTCTTTGCTTTCCCACCATTCTTGGCCTCATCGAAAAACCTTGGTCCAACAAAATCCACAATAACTTGCATAATGAAAATTGGAATACAGTAAAGGAAGACAACAACCGATGGTCTCTATTCCTTCCTTGGCGCGGAGTGCCCGACTCCCTCTTCTGCAAGGAGGCACATAGTAGGAACACAAGTGTGAGAACGAAGGAAGGTTCTGAAAACCCAAATATACCTCTGCCATGCAATGTTGGAGAAGTGCTGTCCTTTTAAAAAGATGTAGCCTAGCAATTTCACTTAAGCTCCACCGAATTGCAACTGTAACTAAGAAAATGCGTGCAATCCAGGGTCCGTTAAAGTAACCAAGCTGGAGAACATCTCGTCGCTGAATCTGCATTCGTGAATACGTTACTTGGTATATGTGTCATACAGCCAACACATCAAACAGAACAACGAAAAAAATGGTCACCACACCAAATGTTTCAGCATTGAATCCGGTCGGGGCCATCACATGGAACACAGGTTCCGCACATACTGCTGATGCACTAAAATCCTCGGGACAATCAAAACTGATCTAGGGTCCACGATACGGAAGCTCGAGTTTTTGTCCAAACTTCACAAATGCCTGTAACTTGTAAAATATAAAATTTCATTTCACATGAAAGCTCTTTCCAACTACCGTAACTTGAACACATGAACAAACTTAGAATAGTCCAGTCCACCAATCCATAGAGTCCACCTTCAGGATCATGGCACCAAAGCAACTTAAAGCATTCAGGGAAGCAGAAGGTTCAATGAGTTAACATAATCACCATCTGAAAGAAAATGACATTATCACCATAAAAAAATATAATTGGAAAAGATCAACCCAGCAAGGATCAATATTCTCATCCACAATTAAAAACTTACCCATTCAAAAGCAAAATCTTCCAAACACTTCAAAGGGTGGCCAAATGTTATACTGCTTCAGGCAGGTAATAATCACATGAACATTACAAAGTAATAATAATAATAATAATAATAATAATAATAATAATAATAATAATTACCACCATATGAACATTGTGTACCTAGAAAGACAAATTTGAACAATTACCTTTATTCTACCATCACACCTGCACATGGTGAGGTTCAATGAAACTAACAGCATCTTAGTGACGAGTCATTCTCAATATGCAAAACAAAACTAGCTTATCTCTAGCTACTCAAATGAATCATGCAACTACTCTAGCATGATAGTGAATGGATCAAAGCAATCTAAATTTTCTGGTCTCAGAAAATTATAAGACAGATTTCACAGCTCGAACATGGAAAGAGATCAACCAAAGATCTGGTGGGATCTCATCACACGTATCAGAAAGTTGAATAAGTTGACAAAAACAAAGTCGAAAGCTACAGCCAACAGTCAACAATGAAATTGAACCTCATCCACAAAAAGCAAGTAAACTGCATTATCTCCATCGGCAGAATAACCTTTTCTGATATGTACTTTGTGTCCCGCAAACAGAGGCAAAGCTGATTACCTGCAAGAAGACTGAATAAACGAAAAAAAGGAAATCTATCAAACGAGAGACGAAGTGATGTTCGGCAGCTCTAATCGAAAAATACACATAAATGAAGCCCCTAAAACATAAGAATGGTCAAAGAACACAAAGCAAAGAAAAGAAGAGATGAGATAGCACTAACCTAAGCCTATTAGATTATATGATCCTGTTTAATTGAATAAGATATATTATAGATTTGATTGGATTTTGATTACGATTATCGATCAATAAAAATGATATCCAATTAGGATAGGATTTATTGGGAGATGACTTTGATGGGAGAGAGTCTCATAAGTACTTATTCTATACCCTCTGCTCATACGTCATACCTACAAATATACAGGACCAACTAGGGGACTCAATAAGTTACGTTATATGTTTAGAGATTATAGATCTTAAGGTGCAGCTATAGTGGTTTTAAACAGTGTTACACCAGAAAAAAAAGTGTTAGTCAATCCAACAATATTATGACATTGATTTTAATTTGATTCAAACTAAAAAACAAATTAATTCTGTTTAATAGAAAAAAGAGAAAAATGGAAATGATAAAATAAGTATTTTACAGAGTAGAAATGTTCTATGGTAAAATTTTGAAAATAAATAAACAAAATTGATGCTAGTTGGACAACAAGCAAAGCATCGAAGAAAGCATTTTTGTCACCTCTAGCAGTTTAGGGACTCAGTTCCATCGTTGGAGGTAGAAGTGTTCATGGCCGGTTGGTCAAAATGCTTGGACATTCAAAACAAACAATACTTCAATGAATTGATAAAAAGTTGGCAATTTGAGATGATGATCAACATAGATGAAAAATGAGGTAAAACGTAGTGTACCAAAGCATTAGAACTCATCAAAACAAAAAATTTCCAAGAAAAATCTTATATTCAGATACTCCATGGTTCTTTTCAAGCTTTTACATTTGCTATTCACATCCAAAGGCTTATTTCATCATTTTTCATTCAAAGCAAAACACAGAGAAGCTTTTAGTCCTATTCTGCTTGTCATTCCACTAACTGTGGCCAATTTCTTTAACATGTCCCGTAAAAAAGGCAGAATAAGCATTAATCAATCAATATGAAGCTATCCATTGTTCAGTGCCGTAAATAATGACAAATTTGCAACAACCACAAGACCATGATATAAATGACAAGCACAATTCACTGAATATTTGAACTCCCACCTCTTCAGTATGAACCCCTGCAAGATGAAGCTATCCATTGTTCAGTGCCACTATTTTTGTAGGTTGTCAGCTTAAGCCAGACAAGTAGCATTATTGATTAGCCATTTTTACATAACCAGAACCAGATTATGAGGAGCAACTGGTTTGCATTTCTACCGTAGAGGCTCTCAGATCAGCCATTAACTAGCACTCAGCAAACAAACAAATTTATGTTCTTTAATCAAAGAGAATTGGTTGCAGCAATTTATTCGATTATACAGAGTCCAACCAGTACTTTTCACTGCACTGCTTGTGAATCTGCGATGAGTTGTCTGTTATTGGTCAGTATGCCAATGAGCAATCCTAAGGTTCAATATGTGCACATGCTCACATGATGTATTGTCCATGTTGACCATTGATTTTGAATTCTTGGACCTAGAGTAATTGTAAGAATTCTTCAACTCTAGTCTCCATACAGGTCACTTAAGGAAGCTAGGGGATGATATTTCACCTGAACCCTGTTTCTCTCTCAGCAAATCCCAAATCCAAATTTTCAATTGACCCAGGATCACTCATTTGCCCATTTAATGTATCCGACACCTCAAAGATCTCAGGTGCCAGAGGGTTTGATCTATCCCTCGCTAGGAAAGGATGAAATCCATTCCCAAAATTTGCCCAAGTCAAAACGGGTGACTTTCTAACACACAAGTCCCTTATCATTGTCCTCACCCTTGCAAGCTCATCCCAACATCCAGCAGCTGCATACAAGTTAGCAATCAGCACATAGTGCCCAGGATTGTCCGTCCCCATCTCTAGGAGCTTCTTTGCAGCTCTTTCTCCAATCTCAGTGTTCTCGTATACCTGGCACGCCCCCAACAAGAGCTGCCCACATAGCAGCCGTCGACGGTAGCGGAGCTTTACGAAGAAGTTCCTCTGCCTGTTTAACTAAACCGGCTCGAGCAAATAGATCAACCATGCAGAGTAGTGCTGCCCTATAAGCCCTATAAGCCAATCACGTGAGTGATAACACTTGTAACACGTTGTATCAATATCTTTGCTTATGATTATTAATATTTTCTCACATTATCTGGATGTATATTATGATGTCTTTGGATCTGTGTAATGAGAATCAGATCGTGATGAGATCACGATAATGAGACCGATTCACCTTTAAACATAGACCCTAAATAATCACGATCATAGGTTACTCGAGAGGAAATTGAGATAACTTGAGATAAAATTGATGTGTTGTGTACCCGTCCATATGATGGAAGTGGCTGGTCTTATAGCTACTCGTGTGGGGACACTAAAGGTATAGTGCAAGTGATCATTGAGAATGAGTTCACCGATTGATCCACTTACGAAATATTATATGGTTATTGATACCTCACGTTAGATTACGATTCGTAGTCCCAGTGAGTGTATTTGGTTCTTAGACTTGAGACACCAAGGATGTCTTGTATGAGTACTCCACTCTTTGATATCAGACTTATAGGTTTGGAAGTTCCGGATCTAGTACGAAGGTTAATGGGAGTGACAACCAACCTTACGATGGCTATTGAGTGTAAATAAAGGATCATCCATAGATATCATGAGAGGAATATCCCATGTGTTCTTGCTCGGAAAATCCCCAGGGTCATTCGGATTGAGAGAGAAAGAATTTCTAGAGAACCGATTAGAGCAAGACTCGATTGGAAGATGGCCGTCAAAGACCATACCCGATATATGATCTTTGAGATATTAGATGGATGAGAGACTATAGGTGTTGAGAAATCCTTCTAGGGAGCGTCATCTCATGTGCAACGGAAGAATAAAAACAAAACACGCCAGATTTCCCGTAGAAAGTTTTCATCGTCATGCGAAGATCGATGCGTCAAAACAAATCCACGAAAACTGCATGTGTTAAAGAAAATACCTAGGGAGATCGTATATCCCTGAATCTCTGCAGATCTATAGGAAGGATGAAAGATGTCAAGCATCCTCCTCTCTAACGGTATTCACATGGCAGGGACTGCGACGATGCACTTCTCTCGGGAGAAGAAAACAGGAGGTGACTAACTCTCAGCCTATAGAGCTTTGGTTCCCTCGTATTTATAGAGGCCCCCTATAAACCCTAATGGATCTTGCCTTATTGGGTATTGGATCTCTATCCAATTACCTAAGCCTCTTGAATTAATGGGTCTCTACACAATAATCTCTTATTAGTAATTATTGGATCTCATCTTAGGATCCAATAATTCAGGGACTTAATGGATATCCAATAAAATAGGGGGTCTAGGGGATATCTCACATTCGAACCTCTACTCATCGCTACACCTACCATATGTGTGTGACCCTCTAGGCCCAATATCGAGCTAGTCGTGAGTCATACGTGTCAGAACTCCTTCTAATTTAGTGAATTATTATCTCTATAATAATTTACCAAACTCATCGATTGCGGACGTACTAGGCCATTACTGGCAGCGAGCCCCAGGACGATCTGAGGGAATCAATTCTTTGGACCTATCGTCCTCGATTACCATGTACCTATAGTCCCTCATCCATTTAATATCCCAGAGACCCTATACAGGGCATGTGTCTTTGTCGAGGCTCATACGGTCTCTCCTCAAGTCTTGCTCTTGTCGGATTCTCCCGGAGAACTCTTTCTCTCAATCCGAATAACCTTGGCCAAGGATTTGTTCAAGCAAGAATACATGAGATATTCCTCTTATAATACTGAGAGCGGATGATCCTCTATTGACACTCAATAGCCTTAGTAAAGTTAGCTACCACTCCCAATAACTAGTTGTACTAGATCGGAACTTTCCAAACCTAGAAGTCCGGTATCAAAAGTAGAGTACTCATATAGGACATCCTTGGTGTCTCAAGTCTAAGGACCGGATACTCACTGGGACTATGGAATCGTTGTTTGACGTGAGATATCAATAACCATCCAAAGATTCGTCAGGCGGATCAATCGGTGAACTCATTCCCAATGAGCACCTGCCTTGACTGCCCTTAGTATCCCCACACGAGTAGCTATGAGACTAGCCACCGCCATCATATGGGCGGGTATATAGCACACCGATCTATCCGATTATCTCGATGTCCTCTCGAGTAACCTATGACTAGGATTATTTAGAGTCTCAGTATTTAAAAGTGAATCGGTCTCATTATCAAGATCTCATCACGATCCGATTCCCATTGCATGAATCTAAAGACGTCATAATATATGTAATACGTAAGATAAAGTGATAAAATGCCTAATAATAAGTAAAGAAAAAGAGTGCATATCAAGTTACAAGTGTCATCACTTATGTGATCGGCTTGTAGGGCACATATGACTAGCAATCTCCCACTTAACCTAAAGCCAATCACCAACATGTCTGATCTCCATCAGACCTCTATGACGCTTCAAAGATAATCAGCCAATGGCTTTATCGGTGGATCTGCAATATTATCTTGGATGAAACTCTTTCCACTACTACATCTCTTGGCCACGAACTTTCTAATAAGCTAGAACCTCCTCGAACACTTCGATGAGACCAGTTCCCTTATTTGAGTAATCACCCCGTAGTTATCGCAATATAAGGGAATCAACTCTTTACTGCTCGATATGACTCCTAAATCTATTCTGAACTTCTTTATCCAGACTCCCTCCTTTACTGCCTCTACCGCAGTAATGTATTTACGCCTCGTGGTCGAGTCAAGAGTAGTGTCTTGCTTGGAACTCTTCCAAAGCATCTGCTCCTCCATTCAGGTGAATACATACCTTGAATTAGACTTGCTATCATCGACATCGGATTGGAAGCTCGAGTCAGTGTAGCCCTCAACCACGAGGCTACTACCTCCATATACTAGTAAAAGATCTTTAGTCCCTCTAAAGTACTTAAGGATACATTTTACTTCTTTCCAGTACTCGAAGCCTGGATCTGCTTGATATCTGCTCGTGACACTTAGAACATGCGCTATATCAGGCCTGGTACATAACATAGCATACTTGATAGATCCTATCTTTGAGGCATATGATATCGTATCTATGTGTGTCCTTTCTTGAAGTCTTTGGGACATACTCCTAGAAAGTGATATTCCATGCCTCATTGGTATGAGACATCTCTTGGAATTTTTCATGCCAAACCTTTTGACAATGGTGTCAATGTAACTAGATTAGGACAAATCAAGCATCCTCTTGATCGATCTCTATAGATTTATATCCCCAATATGCAGGATGCTTCCCTAAGTCCTTCTTGGAGAAGTGCCTAGATAACAAGTCTTTCCTGTGGAGAGCATTCCTACATCATTCCCAATGATCAGGATGTCATCCACATATAATACCAAAAAGGTAATAGTGCTCCCACTTACATTCCTGTACACACAAGGCTCATCTTTATTCTTAACGAATTCATAAGATCTGATCACCTCATTAAATCTTATATTCTAACTTCGAGAAGCTTGCTTCATCCATAAATGGACCTAAGTAACTGGACACCTTATTTGGGTTATCCCTGAACACGAATCCCTTAGGCTACATCATATACACCTCCTCCTCGAGGTTGCCATTGAGGAATGCGGTTTTGACGTTCATTTGCCAAATCTCATAATCATAGTGTGCTGCAATAGCCAATAGAATTCGAATAGATTTTAGCATGGTTACAGGTGAGAAAGTTTCATCATAGTCAACACTTTGCCTCTAACGATACCTCTTTGCCACTAGCCTTGCTTTATTGGTCTCTACCTTTTCATCTACTCCAATCTTCTTTTTGAAGATCCACCTGCAGCCAATGGGTATAATACCATTATGTCACGAACGGTCGTCGCACACTCGCAGCAACTTCGCTCAACGTTCCGTTCGTCGCTTGCCCATGCTTGTACATATCTTTGGCAACCTGTTTTGCCATGTTTTGGTGTGTTTTTCCTTGTAAAACAAAGAAACTTGGCAAATGCGTAGAAGAAACGATCGCTCATTTGCATCGCCGAAAATCCAAAAACACTCCGTTTTAGGTGTGCCGCGGGCTGATTTCTGCAGCGCGCCATGAAATTTTGTCACCATCTCAGCACCACTGGAACCACCCGGGTGGCACATGGCTGGATGGGGCTTCAGTATAGTAGTGTCGGGCGTTGAACACTTTCACAAGTTTATGCACGTCAACTTGATGGAAACTTACCTCGCGCCGGCACTTGGGGAGTAGTTGTTTGCGGACTTGCAGCTGCTCATTCACCCCTCTAAAGTCCTTGTTTTCCTCCTCTCTTTCTCTGCTTTCTTGCACTCCAAGTGCTCGCTCAATTGCTTGTAAAGCTTCCCTCTTCGCGAGCGTCGGGACTTGTCCAGTCACTCGTTCCAACAACTAATCAACTTCTCTTTACAGGTCCTACGGGACTGCGAGAGGTTGCAGCTCGGTGATCCTTTGTGGACGCGTATGTCACAAGGCGCCTCAAGACTTAGGCAATCAAGCTAAGTCCGGCGAAGTGGCGCAAAGGCGATTCTTGACTTAGGCAACTTGCAGCTAAGTCGGTGGCTTGCGCAAGGGTGCCTCACCACTTAGGCAATTATTGCTAAGTGCGTGACATTGTGTGGTATCGAGCAGGCAAGCAATTTGAGCAAGCGGCGAAGAAACCGCAATCTCACCATGGCGAAACAGCGTGGTGAATCAAGCAAGATGGGGTAAGCCGGAATGTTGCCCAAGCAGCCGCAGAGGGCTGCATGTGCAAACTCGCCTTTCGCTCGCTTGCGAGGAGAGCCATTCGTGAGAAGCAGGCGGTGAGCATGAGGAGCGAGAAGTGGGCTACTCTCCACGAGCGGAGGAGGCGCAATCTGGGCGCCAACCGGAAGAAAGACCCATAGAGAGGGTCACGGCGGTGGAAACCGCTTGGATGTTCTTGAAGCGAGCTTGGATGAACTACAAGGCCAAAGTCTTCGAGCAAGGCAAAGTAGAGGCTTCTTGGCGAGAGCTCGCAAGAAGAAGTGAATCCGGATCGACAAGGTTGAAGCCTTAGTCGGCCGACCGACGGATGACACAAAGGACTCGTGCAACATTTGCAAGAAATGGTGACGGAACTCACTTCCAAAGTGGCAATGCTCACAAGGCGTTGAATGCGGGGAAGCAACACGCGCGTTGCGCCAACACAAAGCTTCAGGCGCCGAGCCCACATTGTTATGGGGGTGCTAGAGATGCAAAGGAGCTCGAGAACTTCTGTTTGATATGGAGCAGTACTTTCGAGCTACAAGGCGGACTCGAGGACACCAAAGTTTCGATAGCGACTATGTATCGAGCGGTGATGCAAAACTTTAGTGGAGAACCCGTTGGGAAGAGATTCAGCAAGGTCGGTGCCGAGTGGACACATGGGGCGACTTGAAGCGTGAGTTGAGAACCCAATTCCTACCGAGAACACGAGTTCATCGCGCAAGGAGGAAGTTGAGACAACTCCACCAAACGACTTCCATTCGGGACTATGTGAAGCAATTTTCTGCACTAATGTTGGACATTCAAGATATATACGAAAAGATAAGCTATTCACTTTCTTGATGGCTGAAGCCATGGGCTCAAGGAACTTCATCGACGGAATGTCACCGATTTGGTGAAGTAAATTACGGTATGAGAAGGCTTCTCACCGACTTTGCTTCTTGAGGACCCGAGGAAGAAGAAGCGATCCACAGAAATCACCAACCAAGGCACCCTCACGGGAAGGAATCTAGGGGTGACCAAAGGAAGAAGAGTTTCCATAAGGGGGCCAAACTCAAAGCGGCGGGACCTCAAAACCTAGGACATATTTCTTGTGCGGAGGACCACACGGTGTATGGGGCGCCGCCCAAAAAATAGGCACTCAATGCCTTGTTGGCTTCCATCAAACCCCTAAGCCGGACAAGGGTAAGGCAGTTGCCCTCGATTCGAGTAGCTCCAGTCGAGGGCGTGGCGATGATGAGAAGTCGCAGGACCCGGAGAATGGGGGTGATCGTTTGTTGAATGCATTACTTGGGTCAAGTGGGGAGAATCGAAGCCGAGCAACAAAAGCGAGGAAGCGGTGTGAGCAATGATGCGTAAACATCGGACTCAATGGCTGGACCACCCGAGCAATGGTGGACACGGGTGCTACTCACAACTTCATCGATCGAGAAGCAAAGCGGCTTAGGTTAATCTTAGAGAAGAACCCAAGTCGGATGGCGATTAACTCTTGAGGCTAAGCGAATCTCCGGGCTAGCAAGGGAGTCTCCATCAAGATCGGATCGTGGAGTGGGCGTGACAAACATGATGGCGGTGCCATTGGATGACTTCAAGTGATTCTTGGAATGGAGTTCATGCATGCAGCAAAGTTGGTGCCGATGCCGTTCTTAGACTCCATATGTCTAATGGGAGGTGACAACCCTGTGTGGTTTTGTCACTCGAAGAGGAACCCGGGATCGGCAGCCTATCGGCGTTTGCAACTAAAGAAGGGCATACGCAAAGGAGAGTTAACCTTTGTGGCTGCGATGAAGCTAGAAGCACTCGATGGGGAGGCCCGTAAAGAACCTGCTGCGGTGGCAAATGTCCTGAAGGAGTTCGAAGATGTTATGCCACCTGAGTTGCCGAAGAAACTTTGCCACCACGTGAGGCGTGGATCATCTTATCGAGTGGAGCCAGGAGTGAAGCCTCCGAGGCGCCATACCGCATGCCCCCTCCTGAGTTGGCAGAGCTCAGAAAGCAGTTAGATGAACTGCTAAGCGGTGGTCTCATCCGTAGTTCCAAAGCACCATTCGGAGCTCCAGTTCTCTTTCAGAAGAAACAAGATGGGAGTCTCCGACTATGCATCGATTATCGAGCCCTTAACAAGGTGACTGTGAAGAACAAGTATCCCATCCCTCTCATTGCGGACTTGTTCGACCAACTGGGTAAAGCAAAGTATTTCTCAAACTCGACCTTCGGTCGAGGTATTGGCAAGTGCGTATTCTTTGAAGGTGATGAAGCGAGACTACCTGCGTGTGACCAGGTATGGAGCGTTTGAGTTCCTGGTGATGCCTTCGGTTTAACCAATGCGCTCAGACCACATTCTCGCACTCTTATGAACCAGCTATTCAAGGAGTATCTGGACAAGTTTGTGGTTGTCTACTTGGACGATATCGCCGTCTATAGCCGAACACTTGAGGAGCATATTGAACACCTCAGAACAATCTTCAAAGTTCTCAGGAGAATTCATTGTTAAGTAAAAGAGAAGTGCTACTTTGCTCGAAAGAGATCTTATTCTTGGGGCATCGGATCGGCGACGGTTCCATTCATATGGATAAAGCAAGGTGCAAGCGGTTGTGGGTAGCAAACTCCAAAGAAGGTGCCGAACTAAGATCCTTCCTTGGGTTTATGAACTACTATTGGCGCTGGGGGTATTGGCGCAAGCGCGCAACTCCACTAACGAGAGTTTCAAGAAAAGAGCCTTGGAGATGGTCCGACAAATGTGAAGCGGCATTCGAGACCTAAAGAGATGCCGTTACGGAAGAACCAGTGCTCAAATTGCCAAACTATGGGAAGCCCTTCGAAGTCCATACAGATGCTTCGCAGACTTGCACTCGGGGAGTACTTATGCGCAGGAGGGCCATCCGGTGGCCTATGAAAGCCGTCAAGCTCAATGAGGCCCAGCGGCGGTATCACTGTGCACGAAGGAGATGACAGCGGTGATCCACGCTACGAACAAGGAGCGACACTACCTTCTCGGATCACGATTTGTCTTGCCGAGGACAACAACATCTCTTTGAGTTACTTCAGACTCAAAAGAAACTCTCCCAGCGAAGATCGAGGCGATGGACTACTTCCCGGCGGAATTTGACATGGTATGGGTATGGAGTACAAGCCGGAAGAGCAAATGTCGAGGCGATGCCTTGAGTCGGAGCAAAAGTGGAAAAGTGGAGGCGCGTGAGAGGCAATTTCTCACGGCTATGCAGCAACAAATGAGGCAATCAAGTCGCTCGGCAATTCATTGAATCCAACTTTCTTTCCCGAATCAAGGATGGATCAGGCAGTGAAGCGGTGATCTAACAGCGTAACCTTGATGCAATTGATCCAAGAAGGCAAGGCCACGATTTTGGGTCGATACAGAGGAGGACTCGTCTACACCAAAGGGAATAGAGTTTATGTCCCTCGGGTGGATAACTGAGGCGTGAGCTTTTGAAGGAATGTCATGATTCCCTTTGTCAGTGGACATCCTGGGTATTCATCGAACATTGGCTTCATGGAGAGGGCCTTCTATTGGCCCAAAAATGGGGATGGATGTGGAGGAATATGTTCGGACGTGCCTAACTTGTCAACAAGACAAAGTGGAGCAACGAGGCCGATGGGACTTTTAGAGCGTTACTGTACGGAAAGGATTGTGGGAGAGCATTTCTCAATCCACTGACGGACTTCATATCTAGCTTCAAGCGCATGGTAGGGGGACTCGGATCGATACTTGGAGTAGTCGACCGATTTTCCAAGTATGCAACCTTCATTGCCGCACCCTACTTTGCTCGGCAGAAGAGCGGCGCAAGCTAATGATGAAAGAATGTGGTGAAGTATTTAAGAGTCCCGCATAATATTATAAGTGATCGAGATGCTCGATTTCTATGGCGATTTATCTGAGCAGAGTTGTTCAAATTGTTGGGATCGAAGCTATACTTCTCCACAAGCCTCCACCCCAGACGGATGGCCGAAGCGAAAAGAATAAAACTTCCTAGAGCAATATCTTGCACCTACCTACAAGTGAGTGCCAATCGATTAGGTGAAGTTGTTGGCGGAGCGATAGCCCATTCTCCTACAACACTACCGGCAAAGCATGAACTCTGCATCCAACAAGAGCCCCTTTGAGATCATCAGCGTCAATGACCACGACTCCTCACACTTTGGCTGTGGATATTTTGGGAGTAGTCCGTCAGCGTATCACTTGGCGAAAGAATGGCATCGAAATGCAGATAAGCCTTGCGGCTGCCATATTTGGCTACTTGGAGAAGGCGGCGAGAAAGATGAAAGACAGTGGGCAGACTTAAGGAAGCGTGACCAGGAATACAAAGTGGCGATTTGGTGTTGGTGAAGCTCAAGCCGAATCACTCCAATTCTCTTGTGCCTAGAAACAAAGTGCCCAGGATTGGTGTCGATGGGAGCTTAATATGATGGCCTTTGAGTTGGCAGGGTGGCACTTGGGGCAATGTTTCCTGCTGTTCGCGCCTGGCGTGGCTCAAGATGCATAATCTCTTTTCCATGCTTTCTTGCTCGAAAGCCTACCACTCGAGATGTAAAGATGCTTCTCGAGGCGTCGGGACTTTCAACTCGTTCAACCTAATCAACTTCTCTTTACAGGCTTCCTCGGCGAGTTGCGGCTCCATTTTAGCGGATGTCGCAAGGCGCCTCAAGCTACCCAAGCTAAGTCCGGTGAGCAGTTAGGCGAATTCTTGGTGAAGTGGCAGAAACTTCCCTAAGTCGGTGGCTTGGGGCCGAAGTGCCTCACATGAAGAAGCAATTCTATCTAAAGCCTACAAAGTGCGTGCGATCAATCCTAGGTTCCAAACCGGTTGGAAGTGGGGGAGAATGTCGCGAGCTTGATGGTTTCTTCATCGCACTGCTCATAGCCTCATCCTGAGTCGTTCTCGTTAGGAGGATGAGATACTCTACAGGTACATAAAGTTGAAACTTGTGTGCTAGGTTGCCCGACTTGTATCTTTGGCAGTGCTTGAGCTGTTTTGCCATGTTTTGGTGTCTTATCTTCAAGAATGTAAAAGTTCCTTGAAAGAGGAACACTACTCTCTCGATGGCTATAAAGCCTTTTGGTCTTTAAGGAAATCCAAAAATAATACCTACAAGTTTCTTTGGGTATCCTACGAACTTGCACCGTTGCGGATTCCAACTTGTGATCTCTTGGCGTGGCAGGAAGTCCATGAAATCTTAACAACCAGATCGTGGCTTCTTAGGTCTATATCTCATATGAGTAGATCATAACTTAGTATCTAACGGTCTCTAGAGCATATCCTTTTGATGGACAGGTCATTAACACATGATTATGGTGTATAAGGTGAATTTCTCCTTTCGATACACAATTAAGTTATGTGGATAAAATTTCCATTAAGGAGTCTTTTATGGTCTTTGAACTGGGTGAACTCGTGTACTAAGTACTCACCTCCTCGATCGATCGAAGGGTTTTAATACTCTTTCCTATCTCATTCTCCACTTCTCGTTTCCTCTTAGACTCACTTATATTCATGATATGTGGAGCTATATTTAGTATAAATAAACCATTATATATTGTTCCTCTCGTGATGATCTCAACATCTAATATTATTGAACAATCATTATTCTCAAAAACTAATTTATATCCACTAACTATCAAACATGAAATGGAAATAATATTTTTGATAATAGAAGGAACATAATAGCATACATCTAATACAATAATAGCTCCACCAGGCAGATGTAAGGTGACTTTGCCAACAGCCACTAGAGCAACCTTTGCTCCATTGCCCATCTTAAGGTCCATCTCGCTTTTGTTCAATCTACTAGGTTCGCTTGCTAGAACACTGCGCTTAATTCGAATGAGATATGATAAGCACTCCGTATCCAACATTCATGTGTTATCATAAAATTCGACAAATGGAGATTGACTATGAATATCTGAAGCTTCTCAAGCTTACTGTTTTGCCCTACTCTGTAAGGTACTCTTACTGAGTTCCTCTTCAGTGCCCATCTTTGCCTTGCATGGAAGCACTAGCCTTGTCCTTTGTTGGGTCTTTCTTGGCAACCTTTGCCTTACCCATTTTTCCTTGCCCTTCTTAAGGGATTTCTCGACCTTCTTTTTTTCTACGGTCTCACGGCTGACAAAGCAGCTTCTCTTTCTTGATGGTGCTCTCTACTTCTCTCAATATATTGAGGAGCTCTAGGAGAGTCACCTCAAGTTTGTTCATATTAAATTTCATTATGAACTAAGAAAAGGAATCTGATAGGGATTGAAGCACAAGATCCACACACAGGTTATCCTCTAGGATCATTCCTAAACCTGTGAATTTCTCGATCCACTCAATCATTTTCAAGACATGGTTACGAACCGGTGTCCCCTCAGTCATTCTGGCATGGAAAAGACTCTATGATATCTCATATAACTGAGTTCTTCTCTATTCCTCAAATAATTTACGGAGATGTAGGAGCATGGAATTAGCATCCATATTTTCATCCTGTCTCTGTAACTTTCGGTGTCATAAAGGCCAACATATAACACCGAGCAAGAGCGGAATCATCTATGTACTTTACATAATGGCGATCTCATCCTCGCTTTCCTTTGTCGGGCGTAGGGATTACTGTATCAAGGTCATATGTGATTTTCTCTACCATGAGAATGATTTTTAGATTGCGAAGCCAATCCATATAATTTGGACTAGTGAGACGATTGACATCAAATATGCCACGTAAAGGATTTGAAAGCGACATTTTCTGAAATTAAAGATGTAGCAGAAATAAATAACAAGCAGACTTTGCAAAAATTAAATAATTAAGATAAGGACTTCTATCTTAATGTACTCCCACGAATTTTTTACAAGGCACACAACACCCTTTGGTATGTAAATCGGAGACCCCCAGCGAATCTCTAGTGGGGATCGGGATCCAATCGGCGTCTTAACATAACCTCGAGGGACTCAACCAATCACGTTAAGCCTGTAAAGATAGACAACTCTTGCCAATCATAACTTCTTATGATTCCCATCCTGTTCGGCCTCCGAACCACCATGGCCTCGAGGGACTCGACTAACCATGATGTTTGATTAAGTCATCACCATCATTACAAGATGAGTCTGATTCGGTGATATACTCTCGATGGACTCGACCAAGCATACCATGTCCTCAGGTCACCGATGACATCTCTATGCCATAGATAAGATAGCGAAATGCGATATAGGTGAGTCTCGAGGGACTCGACCAACTCAACTTGCACCAAGAATCGATTCCTAGCTATAACGATGGAAGGCCACGTGGCTCAATCTAATTACCTCATATTTACTAACTTAATATTATTAATAGATGAGATTTTTGATTTGGTCTCCTAACAAAATGTGTCACACACATACATATTTAATATATATATAATAAGTGTATAACCAATTACACATCACATGACACCTAACCAATCACACATCACATGAGCAATCACACCAGATGATCATGGACTACATCCTAATGTGATCAGGCCCGAGCTAGTGGACCCAATCACTCACATCAAGATCTATGTGTGCTTCGACGCATCTCCATGCCCTGTGATTGTCCTTCTTGCTTCGTTGGTTTTGTCGGCATCTCAGCGCATCTCCATGTGCGTCGGATAAATCCGATCCGACCTGTGGGTCCTACTATCGCTTTCATGCTCTGTTGTGCCTCCTCGTGTAATAACAATAAATTACAAGCACTTGAGCCCGACAATAAATGAGAAAAATAGAGATTCGCAAGCCTCAATAATAATAATCACATGTACATACATCACATCACAGGTCCATGATCATCTGTCCACATCATACATCACATGTATATATTATTTTATAAGACTACTAGATAAAAAAATAATAGTTAATTAAACTATTTAATTAATATATATTTGAAATCAGGGATATAGAGAGAATTTTTTAAATTCTAAGGGGCATTTTGGTCATTCGACCAGAAGGGAAAAAATTAAAATTTCTAAAATTTTGAGGGACGATTTGGTCATTCGACCAAAGGAGATAAAATTTGAATTTTATAAATTCTCAGAGGCAAACCTATCTTTTGCCCAGAAATCCCTAATCCCTCTTTTACCTGCTTTGAGTTGCGGTTGTTGCCACCTAGCCGGCGGCGGCGTCGAGGGCGCAGTACGCTGTCAGCGCAGCGCGGCGCGCTGCGCGCGCCCCGCCATGGGTGGTGCCGCTCGCTCAGCGCCACCACGGAAGCGATCTTGGCGCGTGGCCAAGACTACCTCGGCAGGTCTGGCGCCTCTGCCGGCGCCCGCGCTGTCGCTCGTACGGGGCAACCGCCCACGGGCGACGCCAGCCATGCGGGCGCTTCTGCCAGTGGGCGCAGCGCCCACAAGCGGCACCGACCCTTGCGGATAGGCCGCCACAAGCGGCGAAGCGCCGCGCTGCTTGCAGCACGTCGCGAGGCGCTAGCGTGGCGAGCTTGCGGCCTATTGCCTACTTGCGAAACCCATAGCCCGTCGGTGCATTTGCCGCTACCTTGACGCAGTCGGCCGATTGCCGCTCACACGGCCATGGCTGCAAACAGCCTGGGCCCGTGGCCATTATTTGTGAGCGCAGGAAGGGCAGCGATTCAGCGCCCTTCCTCACCTTTGCATCAACGATTTTGATGACAAGACTGTTCTAAATCACAACACATGTAGTTTAAGATCCGATCTTCGCACAAATAATCGGCTTTGATACCACTATTGGGAAATCCTTCTAGGAGCGACAACTCATGCAGCAGCTGCGGAAGAACAAAAACAAAACACCCCATTTCCCTAGAAAGTTTTAGTCATCATGCGAAGATCGGTGCGTCAAAACAAATCCGTGGCTGTGATATGTTAAAAGAAAATACCTAGGAGATCGTATATCCTAAATCCCTACAGATCTGTAGGAAGGATGAAGGAGGTCAAGCGTCCTCCTCTCTAGCGGTATCCACAGCGAGGGACTCTGCATGATGCACTTCTCTAGGGAGAAGAGAACGGAGGTAGCTTGTTAGAACCCTCCATGATTCTAAGCTTAGGGTTGATCTCTATAGGGGATCGGCTCTTTGGAACTCTATAGGGGTTCCTTCCTCCAAGTTCTTTGTACAAAGGCTGCTAAAGGATTGATCTATTCATTGATTAAAGAGGATGAATACATGGTTATTTATAGGGCTTCTAAGCCCCAACTCCTAATAGGACTCTTACTCAAGACTCCTACTTCTAACTAACTTCTAATTAGGACTCCTTCTCTAATAGGATTCCTAATTCTAATAGGACTTTTTCCCTAATATGACTTCTACTTCTAATAGGACTCTTTCCCTAATAGGACTTCTACTTCTAATAGGACTCTTTTCCTAATATGACTCCTACTTCTAATAGGACTCTTTTCCTAGAAGTAACCTAACCTAACCTAGCCGGCCTCTTCACCTCTTTAATAAGGAATTCGGCTAGATAGGATTTACATGAATGTCCTTATCAATGAAACTAAATTAGGACTCTCATAGCTAGAGTCCTAACATGGCTACCAAGAGAACTCTCGACCTATAGAGTTTTGCTCGTGAAGACCCCTATCCACGATCACTTACAATAGATCTCGACATCCCATGTAATTTTACAATATTCTCCATAAAGATTTGAGCAATACTAGAAAGCTTGATTGTAGGGAACTTACGGATGGCACAAAAGTGAGCATACTTTGTAAGAAAGATCAACCACGACAAAATTTAAAATTCAAAGGTAAAGAAAATTTTATCTACTGAGTTAAGAAAGAGTTTGTATGGATTGAAGCAAGCTCCAAGACAATATTACAAAAAGTTTGATTCATTTATGATTGAAAATGAATACAAAAGAATAGCTTCGCATCATTGTGTGTACATCAAGCGGTTTTAGTGAGGATTTTATTATTCTCTTACTTTATATTGATGATATGCTTATCCTTGGGAAAGATATGCATACAATTGTGAGTTGAAGAAGGAACTGAGTGAGTCCTTTGCAATGAAGGACATGGGGCCAGCAAAGCAAATACTGGGCATGAAGATTTCTCGTGACAAGAAAAATAAGAAGATTTGATTATCACAGGAGAAGTATATTGAGAAGATATTAGAAAGGTTTAGTATGAGCAATGCAAAAACTAGTTGGTTCTCCTCTTCGTGTCACTTCAAGTTGTGCCTGCATTGTGAGTCCGTCAAGTGATGAGGAGAAGGAGAAAATGCAAAAGGTTCCTTATGCTTCAAGTAGTTGGAAGTTTAATGTATGCAATGGTATATATGAGGGCCGGACATCGCATATGCAAAGTGGGTGTTACTAGTAGATTTCTTACAAATCCAGTAAAGAGCATCTGTAGCAAGCGTTGATGAAGTGGACTTGAGATATCTCGAGGAAGCTCTAAGGTTTGTTTAAGCTTTGAGGTGGACCACCTGTGCTAACAGTTATACAGATGCAGATATGGCTAGAGATATTGATACAAGAAAATCCACATCGAGGTTTTGTACTTACTTTTGCAAGAGGGAGCGTGTCATAGCAATCAAGATTGCAAAGGTGTATTGCTCTCTCCACCACACGAGGCGTAATATATCGGCCGCTATAGAGGCTTGCAAAGAAATGTTATGGATGAAAGAATTCTTACAAGAATTGAGGTTGAAACAAGAAAACTATATGGTGCATTGTGACATGCCTGAGTGCCATCCATTTATATAAGAACCCAACTTTTCATTCCAAGTCAAAGCATATAGATGTCGGATATCACCGATTCGAAATGTACTTGAAGAGAAGCGATTACAACTTCGTGAAAATTCATATAGATAATAATGGAGCAGTATATGTTGACAAAGACTTTACCAAAGAGAGGCACGAGATGTGTCGATAGGATCAATGATGGATTTATACTTGATGAGTCATGAGGAGACGCCTTCCCTTATGGGCTGAAGGGGGAGGTTGTTGGGCTGAGAGCCCAGTTCAGCCCATATTGGCTTTAGTAGCCCATAGCCCTTCTCTTGTTAATCCTAACTTAACCTAAACTCTAATTATAAATAGGGATTAATGGTAGCTACGAAATAGAGAGATTAACATTGCAGCAAATGGCGAATCTTCAGCAGAACATTAGGGATTCAAAGAGAGGAGCAAAGGCGGTAAAAACAAGAGAAAAAGAAAGGGAAGAAGACAAGGAAAACACGAAATTGTTCTCACTCATCCAAACAGTTTCTCATCTCAGGTTAGATCATATCTTCAATGAATTCTTCTGTGATTGCTTGAGGAGGTTTTGGTTATTGTGTACAAAGTGACGTGATCCTTGTATCCCAGTTATTCTCTTGTGATTGTTGCTTGGGTTTTGGGCAAGAGATTCGAGAATTATACATTAATTATTTCTATAGTGGATTTTTCTGGTTTGCCTGTGGTTTTTACCCTTCACGTTGAAGGGTTTTCTACGTAAATCTTGGTGTTCTATTTGATTGTTATTTCTGTTTAATTCCGTCGTGTGTTACAGGCTGCTAGTATTTGTTCATATACAAAAGTTATTATTTTTGTCTATCCTTTTATTCCCCATCATTAAGTTGGTAAACCATGAATCGAGTTTCTTTTTTTCCATTTCATTAGAGAGCACTAGATGCGGTGTCCCTTCTTCTTTGGTTAAGAGCATTAGGTTAGCGAGAAAGAGAACAGAGTTTAATTCTTACTATCGAGAAGGAGCATCAGCCAGTTACCCTCTTCTATCTCTTAATGCGTTATTGCGGAAGTATTTTACACATAGTGATTGTTATATTTGGATTTATCAAGGATTTTATACGATTAAGATTCTAATAAAACAATACAAAATGCTTGGAACAAATTATTTTTGCTTTAGAAAGTAAACTATTCGAGATAGTGTAATTGGTCAATAATAATGATGCCAATATGTTTTTAGGTTCATGCTCTTACAATATTTGAAAGTCAAAGAGTCGTCACCTTCAAATAGTTGAGGAAGAACGAACGCACTCCAAAGAACAAGACATTTTAGAGAAAAACATAGAATGATGTTTTTGTGCATGTTATATATCTTTCTTTCTCGATTCTTGTTTCAACAAGCCATACGAAACAAAGTGATCACATATCTATCACATTTTTATTATTCTTATTATTCATGGTGACCATGAGTACACTACAATCTTTAATAGGCATTATGTTGTAATGCAACAACATCCATCAGGTTCACATGTCGAACGTTTACTATTGCGTCCGCATGGCCCGATACAATCATCATTCGTGTCGCATGGTACCCTGATATGTACGCAGCTTGCTTCTGACTCTTTAATTGGACGTTCTGTAAGTAAATATAATATTTAAGTAACAATAAAAAGTTAGAAAACCATCAATAGTTTACAAAGTTCAAATAAAGCATAAAATATCAAATAATATATAATACATATATATATATATGACAAATGATACTGATATATACCGATGGATGCCACAAGCACGACAAAAGATAAAACCAGAAACCAACGATGACAACAGAGAGCTTCGGAAGCCATTAGTGATGGACCATGAAAAATAATAATAATAAGGATAGAAGGTTGACGATTATAATGCCACTATAGACTTTTGGAAGTAGCACTAACCTATAGTTACCAAAGTCTTTCTTTTTTATGCCAGTAATAGTGTCAAAGAAAGGCCATTAAATAGAACCTTTGTGATCCCATGAGATTTGCTCCACACTAGTCTTGAGTTGTCTTATTTGATGAAAATTTACAAGTATTCATTGAGCATATTTGAGGTATGATATGCGAGAGATGATTCATTGGATCATACTTTGAAAAATAAAATATTTTATTTGGGTCTACTTATCTAAACGTATAATTAAAGCATAAAGCTCGACTGATGTAATCACTATTTGCCATACCTGCAAAATCACTTAGAATTCTGCAAAGGTTCATGTAAACGCTGATCAAAATTGTAAAATGTTCATGTAACACACTGATCAAAATTGTAAAAAGTTTATCAGCCTAAAGCTGATTTCACCAACTTTATAATTAAAGCATAAATGTAAAAGAGGTAGGTGCACTTACAGTTGCTTTCTGGTATCTACATCTTTCGCCAAGATGAAGAGTCAATAAGAAAGGCACCGTGACAGGACAAACTGGCGTCATCACAGCCACCTGAACCAGAGATGTCCTCCTTAATCATTGTGTGAAAAGATATTGACTCTCGGATTGTAGCGACATCAGAGCTCCTCCTGGCATCATGATGGCTATAATTGGCCACAAGTGAAGCTGTGTCATAGTAATAATCATCACAGGGCATCTCTCTTTCCTCTACGGCTCACAGAGCCATTAGATCTGCCACCGAAAAGTAGACCAATATAAGTACGACAATCACAGTGCAAAACTTGATGCTCAGAAAGGCTGCGGAAACAAGATCAGCTCATAAGCCAAGTTGCCGGGTTGAGGTAAGACAGAGAAACCAAGGAGAAGCACCGTCAGTAGAAGACAAAATGAACAGAGGACACCAGCCACTGGAGCCTTCGGAGCAACCGTTTGTCGATCACTGACAACAATATACACATTCCAATATACAAGACACAGGTAATCAGGGCAAGATAAAGCGCTAAGAGACACTAGCCTTTGTGAAGCGGTTAACCTTCTTTGCTTTCCCACCATTCTTGGCCTCATCGAAAAACCTTGGTCCAACAAAATCCACAATAACTTGCATAATGAAAATTGGAATACAGTAAAGGAAGACAACAACCGATGGTCTTTATTCCTTCCTTGGCGCGGAGTGCCCGACTCCCTCTTCTGCAAGGAGGCACATAGTAGGAACACAAGTGTGAGAACGAAGGAAGGTTCTCAAAACCCAAATATACCTCTGCCATGCAATGTTGGAGAAGTGCTGTCCTTTTAAAAAGATGTAGCCTAGCAATTTCACTTAAGCTCCACCAAATTGCAACTGTAACTAAGAAAATGCGTGCAATCCAGGGTCCGTTAAAGTAACCAAGCTGGAGAACATCTCGTCGCTGAATCTGCATTCGTGAATACGTTACTTGGTATATGTCATACAGCCAACACATCAAACAGAACAACGAAAAAATGGTCACCACACCAAATGTTTCAGCATTGAATCCGGTCAGGGCCATCACATGGAACACAGGTTCCGCACATACTGCTGATGCACTAAAATCCTCGGGACAATCAAAACTGATCTAGGGTCCACGATAAGGAAGCTCGAGTTTTTGTCCAAACTTCACAAATGCCTGTAACTTGTAAAATATAAAATTTCATTTCACATGAAAGCTCTTTCCAACTACCGTAACTTGAACACATAAACAAACTTAGAATAGTCCAGTCCACCAATCCACAGAGTCCACCTTCAGGATCATGGCACCAAAGCAACTTAAAGCATTCAGGGAAGCAGAAGGTCCAATGAGTTAACATAATCACCATCTGAAAGAAAATGACATTATCACCATAAAAAAATATAATTGGAAAAGATCAACCCAGCAAGGATCAATATTCTCATCCACAATTAAAAACTTACCCATTCAAAAGCAAAATCTTCCAAACACTTCAAAGGGTGGCCAAATGTTATACTGCTTCAGGCAGGTAATAATCACATGAACATTACAAAGTAATAATAATAATAATAATAATAATAATAATAATAATAATTACCACCATATGAACATTGTGTACCTAGAAAGACAAATTTGAACAATTACCTTTATTCTACCATGACACCTGCACATGGTGAGGTTCAATGAAACTAACAGCATCTTAGTGACGAGTCATTCTCAATATGCAAAACAAAACTAGCTTATCTGTAGCTACTCAAATGAATCATGCAACTACTCTAGCATGATAGTGAATGGATCAAAGCAATCTAAATTTTCTGGTCTCAGAAATTTATAAGACAGATTTCACAGCTCGAACATGGAAAGAGATCAACCAAAGATCTGGTGGGATCTCATCACACGTATCAGAAAGTTGAATAAGTTGACAAAAACAAAGTCGAAAGCTACAGCCAACAGTCAACAATGAAATTGAACCTCATCCACAAAAAGCAAGTAAACTGCATTATCTCCATCGGCAGAATAACCTTTTCTGATATGTACTTTGTGTCCCGCAAACAGAGGCAAAGCTGATTACCTGCAAGAAGACTGAATAAACGAAAAAAAGGAAATCTATCAAACGAGAGACGAAGTGATGTTCGGCAGCTCTAATCGAAAAATACACATAAATGAAGCCCCTAAAACATAAGAATGGTCAAAGAACACAAAGCAAAGAAAAGAAGAGATGAGATAGCACTAACCTAAGCCTATTAGATTATATGATCCTGTTTAATTGAATAAGATATATTATAGATTTGATTGGATTTTGATTACGATTATCGATCAATAAAAATGATATCCAATTAGGATAGGATTTATTGGGAGAAGACTTTGATGGGAGAGAGTCTCATAAGTACTTATTCTATACCCTCTGCTCATACGTCATACCTACAAATATACAGGACCAACTAGGGGACTCAATAAGTTACGTTATATGTTTAGAGATTATAGATCTTAAGGTGCAGCTATAGTGGTTTTAAACAGTGTTACACCAGAAAAAAAAGTGTTAGTCAATCCAACAATATTATGACATTGATTTTAATTTGATTCAAACTAAAAAAACAAATTAATTCTGTTTAATAGAAAAAAAGAGAGAAAAATGGAAATGATAAAATAAGTATTTTACAGAGTAGAAATGTTCTATGGTAAAATTTTGAAAATAAATAAACAAAATTGATGCTAGTTGGACAACAAGCAAAGCATCGAAGAAAGCATTTTTTGTCACCTCTAGCAGTTTAGGGACTCAGTTCCATCGTTGGAGGTAGAAGTGTTCATGGCCGGTTGGTCAAAATGCTTGGACATTCAAAACAAACAATACTTCAATGAATTGATAAAAAGTTGGCAATTTGAGATGATGATCAACATAGATGAAAAATGAGGTAAAACGTAGTGTACCAAAGCATTAGAACTCATCAAAACAAAAAATTTCCAAGAAAAATCTTATATTCAGATACTCCATGGTTCTTTTCAAGCTTTTACATTTGCTATTCACATCCAAAGGCTTATTTCATCATTTTTCATTCAAAGCAAAACACAGAGAAGCTTTTAGTCCTATTCTGCTTGTCATTCCACTAACTGTGGCCAATTTCTTTAACATGTCCCCAAAAAGGCAGAATAAGCATTAATCAATCAATATGAAGCTATCCATTGTTCAGTGCCGTAAATAATGACAAATTTGCAACAACCACAAGACCATGATATAAATGACAAGCACAATTCACTGAATATTTGAACTCCCACCTCTTCAGTATGAACTCCCTGCAAGATGAAGCTATCCATTGTTCAGTGCCACTATTTTTGTAGGTTGTCAGCTTAAGCCAGACAAGTAGCATTATTGATTAGCCATTTTTACATAACCAGAACCAGATTATGAGGAGCAACTGGTTTGCATTTCTACCGTAGAGGCTCTCAGATCAGCCATTAACTAGCACTCAGCAAACAAACAAATTTATGTTCTTTAATCAAAGAGAATTGGTTGCAGCAATTTATTCGATTATACAGAGTCCAACCAGTACTTTTCACTGAACTGCTTGTGAATCTGCGATGAGTTGTCTGTTATTGGTCAGTATGCCAATGAGCAATCCTAAGGTTCAATATGTGCACATGCTCACATGATGTATTGTCCATGTTGACCATTGATTTTGAATTCTTGGACCTAGAGTAATTGTAAGAATTCTTCAACTCTAGTCTCCATACAGGTCACTTAAGGAAGCTAGGGGATGATATTTCACCTGAACCCTGTTTCTCTCTCAGCAAATCCCAAATCCAAATTTTCAATTGACCCAGGATCACTCATTTGCCCATTTAATGTATCCGACACCTCAAAGATCTCAGGTGCCAGAGGGTTTGATCTATCCTCGCTAGGAAAGGATGAAATCCATTCCCAAAATTTGCCCAAGCCAAAACGGGTGACTTTCTAACACACAAGTCCTTATCATTGTCCTCACCCTTGCAAGCTCATCCCAACATCCAGCAGCTGCATACAAGTTAGCAATCAGCACATAGTGCCCAGGATTGTCCGTCCCCATCTCTAGGAGCTCTTTGCAGCTCTTTCTCCAATCTCAGTGTTCTCGTATACCTGGCAAGCCCCAACAAGAGCTGCCCACATAGCAGCCGTCGACGGTAGCGGAGCTTTACGAAGAAGTTCTCTCTGCCTGTTTAACTAAACCGGCTCGAGCAAATAGATCAACCATGCAGAGTAGTGCTGCCCTATAAGCCCTATAAGCCAATCACGTGAGTGATAACACTTGTAACACGTTGTATCAATATCTTTGCTTATGATTATTAATATTTTCTCACATTATCTGGATGTATATTATGATGTCTTTGGATGTGTAATGAGAATCGGATCGTGATGAGATCACGATAATGAGACCGATTCACCTTTAAACATTTAAACATCAGACTGAAATAATAACCACAAGCTGATAGAATGGGCGATCTTATAGCTACCTTGAGGACGTGAGAGGATATTGAGATCACCTGATCTGATCCGAGACAAATTGATGTGTTGACAATTGAGTACCTCAATGTTGATTACGATTCCGTAGCCCATAGTGTATTTGGTTCTTAGACTTGAGACACCAAGGAGTGTCTTGTATGGTACTCCACTCTTTGATAGCTTCACTGCTGGTTTAGTTCCAGATCTATAGTGACAACCAACCTTACGATGGCTATTGAGGAAATCACTCTAGATATCATGAGAGATGTGCTGCTCAGAAAATCCTTGACCATCTCATCGAGAGAGAAAGAATTCTCAAGAGAATCCGGATTAGAAAGACTCGATAAAAACAAAACACCCGATATATGATCTTTGAGATTTAGATGGTAGACTAAGGTTTGAGAAATCTTCTCCAAGGCGTCATCTCGCTGTGCAATGAAGAATAAAACAAAACACGCCAGATTTCCCGTAGAAAGTTTTCATCCATGCGAAGATCAAAACAAATCCTAAAACTGCATGTGTTAAAGAAAATACCTAGGAGATCGTATATCCTGAATCTCCGCAGATCTATAGGAAGGATGAAAGAGGTCAAGCATCCTCCTCTCTAACGGTATTCACATGGCAGGGATCATACGCGACGATGCACTTCTCTCGAGAAGAAAAGAGATGACTAACTCTCAGCCTATAGAGCTTTAGTTCCTCGTATTTATAGAGGCCCCTATAAACCCTAATGGATCTTGCCTTATCGGGTATTGGATCTCTATCCAATTACCTAAGCCTCTTGAATTAATGAGTCTCTACACAATAATCTCTTATTAGTAATTATTGGATCTCATCTTAGGATCTAATAATTCAGGGACTTAATGGATATCCAATAAAATAGGGGGTCTAGGGATATCTCACATTCGAACCTCTACTCATCGCTACACCTACCATATGTGTGTGACCTCTAGGCCCAATATCGAAGCTGAGTGGAAGTGAGTCATACGTGTCGAACTCCTTCTAATTTAGTGAATTATTATCTCTATAATAATTCACCAAACTCATCGATTGCCGGACGTACTAGGCCATTACTGGCGCAGACCCAGGCGACGATACATGGGGGAATCCAATTCTTTCGACCTATCTCGTCCTCGGTTACCATGTACCTATAGTCCCTCATCCATTTAATATCCCGTAGACCTTATACCTGGCATGGTGTCATGAGTGGCTGTCAGCTCATACGGTCTCTCCTCAAGTCTTGCTCTTGTCTGATTCTCCCGGAGAACTCTTTCTCTCAATCGAATAACCTTGGCCAAGGATTTGTTCAAGCAAGAATACATGAGATATTCCTCTTATAATCCGAGAGCGGATGATCCTCTATTGACACTCAATAGCCTTAGTAAAGTTAGCTACCACTCCCAATAACTAGTTGTACTAGATCCGAACTTTCCAAACCTAGAAGTCCTGCGGGTATCAAAAGTAGAGTACTCATATAGGACATCCTTGGTGTCTCAAGTCTAAGGACCGTATACACTACCGGGACTATGGAATCGATTGTTTGGCTTTGAGATATCAATAACCATCCAAAGATCTCGTAGGCGGATCAATCGTGAACTCATTCCCAATGAGCACCGACTGTACCCTTAGTATCCCCACACGAGTAGCTATGAGACTAGCCACCGCCATCATATGGATCGGGTATATAGCACACCGATCCTATCCGATTATCTCGATGTCCTCTCGAGTAACCTATGACTAGGATTATTTAGAGTCTGTATTTAAAAGTGAATCGGTCTCATTATCACGATCTCATCACGATCCGATTCCCATTGCATGCAGATCTAAAGACGCCATAATATATGCAATACGTAAGATAAAGTGATAAAATGCCTAATAATAAGTAAAGAAAAAGAGTGCATATCAAGTTACAAGTGTCATCACTTATGTGATCGGCTTGTAGGCACATATGACTAGCAATCTCCCACTTAACCTAAAGCCAATCACCAACATGTCTGATCTCCATCGACCTCTATGACGCTTCAAAGATAATCGAGCCAATGGCTTTATCAAGTGGATCTGCAATATTATCTTCGGATGAAACTCTTTCCACTACTACATCTCTTCGGGCCACGAACTTTCTAATAAGCTAGAACCTCCTCAGAACACTTCTGATGAGACCCAGGTTCCCTTATTTGAGTAATCACCCCGTAGTTATCGCAATATAAGGGAATCAACTCTTTACTGCTCGATATGACTCCTAAATCTATGATGAACTTCTTTATCCAGACTCCCTCCTTTACTGCCTCTACCGTAGTAATGTATTCGCCTCGTGGTCGAAAGTCGCCAGTAGTGTCTTGCTTGGAACTCTTCCAAAGATACTTTGCTCCTCCATTCAGGGTGAATACATACCTTGAATTAGACTTGCTATCATCGACATCATGGATTGGAAGCTCGAGTCCGTAGGTCTCAACCCCGAGGCTACTACCTCCATATACTAGTAAAAGATCTTTAGTCCCTCTAAAGTACTTAAGGATACATTTTACTTCTTTCCAAAGATGCTAGAAGCCCTGGATCTGCTTGATATCTGCTCGTGACACTTAGAACATGCGCTATATCAGGCCTGGTACATAACATAGCATACTTGATAGATCCTATCACTGAGGCATATGATATCGTATCTATGTGTGTCCTTTCTTCAGAAGTCTTTGGGGACATACTCCTAGAAAGTGATATTCCATGCCTCATTGGTATGAGACATCTCTTGGAATTTTTCATGCCAAACCTTTTGACAATGGTGTCAATGTAACTAGATTAGGACAAATCAAGCATCCTCTTGTATCGATCTCTATAGATTTATATCCCCAATATGCAGGATGCTTCCCCTAAGTCCTTCTTGGAGAAGTGCCTAGATAACCAAGTCTTTACTGTGGAGAGCATTCCTACATCATTCCCAATGATCGTGGATGTCATCACATATAATACCAAAAAGGTAATAGTGCTCCCACTTACATTCCTGTACACACAAGGCTCATCTTTATTCTTAACGAATTCATAAGATCTGATCACCTCATTAAATCTTATATTCTAACTTCGAGAAGCTTGCTTCAGTCCATAAATGGACCTAAGTAACCTGGACACCTTATTTGGGTTATCCCTAACCGAAAAAATAGCCAAAAATCGCATTGCGCTGAAATCAAAAACAAATTCTGTGCCGCGGCTGATTTCGCAGCCGCGCCATGAAATTTTTGTCAGCCATCTCAAGACCCTGGAACCACCCGGTGGCACATGGTCGGATGGGGCTTCAAGATAGTGTTTCGGGCGTTGAACACTTTCACAAGTTTGCACGCCAACTTGACGGAAACTTGCCTCGCGCCCAGCACTTGGGGAGTAGTTGTTTCATGGACTTGCAGCTGCTCATTCACCCTCTAAAGTCCTTGTTTTCCTCCTCTCTTTCTCTCTCGCTTGCACTCCAAGTGCTCGCCAATTGCTTGTAAAGCTTCCTCTCTTCGCGAGACGCCGGGACTTGTCCGTCGCTCGCTCCAACAACTAATCAACTTTCTTTTACAGTCCTACGGACCTGCAGACGAGGTTGCAGCTCTACTGACCTTTCATGGACGCAGTATGTCGCAAGGGCGCCCAAGACTTAGGCAATCCAAGCTAAGTCCGACCAAGGGGGCGTTAAAGGCGATTCTTGACTTAGGCAACTTCACTAAGCGGTGGCTTGCCGCAAGGGTGCCTCACCACTTAGGCAATTCTTGCTAAGTGCGTGACATTGTGGTATCGTGAGCAGTGCAAGCAATTTGAGCAAGCAGCGAAGAAACTTCGCAATCTCACCATGGCGAAACAACGTGGTGAATCAAGCAAGATGGGGCAAGCCGAATGTTGCCCCAAGCAGCCGCAGAGGGCTGTGATGTGCAAACTCGCCGCCGCCGCAGAGCCGCTCGTGAGGAACGGGCAAAGTTGAGCATGAGGAGCGAGAAGTGGGCTACTCTCCACGAGCGAGGAGGCGCAACTGAGCGCCAACCGGAAGAAAGACCCATAGAGAGAGGGTCACAGCGGTGGAAACCCGCTGATGTTCTTGAAGCGAGCTTGATGAACTCTACCAAGGCCAAAGTAGGCTTTTTGGCGAGAGAGCTCGCAAGAAGAAGTCAATCCCGGATCGACAAGGTTGAAGCCTTAGTCGACCGATCGACGGATGACACAAAGGACTCCGTGCAACATTTGCAAGAAATGGTGACGGAACTCACTTCCAAAGTGGCAATGCTCACAAGGGCGTTGAATGCGGGGAAGCAACACTCGCGCTGCGCCAACACAAAGCTTCAGGCGCCCACCCACATTGTTATGGGGGTGCTAGAGATGCAAAGGAGCTCGAGAACTTCCTGCTTGATATGGAACAAGACTTTCGAGCTACAAGGCCGACTGAGGACACCAAAGTTTCGATAGCGACTATGTATCTGAACGGTGATGCAAAACTTTGTGGAGAACCCGCTGGGAAGAGATTCAAGCAAGGTCGGTGCCGAGTGGACACATGGGACGACTTGAAGCGTGAGTTGAGAACTCAATTCCTACCCGAGAACACCGAGTTCATCGCAAGGAGGAAGTTGAGACAACTCCACCAAACGACTTCCATTCGGGACTATGTGAAGCAATTTTCTGCACTAATGTTGACATTCAAGATATGTCTCAAAAGATAAGTCGCTCAGCTTTCTTGATGGCCTGGCCATGGGCTCAACAGAACTTCATCGACGGAATGTCACCGATTTGGTCGAGCAATTGCAGCCGCAGTAAAGGCTTACCGACTTTGCTTCTTCAGAGGACCCGAGGAAGAAGAAGCAACCCACAGAAATCACAACCAAGGCACCCTCCCGGGAAGGAATCTAGGGGTGACCAAAGGAAGAAGAGTTTCCATAAGGGGCCAAACTCAAACGGCAGACCTCAAAACCTAGGACATGTTTCTCAAGTGAGGACCACAAGTGTATGGATCGCCCGCAAAAACAGCACTCAATGCCTTGTCGGCTTCCATCAAACCCCTAAGCGCATAAGGGTAAGGCAAGTTGCCCTCGCTCGAGTAGTTCGAAGCCGGGCAGCGACGATGAGAAGTCGCAAGGACCCCGAATGGGGGCGATGCGCTTGTTGAATGCATTCATGGGTCAAGTGGGGAGAACCCAAGCCGGCAACAAAAAGCAGAAGCAAAGTGAGTCGATGCACGTAAACATCGACTAATGGCCAAACCACCCGAGCAATGGTGGACACGGTGCTACTCACAACTTCATCGCCGATCGAGAAGCAAAGCGGCTTGGGTTAATCTTAGAGAAGAACCCAAGTCGGATGAAGGCGTTAACTCTGAGGCTAAGTTTAATCTCTGGCTAGCAAAGGAGTCTCCATCAAGATCGGATCGTGGAGTGGGCGACAAACATGATGGCGGTGCCATTGGATGACTTTCAAGTGATTCTTGAATGGAGTTCATGCATGCAAGCAAAGTTGGTGCCGATGCCGCTCCTAGACTCCATATGTCTAATGGGAGGTGACAACCCTCGTGGTGGTTTCGCCACCGAAGAGGAACCTGTGATCCCAAAGCAGCCTATCGTTGCTGGTAACTAAAGAAGGGCATACGCAAAGGAGAGTTAACCTTGTGGCTGCGATAAAGCTAGAAGCACTCGATGGGGAGGCCCAGAAGAACCCGCCGCGGTGGCAAATGTCCCAAGGAGTTCAAGATGTTATGCCACCCGAAAGTTGCCTAAAATTCTGCCACCACGTAGAGGCGTGGATCATCTTATCGAGCCGAGCCAGGAGTGAAGCCTCCAATGAGACCACCATACCGCATGCCCTCCCCGAGTTGGCAGAGCTCGTAAAGCGCTTAGATGAATCGCTAAGCGGTGGTCTCATCCGCAGTTCCAAAGCACCATTCGAGCTCCAGCTTTTTCGTAAGAAACAAGATGGGAGTCTCCGACTATGCGCCGATTATCGAGCCCTTAACAAGGTGACTCGTGAAGAACAAGTATCCCATCCCTCTCATTGCGGACTTGTTCGACCAACCGGGCAAAGCAAAGTATTTTCAAACTCGACCTTCTGGCCGGGTATGGCAAAGCGTATTGTCAAGGTGATGAAGTTAAGACTACCTCGGTGACCAGTGTATGGAGCGCTTGAGTTCCCGGTGATGCCTTTCGTTTAACCAACGCTCCACCACATTCTCGCACTCTTATGAACCAGCTATTCAAGGAGTATCTCGACAAGTTTGTGGTTGTCTACTTGGACGATATCGCTGCCTATAGCCGAACACTTGAGGAGCATATTGAACACCTCCGAACAATCTTCAAAGTTCTCGTGAGAATTCATTGTTCAGAAAAAGAGAGAAGTGCTACTTTGCTCGTAAAGAGATCTTATTCTTGGGGCATCGGATCGGCGATTTTGTTCCATTCAGATGGATAAAGCAAAGGTGCAAGCAGCTAGGATCGGCAACTCCAAAGAAGGTGCCCGAACCGAGATCCTTCCTGGGCTGGGTTTGTGAACTACTATCGACGCTTCATACCTGGGTATTCAAGCGCGCAACTCCACTAACAGAGTTGTCAAGAAAGAGCAGCCTTGGAGATGGTCCGACAAATGTGAAGCGGCATTCCAAGACCTAAAGGTCGCTGCTCGAAGAACCAAAGGCTCAAATTGCCGACTATGGGAAGCCCTTCAAGTCCATACAGATGCTTCAGCACTTCGCTATCGGGGAGTACTTATGCAGAGGGCCATCCCGGTGGCCTATGAAAGCCGTGAAGCTCAATGAGACCGAGCGGCGGTATCCTCGGCACGAGAAGGAGATGACAAAGCGGTGATCCATCGCTACGAGTGTGGCGACACTACCTTCTCGGATCGCGATTTGTACCGAGGACGACAACATCGCTTTGAGTTACTTTCACAGACTCAAAAGAAACTCTCCCAAAGCAGCACGATGGCGTGACTTTGGCGGAATTTGACATGGCAATGGAGTACAAGCCCGGAAGAGCAAATGTCGAGCCGATGCCTTGAGTCGGAAAAGTGGAGGCCGTGGAATGCTATGCAACTAGAGGGCAGAGGCCAAACAAGTCGGGCTTGTAATCCAACTTTCTTTCCCGAATCAAGGATGGATCGTGCAAAGTGATCCCAAGCAAGAACCTTGATGCAATTGATCCAAGAAGGCAAGGCACGACGATTTTGGGTCCAGGAGGGACTCGCCTACACCAAAGGGAATAGAGTTTATGTCCCTCGGTGGATAATCTGAGGCGTGAGCTTTTGAAGGAGTGTCATGATTCCTTTGGGCGTGACATCCGGTATTCATCGAACATTGGCTCTCATGGAGAGGGCCTTCTATTGGCCAAAAATGGGGATGGATGTGGAGGAATATGTTCTGACGTGCCTAACTTGTCAACAAGACAAAGTGGAGCAACGGAAGCCGTGGGACTTTTAGAGCCGCTGCCTGCACTCGTAAAGGCCGTGGGAGAGCATTTCTCCGACTTCATATCTAGCTTGCCGACAAGAGGGGGACTCGGATCGATACTTGTGGTAGTCGACCGATTTTCAAGTATGCAACCTTCATTGCCGCACCCTACAATCGCTCAAACAGAGGAAGCGCGGCTTAATGATGAAGAATGTGGTGAAGTATTGGGGAGTCCCGCACAATATTATAAGTGATCGAGATGCTCGATGGCTTCGGGACGATTCTCGACCGAGTTGTTCAAATTGTTGGGATCGGCTATACTTCTCCACAAGCCTCCACCCTGCACGGATGGCCAAACCGAAGAATAAACTCGCTCCTAGAGCAATATCTTCAGACTACGTGAGTGCCAATCAACGAGATTGGGTGAAGTTGTTGGACATAGCCCAATTCTCCTACAACTCGCAATGAGCTCAGATCCAACAAGAGCCCCTTTGAGATCATCATCGACAATGTACCATCGACTCCTCACACTTTGGCTATTGGATATACAGGAGTAGTCCGTCCGCGTATCACTTGGCGTAAAGAATGGCATCGAAATGCAGATATTGCGCGGGCCTACTTGGAGAAGGCGCCGTAAAGATGAAGAAGTGGGCAGACTTGGGAAGGCGACCCCAGAATACAAAGTCGGCGATTTGGTGTTGGTGAAGCTCCAACCAAAGATCACTCCAATTCTTTAGAAACAAAGTGCATAAAGGATTGGTGCGCAAGTATGATGGCCCTTCCCAATTGTCAAGAGGGTGGGCAATGTTTCCTACAAGTTGCAATCGCCGGCGTGGCTCAAGATGCATAATGTTTTCCATGCCAAAGAACTTGAAAGCCTACCACTCCGATCCGCAAGATGCTTTCGAGGCGTTTCAACTCGCCAACCTCCCACCGAGCTTCCTACGAGAAGCGAGTTGAAACCATTTTAGCAGATCGCAGACAACGCTACCCAATGGAGTCGAACAGATTGAATACTTGGTGAAGTGGCGTAAACTTCCCAAAACCGGCCGCTGGGAGCCGTAAGACACCCTCCGACATGAAGAAGCAACTATCAAAGCCTACCAAAGAGCGCCAACGAGGGCGCCGACAAATTTAAGTGGGGAGAATGTCACGAACTGGCCGTCGACACTCGCAAAGAACTTCGCCAACGCTCCGCTCGTCGCTTGCCCATGCTTGTACATATCTTTGGCAGCCTGTTTTGCCATGTTTTGGTGTGTTTTTCCTTGTAAAACAGCAGAAAACAAGCAGAAATGCAGCCACAGAGCAGTAACGATCGCCACGTGATCCGCCCGTAAATCCAAAAAAATTCTGCGGTGCCGCTGGCTGATTTTCGCAGCCGCGCCATGAAATTTTTGTCAGCCATCTCAAGACTCGAACCACCCGGTGGCACATGGTCTGGATGGGGCTTCAAAGATAGTGTCGGGCGTTGAACACTTTCACAAGTTTGCACGCCAACTTGACGGAAACTTGCCTCGCGCCTCGCACTTGGGGAGTAGTTGTTTGCGGACTTGCATGCCGCTCATTCACCCCTCTAAAGTCCTTGTTTTCCTCCTCTCTTCTCTCGCTTTTTGCACTCCAAGTGCTCGCCAATTGCTTGTAAAGCTTCCTCTTCGCGAGACGCCGGGACTTGTCCGTCGCTTCGCTCCAACAACTAATCAAACCGGGTGAACTCTGTACTCAAGTACTCACCTCCTCGATCTGATCGAAGGGTTTTAATACTCTTTCCTATCTCATTCTCCACTTCTCGTTTCCTCTTAGACTCACTTATACTCATGATATGTGGAGCTATATTTAGTATAAATAAACCATTATATATTGTTCCTCTCGTGATGATCTCAACATCTAATATTATTGAACAATCATTATTCTCAAAAACTAATTTATATCCACTAACTATCAAACATGAAATGGAAATAATATTTTTGATAATAGAAGGAACATAATAGCATGCATCTAATACAATAATAGCTCCACCAGGCAGATATAAGGTGACTTTGCCAACAACCACTAGAGCAACCTTTGCTCCATTGCCCATCTTAAGGTCCATCTCGCTTTTGTTCAATCTACTAGGTTCTGCTAGAACCTGCAACGAATTGCAGATATGATAAGCACTCCCGGTATCCAACATTCATGTGTTATCATAAAATTCTGACAAATGGAGATTGACTATGAATGTATCTGAAGCTTCTCCAAGCTTCTGTTTTGCCCTTTCTGTAAGGTACTCTTTACAGTTCCTCTTCCAGTGCCCATCTTTGCCGCAGTGGAAGCACTAGCCTTTGTCCTTTGTTGGGTCTTTCTTGGCAACCTTTGCCTTACCCATTTTTCCCTTGCCCTTCTTAAGGGATTTCTCAGCCTTCTTTTTCTTTCTAGTCTCACCAGCACAAAGAAACAGCTTCTCTTTCTTGATGGTGCTCTCTACTTCTCTCAATATATTGAGGAGCTCTTGGAGAGTCACCTCAAGTTTGTTCATATTAAATTTCATTATGAACTAAGAAAAGGAATCTGATAGGGATTGAAGCACAAGATCCACACACAGGTTATCCTCTAGGATCATTCCTAAACCTGTGAATTTCTCAATCCACTCAATCATTTTCAAGACATGGTTCTGAATCGGTGTCCCCTCAGTCATTCTGGCATGGAAAAGACTCTTTGATATCTCATATAACTGAGTTCTTCTCTATTCCTCAAATAATTTACGGAGATGTAGGAGCATGGAATTAGCATCCATATTTTTATCCTGTCTCTGTAACTCAGTAGTCATAAAGGCCAACATATAACACTGAGCAAGAGCGGAATCATCTATGTACTTTACATAATGAGCGATCTCATCCTCGCTTTCCCCTTTGTCGGCGTAGGGATTACTTGTATCAAGGTCATATGTGATTTTCTCTACCATGAGAACGATTTTTAGATTGCGAAGCCAATCCATATAATTTGGACTAGTGAGACGATTGACATCAAAGATGCCACGTAAAGGATTTGAAAGCGACATTTTCTGAAATTAAAGATGTAGCAGTAAATAAATAACAAGCGAGACTTTGCAAAATTAAACAATTAAGATAATGACTTCTATCTTAATGTACTCCCACTAATTTTTTTGCAAGGCACACAACACCCTTTGGTATGTAAATCGGAGACCCCCGAATCTCTAGTGGGGATCGGGATCAATCGGCGTCTTAACGTAACCTCGAGGACTCAACCAATCACGTTAAGCCCAGTAAAGATAGACAACTCTTGCCAATCATAACTTCTTATGATTCCCATCCTGTTCGGCCTCCGAACCACCATGGCCTCGAGGGACTCGACTAACCATGATGTTTGATTAAGTCATCACCATCATTACAAGATGAGTCTGATTCGGTGATATACTCTCGATGGACTCGACCAAGCATACCATGTCCTTAGGTCACCGATGACATCTCTATGCCGTAGATAAGATAGCGAAATGCGATATAGGTGAGTCTCGAGGGACTCGACCAACTCAACTTGCACCAAGAATCGATTCCTAGCTATAACGATGGAAGGCCACGTGGCTCAATCTAATTACCTCATATTTACTAACTTAATATTATTAATAGATGGGATTTTTGATTTGGTCTCCTAACAAAATGTGTCACACACATACATATTTAATATATATATAATAAGTGTATAACCAATTACACATCACATGACACCTAACCAATCACACATCACATGAGCAATCACACCAGATGATCATGGACTACATCCTAATGTGATCAGGCCCGAGCCAGTGGACCCAATCACTCACATCAAGATCTATGTGTGCTTCGACGCATCTCCATGCCCTGTGATTGTCCTTCTTGCTTCGTTGGTTTTGTCGGCATCTCAACGCATCTCCATGCGTCGGATCGTCCGTCCTGACCTCGTGGGTCCTACTATCGCTTTCATGCTCCTGTTGTGCCTCCTCGTGTAATAACAATAAATTACAAGCACGCAGGCCCGACAATAAATGAGAAAAATAGAGATTCGCAAGCCTCAATAATAATAATCACATGTACATACATCACATCACAGTCCATGATCATCATCCACATCATACATCACATGTATATATTATTTTATAAGACTACTAGATAAAAAAATAATAGTTAATTAAACTATTTAATTAATATATATATATATATTTGAAATCAGGGATATAGAGAGAATTTTTTAAATTCTAAGGGGCATTTTGGTCATTCGACCAGAAGGGAAAAAATTAAATTTTCTAAAATTTTGAGGGGCGATTTGGTCATTCGACCAAAGGAGATAAAATTTGAATTTTATAAATTCTCAGGGGCAAACCTATCTTTTGCCCGTAAATCCTAATCCCTCTTCTACCTGCTTGAGTTGCGGTTGTTGCCACCTCAGCAGGGCGGCCGAGGGGCCACGCGTCGCAAAGCAGTAAGCGCGAGACCATGGCTGGCGCTGTTGCCCCCGCCATGGTGGTGCCGCTCGCTCAAGCGCCACCCACGGGCATCTTGGCGTGCGAGCGGCCAAAGACTACCTCGGTCAGCGGCGCTAACCTGGCGCGCGCATACGTCGCAGCGCCGCCAGACGGGCAACCCCCACGGCGACGCCACCATGGCGCTTTACGCGATGAAGCGCAGCGCGCAGCGGCTGCCACCGACCCTTGCGGATAGGTCGCCTACTAGCGAAGCGCGCTGCCCTTGCGCAGCACGTCGCAGGCCGCCGGCGTAGGCAGCTTGCAGGCGCTGCCTGCTTGCGGCCCACAGCCCAACGGTCGGCTGCCGCCTGCACGCAGGCCGTCGACTGCTGCCGCTCACACGGCCATGGCTGCAAACAGCCTAGGCCGTGGGCTATTTAATGTGGCGCAGCAAGAGGCAGCAACGATTCGCCCTTCCTCACCTTTTGCATCAACGATTTTGATGACAAGACCTGTTCTAAATCACAACACATGTAGTTTAAGATCCGATCTTCGCACAAATAATCTGGCTTTGATACCACTATTGGGAAATCCTTCTAGGGAGCGACAACTCATGCGCAGCGGAAGAACAAAAACAAAACACCCCAGATTTCCCCTAGAAAGTTTTCGTCATCGTGCGAAGATCGGTGCATCAAAACAAATCCGTGAAAACTGTATATGTTAAAGAAAATACCTAGGGAGATCGTATATCCCTAAATCCCTACAGATCTGTAGGAAGGATGAAGGAGGTCAAGCGTCCTCCTCTCTAGCGGTATCCACACGGCAGGGACTGCAATGATGCACTTCTCTAGGGAGAAGAGAACAGGAGGTAGCTTGTTAGAACCCTCCGCAGATTCTAAGCTTAGGGTTGATCTCTATAGGGGATCGGCATCTTTGGAACTCTATAGGGGTTCCTTCCTCCAAGTTGCTGTACAAAGGCTGCTAAAGGATTGATCTATTCATTGATTAAAAGAGGATGAATACATGGTTATTTATAGGGCTTCTAAGCCCCAACTCCTAATAGGACTCTTACTCAAGACTCCTACTTCTAACTAACTTCTAATTAGGACTCCTTCTCTAATAGGATTCCTAATTCTAATAGGACTTTTTCCCTAATATGACTTCTACTTCTAATAGGACTCTTTCCCTAATAGGACTTCTACTTCTAATAGGACTCTTTTCCTAATAGGACTCCTACTTCTAATAGGACTCTTTTCCTAAGAAGTAACCTAACCCTAACCTAGCCGGCCTCTTCACCTCTTTAATAAGGGTCGGCTAGATAGGATTTACATGAATGTCCTTATCAATGAAACTAAATTAGGACTCTCATAGCTAGAGTCCTAACATGGCTACCAAGAGAACTCTCAGCCTATAGAGTTTTGCTCGTGAAGACCCTATCACGATCACTTACAATAGATCTCGACATCCCATGTAATTTTACAATATTCTCCATAAAGATTTGAGCAATACTAGAAACAGTGTAGGGCTTACGGATGGCACAAAAGTGAGCATACTTTGTAAGGTGATCAACCACGACAAAAATTATACCTTTTCCTTGTGATGAGGGAAGCCCTTCGATGAAATCCATTGGTATATCAGTCCATATTGATTCTGGGATGGGTAGAGGTTGTAACTTTCAGGACTTGCCACTGTCTCACCTTTTGTGTAGATCAGAGATGCCCTTGTCTTTTTTTCTGTTGATGGGTTAATGGCATGGGGTGGTGGAAGGTTAGGACAATAAATCGGTGATTGAAGGGTTCAATTTGTAATGGTTTCTTGTTTTGGGCTGTGGTTTTTATGTTGTTAGGGTTATGAAACTAGGTTATGATGGCTGCGTCTTGAGGCTAGAGGGATGCCCTAAAGACGTCTTGGTTTGTGGCAGCAAGGTGGCTAGGGTTTGGTAGGTTACGGAAAAGAAAAAAGGACAAAGGTGCAATACCAGATTTTTCACCGAAAAAATTCTAGCAGTAAAGATGTAATTTTTCCAGAAATTTTCAAAAGAGATTCAAGTAAAACTTAAAGGAGATCTACTGATAAGGAAGAGGTAATACTATAAAAAATTTCGTAGGAAGAAACGACAACAAGAGGTTTGGCAAAATTGAGAATCACGGAGAGGTATTATAGCAGATTTTTACGTCTAAAGTGCAGTAGATTGGACGTAAAAGATAAGTGGTTTTTATTGAGAATTTTTCAACAAAACCAAAGGGAAAACCACTGTTAGGAAGTGTCAAAGCCGCCGTAAAAATTCCATAGAGATTTGGATAGAAAAAATGCAGTAGCAAGATCAAAAAGGCAGTGCTATGCGGTTGAAATTCTGCAGTGTGACTTTCGTTGTAGAGATGAAAACTTTACGACGAAAAGTTTATGCAGCAATTATAGGAACAAATTTTTTTGGATTTTTTGAATAAGGATAACTAAATTGTAGCAGTAGTAGGGTAGATAACCAGAACCTATTGCAATTCACGGGAAGATCCAAGGATGATCTACGGCGGTGGAGATGACGGCGGAATTCAACAATGATCTTCTAAGCAATTGTGGAAATTACTTTGCGCGGTTGTGGAGGGCTGGTGGATGGCTATGGAAGGGCAGCGAGACGCCAAGAATGCTGCTCTGATACCAAGTGTTAGAACCCTCCGCGGATTCTAAGCTTGGGGTTGATCTCTATAGGGATCGGCCTCCTTAGAACTCTATAGGGTTCCTTCCTCCAAGTTCTTTGCACAAAGGCTGCTAAAGGATTGATCTATTCATTGATTAAAGAGGATGAATACATGGTTATTTATAGGGCTTCTAAGCCCCAACTCCTAATAGGACTCTTACTCAAGACTCCTACTTCTAACCAACTTCTAATTAGGACTCCTTCTCTAGTAGGATTCATAATTCTAATAGGACTTTTTCCCTAATAGGACTTCTACTTCTAATAGGACTCTTTCCCTAATAGGACTTCTACTTCTAATAGGACTCTTTTCCTAATAGGACTCCTACTTCTAATATGATTCTTTTCCTAAGAAGTAACCTAACCCTAACCTAGCCGGCCTCTTCACCTCTTTAATAAGGGTCGACTAGATATGATTTACATGAATGCCCTTATCAATGAAACTAAATTAGGACTCTCATAGCTAGAGTCCTAACATGGCTACCAAGAGAACTCTCAGCCTATAGAGTTTTGGTTCCCTCCTATTTACAGAGGCCCCCTATAAACCCTAATGGATCTTGCCGTATTGGGTATTGGATCTCTATCCAATTGCCCAAACCTCTTGGATTAGTGTGTCTCTACCCAATAATCTCTTATTAGCAATTATTGGAACTCGTCTTAGGATCCAATAATTCAGGGGCTTAATGGATATCAAATAAGATATGGGTACTAGCGGATATCTCATATACGAACCTCTACTCGTCGCACCTACCATATATGTGTGATCCTCTAGGCCCAATATCGAGCTGACCATGAGTTATACTTGTCAGAACTCTTTCTGACTTAGTAAATTATTATCTCTATAATAATTCACCCAACTCATCAACTACGGACGTACTAGGCCACTACGCCATAGCATCGAGCATCGAGGGAATCCAATCCTTTGGACCTATCTCATCCTCGTTACCATGTACCTATAATCCATCATCCATCTAATATCCCAAAGACCCTATACCGGGCATGGTGCTGTAAGGCTCATACGATCTCTCCTCAAGTCTTGCTCTTATCAGATTCTCTTGGAGAACTCATTCTCTCTCAATCCGAATAACCTTGGCCAAGGATTTGTTCAAGCAAGAATACATGGGATATTCCTATCATGATACCGAGAGCGGATGATCCTCTATTGACACTCAATAGCCCTCGTAAGGTTGGCTATCATTCCCAATAACCGACTATACTAGATCTGGTTTCCAAACCTATAAGTTCAGTATCAAAGAGTAGCTCATACAGGATATCATTGGTGTCTCAAGTCTAAGGACCAAATATACTATTGGAACTATGGAATCACTGTTTGACGTGAGGAATCAATAACCATCAAGCATTCCGTAGGCGAATCAATCAGTGAACTCATTCCCTAATGAGCACCCGCCTGACTGCACCTTAGTGTCTCCATACGAGTAGCTATGAGACCAACCACCTCCATCATATGGACGAGTATACAGCACACCAGTCTATCCGGTTATCTCGATGTCCCTCTCGAGTAACCTATGACCAGGATTATTTAGGGTCTGTGTTTAAAGGTAAACAGGTCTCATTATCGTGATCTCATCACGATCGATTCCATTGCATGATCTAATGAAATCACAATATATGCAACACGCAAGATAAAGTGATAAAATATTTAATAATAAACAAAGAGAAAGAGTGCATATCAAGTCATAAGTATCATCACTTATGTGATTGGCTTGTAGGGCACATATGACTAGCAATAGGTACATGATAAGCGAGGGTAGATATGTCTAAACGATTGAATTCCCTGATCGTCTAGGACATTGCTATGTAGTAACCTAGTACGTCCATAGCTAAATCGATGAGTCAAGTGAATTATTATGGAGATAATAATTCATTAAGTCAGAAGGAGTTCTGACAAGTATGACTCATGGCCAGCTCGATATTGAGCCTAGAGGGTCACACACATATAGTAAGTGTTGCGACGAGTAAAGATTCGGATATGAGATATCCGTCGAGAGCTCTGTATTATTAGATCTCACTAAGAGATCCAATAAAAGCTAGATTGGGTAGAGACCCATTAATCTAAGAGGCTTAGATAATTTGATGGAGATCCAATACCCAATAGGGCGGGATCCATTAGGGTTTACAGGGGACCTTTATAAATAGAAGGGAACCAAAGATCCATAGGCTGAGGGTCTTCTTGGTGGCCACCTCTGTTCTCCTCTCCCGTAAGAGCATCATTGTAGTCTCTACTGTATAGATATCGCTAGAGAAGAGGACGCTTGACCTCCTTCATCCTCCCCCATGGGTCTACAGAAATCTCAGGGATAAACGATCTCTCTAGGCACTATCGTTTTTTTTACACACGCAATTTTCGGATTCGTAGATTTGTTTTTTATGCATCGATCTTCGTACGACGATGAAATCTTTATAAAAATTTAAGATTTTTATTTTTTATTCTTCCGTTATGTATGAGATATTACTCTCTGATTTTCCAATAAATGTTTCATGCAGCGCAATGTCAAATGAGTCAATCAATCATTTTAAAGAGCTCATGACCCTGGGACAGAGTGGCTACAGGCTGAGAGGACTGCCACCGTATTTATGTGGTCAGGTTTGATCCCACTGTCAGTCATCTGATTAAAAAGTTTCAAGGCAGCAATTCCCACACCTTGTATTCCGGAACCTGCTATCATTGAAGTGTATGACACCTGATCACACGGTTGGTCAGCAAGTCGAAGACCCTTCTAGCAACTAAGATTCTTCCAGACTTTGAGTACATGTCAATAAGGGAGTTCCAGAGTAATAGGTATCCCTTGAAATCATGTTTAGTGATGTAGCAGTGTAACTCTTGCCCATGCTGAAGGTTTGCAACACGGGCACATAAGGCGAGGTATGTCACGACAGTTACATAGTTTGGTTGAACTCCTGATTGCACCATGTCTCGAATTATAAAAGAAGCTTCCTCTGCTTGGTCTGACAGGCCAAAGCCGGCAATCATTGTTTTCCATGTGACCAAACTCCTCATTTTGGCCATTTGAAACAAAAGGCAAGCATGCTCCGTGTCTTTACATCTATAGTACATTGTAATCAGTGCATTGCGGACGCTCTCAATTCCATCACCGCAGCAACGAGTCGCAAACCCATGAATCTCTTTCCCTAATTTTAAAGATCCAACATGAGAACAAGCACTCAGACCAACGACCAGCGTCACAAAGTCAACCTCAGACCCATGCATGGTCACCTCAGAGATCAATCTCAATGCTTCTCTAGGATTGCCCCTTTGCAAATGACCACTGACAATTGTGTTCCACGTAACGCTATTCACCTCTGAGCCCTCCGCTCTCATCTGTTCGAACAATTGGAATGCTTTCTCCCAGAGTCCCCACGATGCATACCCTGACACTATAGTATTCCATGACACCACATCTCGCTCCGGCATTTCGTCAAACAGCTTCCTCGCAAAACCTAAGGCGCCACACTTTACATACATTGCGATCAACGCGTTCTGGGAAAAAATGTTCCACTCCATGCAGCTTTCATTAATTGAGCTGCAAGCCCTGAAGGACGGCCTGCTGGGAAGAGGAGCAAGAGAAGACGGATGAGGGAGAGTGGAGGACAAGGAGAGAGGAAGCAGGGGAGCGGAGATGGAGGGAGATGGCGGTGGTGGCTTCGGAGAGGTGGTCCTGGGTGTGTGTGTATATATATATATATATATATATATTTGGATTGAAAGTTATATTTGGACTGAAAAGCCCCAATTAAGTTTTAGTAAAGTAGGACAAAAGTCATGGTTTAATTTCCAATTGAAATGGAATTAGAATTCTTTGCCTTAAATGTATAAATACACATTTATACATTGTGTCTTAAACCAAAATACAGTATATTTTGATTAAAAAATTACAGGATCCGAGAAAAAAAGAGATAATTAAATAATATATATGTAATTCTTTGCCTGATACAATTGTGTTTGCTTGCACTAATTGACATAGATATGATTATACAATTTGAGGGTTGAAAACAAATAGGAAACTAAGAAATAAAGTGTTGCCATTCCTTAATTAATGAAATTAAGAAAACAAATAAAAATGAGTTAGCCACCCATTTTAATTTCAAAGTTGTTTTTGTAGTGAAACTTAACCCAGTTCTTATTCATCTTTTCACATTGTGGAGATTCATAAGATCTTAATAGATTGAAGGGATTGTATTTTCAAATGTCATATTTTTCATGTTAGAGGGGATGTTGGAATTTAGTATCCAACGAAATATTTTCTACTATCTTAAGATTATAGGTTTCTCACCCATCAAATGTTCAAAAGAGTAGGTTTGTGAACTAAGTGGTTGTGTATGGTGCACTTTTGTTATCCTATTCATCCATTAGGCTTTATGTTACAAAAGAGATGAGATGCTATTGGATTTGGTCATCGACAAGGATTTGAACTGCATGCAGAATTCACTATTGTGTTGTACTCAAATTAATGTTGGTGTCAATTCATCAACCCTTTGGTTTCCCAATTACGATAGTTGATTTGATCATCCTTATGTCATTGTACGTAGCTCTTACGTCAGTAAACCATGTGAATCTCTTTGTTTCCATTAAGTATTTTACTCGTAGTGATAGTTATATTTGGATTTATCAAGGATTTTATATGATTAAAAATCTAACAAAACAATAAAAAAATGATTGGAACAAATTATTTTTTCTTTAGAAAGTAAATTATTTTGACTACAACATTCGAGATAGTGTCTCATTCTTCGATAATAATTGTGCCAATATGTTGTTAGGTTCATGCTCATACAACTTTTGAAAGAAAAGAGTTATCACCTTCAAATAGTTGAGGAAGAATGCACTCCAAAGAACAACAAGACATTTTAGAGAAACACAATGTTTTTATCCGTCTTACACATCTTTCTCCTTGTCATTATTTTCAACAAGCCAAAGCAAACAAAATATCATGTATATATGACATTTTTATTATTCTTATTATGCTGGTTGACAAAGAGGCATTCAGAATCTCTAACAAACATTATGATTTAATGCAACAACATCCTTCAGGCTTGCATATCGAAAAAGAACCAAAGCGTCCGCATGGCGCGAAACAATCACCATCCGACTTGCATGGTACTCCGATATATATGCAAGTTTCTTTTGGCTCCTTAATTGGGCTTTCTGTAAGTAAACATAATATTGAAGTAGCAATAAGAAGTTAGAGAACCCTCAAGAGCGTTTACATTGAATTCAAATAATAAAATGATAAAAAAAATATATATGTGACAAATGATCCTAATATATACCAGTGGATGTCGTAAGTATGACAAGAGATAAAACCAAGAGACCGATGATGAGAACAGAGAGCTTGGAAGCCATTTGTGATAGACCTGATGAAAAGAAAATTGAGAATAAAAGGTTGACGACTATAATATCAAGACTTTCAGAAGTAGCACTTACCTGGAGTTATCAAAATCTCTTTTTTTTTTTTGTTAGCTATGTGATGGTGTCGAGAAAGGCCATTAAATAGAACCTTTATGATTGCATGAGATTTGCTCTATGCTAGTTTTGGGTTCAGTCGATGAAAATTTACAAGTATTCATTGAGCATATTTAAAGTATGATATGCCAGAGATGATTCATTGAACCATAATTTGAAAAATAAAATATTTTATTTAGATTTACTCTCATGGAAGTATATCAAAAACAAATATAGCAATATATTTCTATTTAACTTAATCATAAGCTGTTCCATCGATAGTTGTTTTTGATTTATTCCATGGTACTTTTGTGAGTTTATTTAATATTCAATGAAATTATCTCGGCATATAATTTATAAGACCTGATACATTTAACCAAATTTTCCAAAACAAAAGTCTCTTGTCCAAATTCACTCTTCGAAATCTATATCAAATGCAAATAAACCAATAGGTCTTATTTAGTGAATCGTAGGTTGATTTGAAAGATGTTGATATTGTTCCTATTATTGCACCTGTAATTGGAACGATATCAAAATATATAGCATACATGAAGGACTATTGGCTGCCGGTAAAACAATAGTACTGAAATCCATACCTTTTACATTAAGAAGTTATAGTCTTCCACCAAAAACAAGTTGCAACTTCTTCATTTCTTTCTGTGTCCCATAGAGTGTTGACAAGTATAGTTTGTCAATAATTCATATCCATTTATATGGCACAAACAAAGCTGTGTGGTTTAACTAATTCTTCTAGTTTCATTTTCAAGCATAAAGAAGAATTCATAGCGGATCAATGTTACAGCTCAATTGCAAAATTGGAAATTATTGACAGTTCAAGAGAATGTTGATCTAGTCATTCACTTAAGCTTGGAAGTTTCGGATGGAATATGAATAGGCGAGATATAATTAGTTAAAATTACCTCACCTTATTCATTTGTTGTGATTTCTAATAATCTAGGTTGATGTGATCTTTAAATTTCTTGAAATATAATTTTTTTAGGAAAATTTTGAAGATAACGTAGCTTTCACCCAATATAAGATTCATGTACTTAGGAGTAAGAAATGTCATGTGTATGTTGAAAGTGTTGTGTGCGACACAAGGAGTGTTGTGAATCCCAAAAATCAAGTTTGACTGTAATGGTTTTGTTCTAATTTCTGGGATCAAATCATTGTCTTTAGATAGCATTATCATGTTGCTGATAACGGTTATCATCACATGTTAATTCAAAGATATGATATATTATAAAAAATGTCTTTAACTTGTTAGGTGGATACAAAGTGAAAGCCTGCAATGCATGACTCTTAAGTGTGTTGCATGATTCATGAAAACTAACGTATGCACTCCATTTCTATATTTCTAGTCTTTCATTGAAAGACTTGACAAAGCCATGATTCGTGAAAACTAAATGTGAAACCAGCAAATGCCCTGTCATAGTGGCCTGTTCAAAATTTCAAGCAACTCCTCACATTCAAGTAGTGCCCAATAACTACACTAAACCCCCACTAGGTTATGGATTGCTACCAAACCCATTTATAAGAGAATCTCATTTATATCAGCTCAGGGGCCAATGTCTCTTTTAATCATCATCACACTTTTCTACATTTATGAGACTTGAGCTCCAGTCCAAATACGCTTCGATAAAAAAGTGTCATCCTTTTTAACCTATGTTGGAAGTATAGCTCCTTCACCTTGAATCCCTTCGAAGCTATAAGATAGCAGCCATTTGCCCTCTTGTAAGCTTAGATGTAGGAGTGGAATAGGTTCGGCATGCAATGATGTCAACATAGTAATATTTCCCGATAAAGATAATCAAATAATATCTGAGATAATAATATCATCCATCAGTGCAAACATACCACAATTAGTGGATGGAGGAAAACTAAAGTCTAGCCTTCATGGCATCGACATAGAAGCCGAGGCACATGCACATCGAGTCACATGGATGTTACTCGATCGAAGGAACTTATATCTAGTGCTTATCTAGGATGGACTATTTTAGGTATAAGCGCTCTTGATACTTGGGGGTCAGAATAGAGCTCTCCATGATATGAAGATTTACGACGATCTTTGGATTATCATGATCATCTCACTCAAGGAGAAAAAATGATGTGACACACCCTCTCATTCTTTGGCTATCCAAGGACTTCAACTCCCTTGACCATATATCAATTAAGAGAGCATGACTCAAATGGTAAGAGAGAAGATATCTTTTTTTATCTAACAAAGGAGACTAAGATTAATGATTCATAGGTCTATGAGATAAATGTTGGGTCCAGCTCATATGTGGGCTTGGACTAATTGATTTGGGCATTAAGCCCAAATCAGATTTATTTTAAAAAAAAGGGAGATGCGCATGAAGAGGTGTGTGGTGAGGGCAGCAAACATGTGCATGCAGCGAGTAGCGACGATGCAAGAAAAAGAACAGAGAGAGAAAGAGGAGAGAGAAATCTAAGATTTTGAGTTTTCTACTGGATGATCAAGTAATTAAATTTTGTCGCTTTTAGTCTAAATTTTATGTACAGAATTCTTGCAGTAAGCTCTATTATCTTAACGGTGCTTTGATTTATAGTTTATCATCTTTGAGGAACTTTTTTGCTATACATACTCGATGAGACCTAAACCTTTTATTTGATGAAATTCATTTTTGGTGATGATGATATGTTACTGTTGAGCCAAGATATGTGTTCTTGATGTTATTATGATCCTCTTGTTATTTTGGAGAAGATTTATTATAAATATGTTATTATTATTGGTAATAGTGGAAGTTTGAAGTGGACTAAGGTCCTATGGTTTTTCCACATTGGGTTTTTCACGTAAAAATTCGATGTCTCACTTATGATTGATTCATTGTTCTCATTGTTTATGCTATTCTGGTTAATATTTGTTTTTGGTAACAAGTTGGTATTTTGATGAGAAACTCATTTTGATACACAAACAAAGAAAAGAATTATTCCATTATAACATGTTTTTCCCAACAATAAAGAGGTGGGGATAAAAGGCTTAGAGAACTCAAGTGATGGCTTAGGATGCAAAGTAAGCCCCAAAACAATGGGATGGACTTTTTATAGCCTTGAACCTCTGATTCAACTCCCAAAAGTCTCATCTTGCTTTCTACTCAACTTTTCCACTCGATCTCTAGTAGACTCAACAATTTGTAAATTTTTCACTCGTTGAAATACTAACCAAAGAAAAAGCTAATCGACCATTGCATCCTTCTTGAGCTAAGAATAAAAAAAATACACTCAAGATATCCTTCTTGTGCTAAATATAAAAAATACACCTAAGACGCCCTTCTTAAGGGTATCAAAAATATGTTTGAGATGTTTTTTTCTTGAGCCATCAAAAATATGCTTGAAATGCCCTATTTGGGTTGAACATAAAAAATACAACCAAAATGTTATTCTTGAACTAAGCAAAAAAAATACATCTAAGATGCTAAACATAAAAAATGCATCCGAGAAGCCTTCTTAGGTTAAGAAGAAAAAATGACTAGTTTCTTAGGGTTAATGTTCAAGTAAAAGAAAAAAAATTATAAGTGATCAATGTTATAAGTTAAATAAGATGTCAGATAACTCTAAGAGCCTCTTGAGCTAGCCACCCATTTTAATTTTAAATTTTTTTTGGATGGAATATGTTATGGTGAGACTTAATTAGTGAATCTTAACCTAGATCTTATTCACCTTCTCAAGGAATGAAAATTCATAAGATCTCAATATAAGAAAAGCTGAAGAACATAATGTGTTTCTAAATCACTATAATAGAAACACAAGGAAACTAAATGTGGAAACGAAAAATTGCATACCTCTAGTCATTATTGTCAAGAAATTTCTATAATGATTTCTCTTAGTATTTTGGCTCTTCTCTGCTCAGAACTCTCACTTTAGATAGTGTAAGAAATCTGAAGACTTAAAGAGAGATCAAGCCAAGGGACCAAAACCTCCTTTATATAGATGTTCCCCATCAAGAACATTTATTACTATCAAATTTATAAGGTTTAAAAATTAATTCAAGTTTGTAATGTTTATACCATAATTAAGAATTTTAATGATAATAAATAAAAATTCAATAATAATGGTTAATTCATAATGAATGAAAAATTAAAATATTTAAATCATAATAAATGGAGAAATAAATGATAAACTTAATGAGAATAGTTACATTCTCTAAAATCAATAAAAATCAATAATAATAAGGAACAATTATAATCTCCCACTTGGTCCATACGTTTAACTTTATAATTTGAATTAATCTAATCGAATAATTTTCTTAAGAAACAAATACATGAATCATAGCGATAAGTCCTCTAAGAGCAAGTATTATCATCCATGTATCAAGATATATTTAGTTTATTAAGAATTAATCTTAATATGATAATATTACTTAATGAATAAACCTTATGTTTATTCTTAGTCCAGCATAAATATATTTTCTTAAATTAATGTACACATGAAGAAAATATCACAATATATATAAGAGTTTCAATACAATTACAAAGTGGAACCAAGTCCTATTTTCTCTACATGATCCTTGAATTTCAAAGGTAGCATGCCTTTAGTCAAAGGATCAGCAATAATCAATTCAATGCTAATGTGCTCAATGACCACTTTTTTTTCTTTTACACGTTCTCTTATGACTAAATACTTAATGTCAATGTGTTTAGTTCGACTTCTACTTTTATTATTCTTAGCCATAAAGACAGCAACTGTGTCACAGAAAATTCTTAATGGCCTAAAAATAGAATCCATAATTCTAAGCCCTCAAATGAAACTCTTAAACCATACACCATATAAAGTAGCCTCAAAATAGGAGACAAACTCAGCTTCCATGGTAGAAGTAGCAATCAAAGTCTCATTGACATTTCTCTAAGAAATAGCTCCACTAACCATCATAAAAATGTATCCTGATATTGATTTACGAGAATCAACACAACCGGCGAAGTCTGAATCTGAGTAGCTAATCACATCCAGATTGTTTGTATGTCTATACATAAGCATATAATCTTTGGTTCCTTGAAAATACCTCATCACTTTCTTTGCAGCTCTCTAGTGGTCCATACCTGGATTATTTTGATATCAACCTAGCATCCCCATAGCAAATGCAATATCAAGTCTAGTACAGACCTGGGCATAGATAAGACTTTCTACGACAGAAGTATATGAGGTGTTTTTCATTGATTCCCTCTCAAGGTTGTTCTTCGGGCATTGGTTCAAATTAAACCTATCACTTTTCACAATGGGAGCAATGCTTGGTGAACAATCCTACATCTGAAATCTTTCTAAAAGCTTATTGATATAGGTTTCTTGTGATAGACCTAAAATATCTCAAGGTCTATCTCTATGGATCTTAATGCCAATGACATAAGATGTTTCACCTATATCCTTCATATCAAAGTTTTTAGAAAGGAATTGTTTCACCTCATGAAGCGAACCCTTATCATTGGTAGCAAGTAAAATATCATCTACGTATAAAATAAGAAAATATATTTTACTCTTACTGACCTTCTGGTATATACATTGATCCATGGGATTTTCAACAAATTCGAATGAAGAAATCACTCTATGGAATTTAAAATACTATTAGCGGGAGGCTTGTTTTAAACTGTATATAGATTTCTTAAGCTTACAAACCAAGTGCTCACCAACACTAGAGGAGAAACCTTCAGGTTGTTTCATATAAACCTCCTCATCTAGATCTCCATTAAGAAATATTATTTTTACATCCATTTATTGCAACTTAAGGTCAAAATGAACAACCAATGCCAAAATGATACGAAGGAAATCTTTCTTTGATACAGGAGAAAATGTCTCCGTATAATCGATTCCCTCTTTTTAAGTAAATCCTTTTGCAACAAGTCTTGCTTTGTATCTCTTAATGTTACCTAATGAATCTTTCTTGGTCTTAAAGACCCATTTGTAGCCAATAGTCTTTGCTCCATTAGGCAACTCTACAAGATCCTAGACTCCGTTGATCCTCATAAAATTTATCTCTTCTTTCATAGAATTATACCATAAATATGACTCTTTACAACTCATGGTTTGTGAAAATGTTTCAGGATCATTTTTGACTCTAATATTATAGTCAGATTCCTGTAGATATACAACATAATCATTATGAATTGTTGATCTTTTATTTCTAGTAGATCTTTTTAATGTTGTATCAATATTTCCCTGAGAAACTTATGGTTCAACTAATTGTTCAGGAGCTTGCTGTAATTCCTAAACTGCTTGATCTATTATAATACTGTTAGCAACTTGTGGAATCTCAATGATTGGTTGTTCAACATCAGTTTGTACTTGAGGAGTGCTATGAACTATAACCAATCTATCATTTGATATGGAAGGTTGAGATTCTATATGATCATGTGCAGAAACTATGTTCCTGAATTGATCGCTCCCATTGATCATGTCAACCTTAAGAAACTTAGCATTTCTTGATTTCATAATCATAGTTGTATGAGATGGACAATAAAACTTGTAACCTTTGGACTTTTCAGCATATCAATAAAATACCCATTGATAGTTCTTGGGTCCAGTTTCTTCTCTTGTGGATTATATATTCTGACCTCAGATGAACATCCCCAAATGCTAGGAAAATATATGTCGCAAACTCGATTTCTAACCTTTCCATAATTCAAATGATATCTTTGGGACAGCCTTGGTTGGAACTCGATTTAATATATACATAGTCGTCTTTAGTGCTTCAATCCATAAGAATTTAGAAAGATTGGAGTTGTTAATAAGAATTTAGAAAGATTGGAGTTGTTAAGCATCCTCTGCACTATATCTAATAATGTTCAGTTTCTTCTTTCTACAACACTATTTTGGTCTAGAGAACCAGGCATGGTGTATTGGGCAATAATCCCATATTTTTGAAGAAACTTAGCAAAAGGACCAAGTGTTTATCCATTCTCAATATATCTACCAAAATATTCTCCACCTCTATCTGATCTCATAATTTAATTTGCTTACCACATTGGTTCTCAACTTCAATCTTAAAGACTTTGAAGGCATCCAATGCTTCGTTTTTGTTATGAAGAAAATAGATATACATATACCGTGAGTAATCATCTATAAAGGATACGAAGAATTTCTGACCATTTATGTCCATGTTTGGATAACATATATCAATATGAATAATCTCTAATATATCTGAACTCTTATTAGTACCTTTCTTAGACTTATTGGTCTGCTTTCCCTTAATACATCCATCTCTAAAGTACTAAGTTTGTCATCACAAGTTCTAAAATCAAGAGTACTAAGTACTCCATCATTAACTAATATCTTAATTCTCTCTATAGAGATATATCCTAATCTTTGGTGCCATAACATAGAGGAGTCTTCATTAATATTACACCTTTTAATGCCAGCGTGAACATGCATTAAACTATAAGTGTCATTATTTTGTAAGAAAATATGATAAAGACCATCAAACAAAATACCATTCCAAAGCACAATCAGATTTATATAATAAACTAAATGATGCGTCTTAAAAATTAAAGGAATATCCAAATTGTACAAGTCTGGAAACAGAATCAAGTTTTGTGAGAAACTTGGTACATAAAAGGTCCTTTCTAATTTTAAAATAAAACCACTACTTAAAGTTAAAATACATGTTTCAATTGCCTCTACATGTGAGCCCATCTTATTACCTGATAAGATGCTTTGCTCACTTCCCACTAGCTTCTTTAGATTTTGCATACCTTGCAAAGAGTTTGCAAAATGGATTATTGATCTAGAGTCAATCCACCATGTGTTAATATTAATATTAATCATATTAGATTCATAACACATTCATACAAGGTTAGTTTACCTTTCTTTTCAAACCATTATTAGAATTTTAAGTATTCGTTCTTCATGTGTCCCTTCTTTTTATATAAGAAACACTTTGCTTCTTTCTTGATATCAGCTTGGAGTAGTATTTTACCTTTTCCTTCTGATTGGCTTGATTTTTGTCAATTTTATTCTTCCTACGAGTGGTTACCACTAATGCACTCTCACCCAGCTCCATCACTAGCCTCTCTTCTTCTTGAACACATATGGTCATTAATTCATTGATTAACCATTTATCCTTATGTATGTTGTATGAAATCTTAAAAGGCTTGTATTGATGTGGAAGAGTGTAAAGAATGTAGTGCACCAGGAAGGATACTGATATATCAACCTCGAGTTTCTTAAGTTGAGCCGCAATATCCCACATTTGCATTATATGCTCACGCACACATTTTATGTTGATGAGTCTAAGGGATGAGAATTTCATTATTATGGTACTTGCTAATGCCTTTTATAAAGTAACGAATTGCTCGTCAATAACTTATAGTAAGTCTCGTACATTCTAATGTTGGTCAACAGAACCACGTATACTAATAGTTATTTTAGTCTTGATAAACATCATGCTGAGCCGATTGGATCGCTCCCATCGCTCATATAGCGCGACCTCAGTTGGAGTGCTGGTATTAGTGACTGTAGGTGATTCGTCATTCCTAATAGCATAATCAATATCCATCCATCTTAGATGGAGAAGAATCATCTCTTTTCAAATCTTATAATTATTATTCTTAAGTTCGGGAATATCATATCGGATATCAGAGAAATTAACAGTTTGAGAAACTACATAAAATAAAAAATGCTTATGTCAATATTTGAGGTTTAATAGTCTAAATTGCATACTTTATCAATGTGAAATATGCCAAAAATTAAATCTCATGACATAAAAATAGGCTAAATTTTTAATTAAGTAGATTCAAATGGTCTTTATGATAAAACTATCAAATTATGTACTAATTCATAATCCATGTGGGTAAATTATAAAAATAATTTGATATTTTATCTTGATTAATTATATAAATATAATAAAAGATCCTATGAGATAATAATTATTATATTAAATATAATCAATCATATTATAATATCTAATTCCTTACGTGATCCTTATTTTAACTTTATATATAATTTTAATCAATTAAGGATGCTGTGGCTAGTCTCTAATTAATTAAGATTATATAGATCACTATACATTTTGAATAAAATTAGCTCATAAGCATAAATTAATATGACCAAATATTTATATAAAATATGAATAATTTAGCAATAATGAATGGTTCATTTCATCAAAAATATTAAAAATCTTATATCCTCATGATTTTCAACATTAAATACATCAAAAGTTTCAAAAGAGAAATTGAAATCAAGTCATATTCATGATATAAAATAAAAAATCTTTTCAATAGCAAGACAGAGGTTAATCAAAACTCTGATACCAAATGTAAAAAAACTGAAGAACATAATATGTTTCTAAATCACTACAATAGAAGCACAAGGAAACTAAATGCGGAAACGAAAAATTGCATACCTCCAACCATTATTGTTAAGAAATTTCTACAACGATTTCTCTTAATATTTTGGCTCTTCTCGGCTCAAAACTCTCACTTTAGATGGTGTAGAAAATCCTGAAGACTTGAAAGAGAGATCGGAGCCAAGTGACTAAAACCTCCCTTTATATAGATGTTCTCCCATTAAGAACATTTATTACTACCAAATTCATAACGTTCAAAAATTAATTCAAGTTTGTAATGTTTAGACCATAATTAACAATTTTAATGATGATAAATAAAAATTTAACAATAACGATTAATTCATAATGAATGAAAAATTAAAATATTTAAATAATAATAAATAAAAAAATAAATGATAAACTTAATGAGAACAGTTATATTCTCTAAAATCAATGAAAATCAATAATAAGAAACGATTACACTTAATAGATTGAAGGGATTGTATTTTCAAATGTCATGTTTGCACGTTAGAGGGGATGTTGGAATTTAGCATCCAACGTAATGTTTTCTAGTAACTTAAGATTTTAGATTTGTCACCCATCTAAAATCTTTATCAAATGTTCAAAAGAGTAAAAGAGTAGGTTTGTGGACAAGTGGCTGTGATTATGCTCCTTTTGCTATCCTATTCATCCATTAGTTTTTATGCTACAAACAGATGAGTTGCTATCCTTGTCAATTGGATTTGGCCATCGATAAGTATTTGAACTACATATAGAATTCATTATTGTGTTATACTCAAATTATCGTTGGTGTCTATTCATCAACACTTTGGTGTTCCAATTACAATAATTGGTTTGGCCTTCTTTGTGTCATTATAAGTAGCTCTTAAGTTGGTAAACCATGTGAATCGAGTTTTTTTTCCATTTCATTAGAGAGCACTAGGTACGGCGTTCCCTTCTTCTTTGGTTAAGAGCATTAGGTTAGCGAGAAAGAGAACAGAGTTTAATTCTTACTATCGAGAAGGAGCACTGTCAGTTACCCTCTTCTATCTCGTAATGCGTTATTGCGGAAGTATTTTACACATAGTGATTGTTATATTTGGATTTATCAAGGATTTTATACGATTAAGATTCTAATAAAACAATACAAAATGCTTGGAACAAATTATTTTTGCTTTAGAAAGTAAACTATTCGAGATAGTCTAATTGGTCAATAATAATGATGCCAATATGTTTTTAGGTTCATGCTCTTACAACATTTGAAAGTCAAAAAATCGTCACCTTCAAATAGTTGAGGAAGAAGGCACTCGGAAAGACAAGAAGACATTTTAGAGAAAAACATAGAATGATGTTTTTGTGCATGTTACATATCTTTCTCTCTCGATTATTATTTCAACAAGCCATACGAAACAAAGTGATCACATATCTATCACATTTTATTATTCTTATTATTCATGGTGACCTTGAGTGCACGCAGAATCTTTAATAGGCATTATGTTGTAATGCAACAACATCCATCAGGTTCACATGTCGAACGTTTACTATTGCGTCCGCATGGCCCAATACAATCATCATTCGTGTCGCATGGTACCCCGATATGTACGCAGCTTGCTTCTGACTCTTTAATTGGATATTCTGTAAGTAAATATAATATTTAAGTAACAATAAAAAGTTAGAAAACCATCAATAGTGTTTACAAAGAATTCAAATAATGAGAAGACAATATATATATATGACAAATGATACTGATATATACCGATGGATGCCACAAGCACGACAAAAGATAAAACCAGAAAACCAACGATGACAACAGAGAGCTCGGAAGCCATTAGTGATGGACATAAAATAATAATAATAAGGATAGAAGGTTGACGATTATAATGCCACTATAGACTTTTGGAAGTAGCACTAACCTATAGTTACCAAAGTCTTTCTTTTTTTATGCCAGTAATAGTGTCAAAGAAAGGCCATTAAATAGAACCTTTGTGATCCCATGAGATTTGCTCCACACTAGTCTTGAGTTGTCTTATTTGATGAAAATTTACAAGTATTCATTGAGCATATTTGAGGTATGATATGCGAGAGATGATTCATTGGATCATACTTTGAAAAATAAAATATTTTATTTGGGTCTACTTATCTAAACGTATAATTAAAGCATAAAGCTCGACTGATGTAATCACTATTTGCCATACCTGCAAAATCACTTAGAATTCTGCAAAGGTTCATGTAAAACGCTGATCAAAATTGTAAAATGTTCATGTAACACACTGATCAAAATTGTAAAAAGTTTATCAGCCTAAAGCTGATTTCACCAACTTTATAATTAAAGCATAAATGTAAAAGAGGTAAGTGCACTTACAGTTGTTCTGGTATCTACAGCTTTCGCCAAGATGAAGAATCAATAAGAAAGGCACCGTGACAGGACAAACTGGCGTCATCACAGCCACCTGAACCAGAGATGTCCTCCTTAATCATTGTGTGAAAAGATATTGACTCTCGGATTGTGGCGACATCAGAGCTCCACCTGGCATCATGATGGCTATAATTGGCCACCAGTGAAGCTGTGTCATAGTAATAATCATCACAGGGCATCTCTCTTTCCTCTACGGCTCACAGAGCCATTAGATCTGCCACCGAAAAGTAGACCAATATAAGTACGACAATCACAGTGCAAAACTTGATGCTCAGAAAGGCTGCGGAAACAAGATCAGCTCATAAGCCAAGTTGCCGGGTTGAGGTAAGACAGAGAAACCAAGGAGAAGCACCGTCAGTAGAAGACAAAATGAACAGAGGACACCAGCCAATGGAGCCTTCGGAGCAACCGTTTGTCGATCACTGACAACAATATACACATTCAATATACAAGACACAGGTAATCAGGGCAAGATAAAGCGCTAAGAGACACTAGCCTTTGTGAAGCGGTTAACCTTCTTTGCTTTCCCACCATTCTTGGCCTCATCGAAAAACCTTGGTCCAACAAAATCCACAATAACTTGCATAATGAAAATTGGAATACAGTAAAGGAAGACAACAACCGATGGTCTCTATTCCTTCCTTGGCGCGGAGTGCCCGACTCCCTCTTCTGCAAGGAGGCACATAGTAGGAACACAAGTGTGAGAACGAAGGAAGGTTCTGAAAACCCAAATATACCTCTGCCATGCAATGTTGGAGAAGTGCTGTCCTTTTAAAAAGATGTAGCCTAGCAATTTCACTTAAGCTCCACCGAATTGCAACTGTAACTAAGAAAATGCGTGCAATCCAGGGTCCGTTAAAGTAACCAAGCTGGAGAACATCTCGTCGCTGAATCTGCATTCGTGAATACGTTGCTTGGTATATGTGTCATACAGCCAACACATCAAACAGAACAACGAAAAAAATGGTCACCACACCAAATGTTTCAGCATTGAATCCGGTCGGGGCCATCACATGGAACACAGGTTCCGCACATACTGCTGATGCACTAAAATCCTCGGGACAATCAAAACTGATCTAGGGTCCACGATACGGAAGCTCGAGTTTTTGTCCAAACTTCACAAATGCCTGTAACTTGTAAAATATAAAATTTCATTTCACATGAAAGCTCTTTCCAACTACCGTAACTTGAACACATGAACAAACTTAGAATAGTCCAGTCCACCAATCCACAGAGTCCACCTTCAGGATCATGGCACCAAAGCAACTTAAAGCATTCAGGGAAGCAGAAGGTCCAATGAGTTAACATAATCACCATCTGAAAGAAAATGACATTATCACCATAAAAAAATATAATTGGAAAAGATCAACCCAGCAAGGATCAATATTCTCATCCACAATTAAAAACTTACCCATTCAAAAGCAAAATCTTCCAAACACTTCAAAGGGTGGCCAAATGTTATACTGCTTCAGGCAGGTAATAATCACATGAACATTACAAAAGTAATAATAATAATAATAATAATAATAATAATAATAATAATTACCACCATATGAACATTGTGTACCTAGAAAGACAAATTTGAACAATTACCTTTATTCTACCATCACACCTGCACATGGTGAGGTTCAATGAAACTAACAGCATCTTAGTGACGAGTCATTCTCAATATGCAAAACAAAACTAGCTTATCTCTAGCTACTCAAATGAATCATGCAACTACTCTAGCATGATAGTGAATGGATCAAAGCAATCTAAATTTTCTGGTCTCAGAAAATTATAAGACAGATTTCACAGCTCGAACATGGAAAGAGATCAACCAAAGATCTGGTGGGATCTCATCACACGTATCAGAAAGTTGAATAAGTTGACAAAAACAAAGTCGAAAGCTACAGCCAACAGTCAACAATGAAATTGAACCTCATCCACAAAAAGCAAGTAAACTGCATTATCTCCATCGGCAGAATAACCTTTTCTAATATGTACTTTGTGTCCCGCAAACAGAGGCAAAGCTGATTACCTGCAAGAAGACTGAATAAACGAAAAAAAGGAAATCTATCAAACGAGAGACGAAGTGATGTTCGGCAGCTCTAATCGAAAAATACACATAAATGAAGCCCCTAAAACATAAGAATGGTCAAAGAACACAAATCAAAGAAAAGAAGAGATGAGATAGCACTAACCTAAGCCTATTAGATTATATGATCCTGTTTAATTGAATAAGATATATTATAGATTTGATTGGATTTTGATTACGATTATCGATCAATAAAAATGATATCCAATTAGGATAGGATTTATTGGGAGATGACTTTGATGGGAGAGAGTCTCATAAGTACTTATTCTATACCCTCTGCTCATACGTCATACCTACAAATATACAGGACCAACTAGGGGACTCAATAAGTTACGTTATATGTTTAGAGATTATAGATCTTAAGGTGCAGCTATAGTGGTTTTAAACAGTGTTACACCAGAAAAAAAAGTGTTAGTCAATCCAACAATATTATGACATTGATTTTAATTTGATTCAAACTAAAAAAACAAATTAATTCTGTTTAATAGAAAAAAAGAGAGAAAAATGGAAATGATAAAATAAGTATTTTACAGAGTAGAAATGTTCTATGGTAAAAATTTGAAAATAAATAAACAAAATTGATGCTAGTTGGACAACAAGCAAAGCATCGAAGAAAGCATTTTTTGTCACCTCTAGCAGTTTAGGGACTCAGTTCCATCGTTGGAGGTAGAAGTGTTCATGGCCGGTTGGTCAAAATGCTTGGACATTCAAAACAAACAATACTTCAATGAATTGATAAAAAGTTGGCAATTTGAGATGATGATCAACATAGATGAAAAATGAGGTAAAACGTAGTGTACCAAAGCATTAGAACTCATCAAAACAAAAAATTTCCAAGAAAAATCTTATATTCAGATACTCCATGGTTCTTTTCAAGCTTTTACATTTGCTATTCACATCCAAAGGCTTATTTCATCATTTTTCATTCAAAGCAAAACACAGAGAAGCTTTTAGTCCTATTCTGCTTGTCATTCCACTAACTGTGGCCAATTTCTTTAACATGTCCCGTAAAAAAGGCAGAATAAGCATTAATCAATCAATATGAAGCTATCCATTGGTCAGTGCCGTAAATAATGACAAATTTGCAACAACCACAAGACCATGATATAAATGACAAGCACAATTCACTGAATATTTGAACTCCCACCTCTTCAGTATGAACCCCTGCAAGATGAAGCTATCCATTGTTCAGTGCCACTATTTTTGTAGGTTGTCAGCTTAAGCCAGACAAGTAGCATTATTGATTAGCCATTTTTACATAACCAGAACCAGATTATGAGGGAGCAACTGGTTTGCATTTCTACCGTAGAGGCTCTCAGATCAGCCATTAACTAGCACTCAGCAAACAAACAAATTTATGTTCTTTAATCAAAGAGAATTGGTTGCAGCAATTTATTCGATTATACAGAGTCCAACCAGTACTTTTCACTGCACTGCTTGTGAATCTGCGATGAGTTGTCTGTTATTGGTCAGTATGCCAATGAGCAATCCTAAGGTTCAATATGTGCACATGCTCACATGATGTATTGTCCATGTTGACCATTGATTTTGAATTCTTGGACCTAGAGTAATTGTAAGAATTCTTCAACTCTAGTCTCCATACAGGTCACTTAAGGAAGCTAGGGGATGATATTTCACCTGAACCCTGTTTCTCTCTCAGCAAATCCCAAATCCAAATTTTCAATTGACCCAGGATCACTCATTTGCCCATTTAATGTATCCGACACCTCAAAGATCTCAGGTGCCAGAGGGTTTGATCTATCCCTCGCTAGGAAAGGATGAAATCCATTCCCAAAATTTGCCCAAGTCAAAACGGGTGACTTTCTAACACACAAGTCCCTTATCATTGTCCTCACCCTTGCAAGCTCATCCCAACATCCAGCAGCTGCATACAAGTTAGCAATCAGCACATAGTGCCCAGGATTGTCCGTCCCCATCTCTAGGAGCTTCTTTGCAGCTCTTTCTCCAATCTCAGTGTTCTCATATACCTGGCACGCCCCAACAAGAGCTGCCCACATAGCAGCTGTCGACGGTAGCGGAGCTTTACGAAGAAGTTCCTCTGCCTGTTTAACCAAACCGGCTCGAGCAAATAGATCAACCATTCAGAGTAGTGCTGCCCTATAAACCCTATAAGTCAATCACGTGAGTGATGACACTTGTAACACGTTGTATCAATATCTTTGCTTATGATTATTAATATTTTCTCACATTATCTGGATGTATATTATGATGTCTTTGGATCTGTGTAATGAGAATCAGATCGTGATGAGATCACGATAATGAGACCGATTTACCTTTAAACATAGACCCTAAATAATCACAGTCATAGGTTACTCGAGAGGGAAATTGAGATAACCAGACAAACTGATATGTTGTGTACCCGTCCATATGATGGAAGTGGCTGATATTATAGCTACTCGTGTGGGGACACTAAAGGTATAGTGCAAGTGATCATTGAGAATGAGTTCACTGATTGATCCACTTACGAAATATTATATGGTTATTGATACATCACGTTAGATTACGATTCCGTAGTCCCAGTAGTGTATTTGGTTCTTAGACTTGAGACACCAAGGATGTCTTGTATGAGTACTCCACTCTTTGATATCAGACTTATAGGTTTGGAAGTTCCAGATCTAGTACAGCCGGTTAATGGGAGTGACAGCCAACCTTACGAGGGCTATTGAGTGTAAATAAAGGATCATCCACTCTAGATATCATGAGAGGAATATCCCATGTGTTCATGCTAAGGAAAATCCTTGGCCAGGGTCATTCGGATTGAGAGAGAAAGAATTCTCTAGAGAATCCGATTAGAGCAAGACTCGATTGAAAACCGTATGGGGCTGACAGCACCATACCCGATATATGATCTTTGAGATATTAGATGGATAAGAGACTATAGGTGTTGGGAAATCCTTCTAGGGAGCGACATCTCATGTGCAATGAAAGAATAAAAATAAAACACCCCAGATTTCCCGTAGAAAGTTTTCATCGTCATGCGAAGATCGATGCGTCAAAACAAATCCACGAAAACTGCATGTGTTAAAGAAAATACCTAGGGAGATCGTATATCCCTGAATCTCTGCAGATCTGTAGGAAGGATGAAAGAGGTCAAGCATCCTCCTCTCTAACGGTATCCACATGGCAGGGACTGCGACGATGCACTTCTCTCGGGAGAAGAAAACAGGAGATGACTAACTCTCAGCCTATAGAGCTTTGCTTCCCTCGTATTTATAGAGGCCCCCTATAAACCCTAATGGATCTTGCCTTATTGGGTATTGGATCTCTATCCAATTACCCAAGCCTCTTGAATTAATGAGTCTCTACACAATAATCTCTTATTAGTAATTATTGGATCTCATCTTAGGATCCAATAATTCAGGGACTTAATGGATATCCAATAAAATAGGGGGTCTAGGGGATATCTCACATTCGAACCTCTACTCATCGCTACACCTACCATATGTGTGTGACCCTCTAGGCCCAATATCGAGCTGGTCGTGAGTCATACGTGTCAGAACTCCTTCTAACTTAGTGAATTATTATCTCTATAATAATTCACCAAACTCATCGATTGCGGACGTACTAGGCCATTACGGCGCAGCCCCCAGACGATACAGGGGAATCCAATTCTTTGGACCTATCTGTCCTCAGTTACCATGTACCTATAGTCCCTCATCCATTTAATATCCCAGAGACCTTATACCGGGCATGGTGCTGTCAGGCTCATACGGTCTCTCCTCAAGTCTTGCTCTTGTCGGATTCTCCCGGAGAACTCTTTCTCTCAATCTGAATAACCTTGGCCAAGGATTTGTTCAAGCAAGAATACATGAGATATTCCTCTTATAATACTGAGAGCGGATGATCCTCTATTGACACTCAATAGCCTTAGTAAAGTTAGCTACCACTCCCAATAACTAGTTGTACTAGATCTGGAACTTTCCAAACCTAGAAGTCCGGTATCAAAGAGTAGAGTACTCATATAGGACATCCTTGGTGTCTCAAGTCTAAGGACCAGATACACTACTGGGACTATGGAATCGTTGTTTGACGTGAGATATCAATAACCATCCAGCATTCTGTAGGCGGATCAATCAGTGAACTCATTCCCCAATGAGCACCTGCACTGTACCCTTAGTATCCCCACACGAGTAGCTATGAGACTAGCCACCGCCATCATATGGACGGGTATATAGCACACCAGTCTATCCGATTATCTCGATGTCCCTCTCGAGTAACCTATGACTAGGATTATTTAGAGTCTGTATTTAAAAGTGAATCGGTCTCATTATCATGATCTCATCACGATCCGATTCCCATTGCACAGATCTAAAGACGTCATAATATATGTAATACGTAAGATAAAGTGATAAAATGCCTAATAATAAGTAAAGAAAAAGAGTGCATATCAAGTTACAAGTGTCATCACTTATGTGATCGGCTTGTAGGGCACATATGACTAGCAATCTCCCACTTAACCTAAAGCCAATCACCAACATGTCTGATCTCCATCAGACCTCTATGACGCTCAAAGATAATCTGAGCCAATGGCTTTATCAGTGGATCTGCAATATTATCTTCGGATGAAACTCTTTCCACTACTACATCTCTTCGGGCCATGAACTTTCTAATAAGCTAGAACCTCCTCAGAACACTTCTGATGAGACCCAGGTTCCCTTATTTGAGTAATCACCCCGTAGTTATCACAATATAAGGGAATCAACTCTTTACTGCTCGATATGACTCCTAAATCTATGATGAACTTCTTTATCCAGACTCCCTCCTTTACTGCCTCTACCGCAGTAATGTATTCTGCCTCTGTGGTCGAGTCAGCAGTAGTGTCTTGCTTGGAACTCTTCCAGCATACTGCTCCTCCATTCAGGGTGAATACATACCTTGAATTAGACTTGCTATCATCGACATCGGACTGGAAGCTCGAGTCCGTGTAGCCCTCAACCCTGAGGCTACTACCTCCATATACTAGTAAAAGATCTTTAGTCCCTCTAAAGTACTTAAGGATACATTTTACTTCTTTCCAGTACTCGAAGCCTGGATCTGCTTGATATCTGCTCGTGACACTTAGAACATGCGCTATATCAGGCCTGGTACATAACATAGCATACTTGATAGATCCTATCACTGAGGCATATGGTATCGTATCTATGTGTGTCCTTTCTTCAGAAGTCTTTGGGGACATACTCCTAGAAAGTGATATTCCATGCCTCATTGGTATGAGACATCTCTTGGAATTTTTCATGCCAAACCTTTTGACAATGGTGTCTATGTAACTAGATTAGGACAAATCAAGCATCCTCTTGGATCGATCTCTATAGATTTATATCCCCAATATGCAGGATGCTTCCCCTAAGTCCTTCTTGGAGAAGTGCCTAGATAACCAAGTCTTTACTGTGGAGAGCATTCCTACATCATTCCCAATGATCAGGATGTCATCCACATATAATACCAAAAAGGTAATAGTGCTCCCACTTACATTCCTGTACACACAAGGCTCATCTTTATTCTTAACGAATTCATAAGATCTGATCACCTCATTAAATCTTATATTCTAACTTCGAGAAGCTTGCTTCAGTCCATAAATGGACCTAAGTAACCTGGACACCTTATTTGGGTTATCCCTGAACACGAATCCCTCAGGCTACATCATATACACCTCCTCCTCGAGGTTGCCATTGAGGAATGCGATTTTGACGTTCATTTGCCAAATCTCATAATCATAGTGTGCTGCAATAGCCAATAGAATTCGAATAGATTTTAGCATGGTTACAGGTGAGAAAGTTTCATCATAGTCAACACTTTGCCTCTAACGATACCTCTTTGCCACTAGCCTTGCTTTATTGGTCTCTACCTTTTCATCTACTCCAATCTTCTTTTTGAAGATCCACCTGCAGCCAATGGGTATAATACCATTATGTCACGAACGGTCGTCGCACACTCGCAGCAACTTCGCTCAACGTTCCGTTCGTCGCTTGCCCATGCTTGTACATATCTTTGGCAGCCTGTTTTGCCATGTTTTGGTGTGTTTTTCCTTGTAAAACAGCAGAAAAGCAAATGCAAGCGCGTAGCGAAACGATCGCTCATTGCATCCGCCCGAGAAATCAAAAACAGCTCCGTTTTAGGTGTGCCGCGGGCTGATTTCGCAGCGCGCCATGAAATTTTTGTCACCATCTCAAGCACTCTGGAACCACCGGGTGGCACATGGCTGGATGGGGCTTCAGTATAGTGTCGGGCGTTGAACACTTTCACAAGTTTGCACGTCAACTTGATGGAAACTTACCTCGCGCCCGGCACTTGGGGAGTAGTTGTTTGCGGACTTGCAGTTGCTCATTCACCCCTCTAAAGTCCTTGTTTTCCTCCTCTCTTTCTCTGCTTTCTTGCACTCCAAGTGCTCGCTCAATTGCTTGTAAAGCTTCCCTCTTCGCGAGACGTCGGGACTTGTCCGTCACTCGTTCCAACAACTAATCAACTTCTCTTTTTACAGGTCCTACGGGACCTGCACGAGGTTGCAGCTCGGTGACCCTTTCATGGACGGCCGCGTATGTCACAAGAGGCGCCTCAAGACTTAGGCAATCCAAGCTAAGTCCGACCGAAGTGGGCGCAAAGCGACATTCTTGACTTAGGCAACTTCAGCTAAGTCGGTGGCTTGCCGCAGGGTGCCTCACCACTTAGGCAATTCTTGCTAAGTGCGTGACATTGTGGTATCAGAGCAGGCAAGCAATTTGAGCAAGCAGCGAAGAAACTTCGCAATCTCACCATGGCGAAACAACGTGGTGAATCAAGCAAGATGGGGCAAGCCGGAATGTTGCCCCAAGCAACCGCAGGAGGGCTGCATGTGCAAACTCGCCGCTCGCCTGCAGAGCCGTTCGTGAGGAAGCAGGCAAAGTGAGCATGAGGAGCGAGAAGTGGGCTACTCTCCACGAGCGGAGGAGGCGCAATCTGGAGCGCCAACCGGAAGAAAGACCCATAGAGAGAGGGTCACAGCGGTGGAAACCCGCTTGGATGTTCTTGAAGCGAGCTTGGATGAACTCTACCAAGGCCAAAGTAGGCTTCTTGGCGTAGAGAGCTCGCAAGAAGAAGCTGAATCCCGGATCGACAAGGTTGAAGCCTTAGTCGACCGACTGACGGATGACACAAAGGACTCCGTGCAACATTTGCAAGAAATGGTGACGGAACTCACTTCCAAAGTGGCAATGCTCACAAGGGCGTTGAATGCGGGGGGAAGCAACACCCACGTTGCGCCAACACAAAGCTTCAGGGCGCCCGACCCACATTGTTATGGGGGTGCTAGAGATGCAAAGGAGCTCGAGAACTTCCTGTTTGATATGGAACAGTACTTTCGAGCTACAAGGCCGGACTCGAGGACACCAAAGTTTCGATAGCGACTATGTATCGACGGTGATGCAAAACTTTAGTGGAGAACCCGTTGGGAAGAGATTCAGCAAGGTCGGTGCCGAGTGGACACATGGGACGACTTGAAGCGTGAGTTGAGAACTCAATTCCTACCCGAGAACACTGAGTTCATCGCAAGGAGGAAGTTAAGACAACTCCACCAAACGACTTCCATTCTGGACTATGTGAAGTAATTTTCTGCACTAATGTTGGACATTCAAGATATGTTTGAAAAAGATAAGCTGTTCAGCTTTCTTGATGGCCTGAAGCCATGGGCTCAACAGGAACTTCATCGACGGAATGTCACTGATTTGGTCGGAGCAATTGCAGCCGCAGAAAGGCTTACCGACTTTGCTTCTTCAGAGGACCCGAGGAAGAAGAAGCGATTCCACAGAAATCACCAACCAAGGCACCCTCACGGGAAGGAATCTAGGGGTGACCAAAGGAAGAAGAGTTTCCATAAGGGGCCAAACTCAAAGCGGCGGGACCTCAAAACCTAGGACATGTTTCTTTGCGGAGGACCACACAAAGTGTATAGGACCGCCCCTTAAAAACAAGCACTCAATGCCTTGTTGGCTTCCATCAAACCCCTAAGCCGATAAGGGTAAGGCGATTGCCCTCGATTCGAGTAGCTCGAGTTGGGCAAAGCGGCGATGAGAAGTCGCAAGGACCCGAATGGGGCGATCGTTTGTTGAATGCATTGCGGGGTCAAGTGGGGAGAATCAAGCCGAAGCAACAAAAGCGAGAAGCGGTGAGTGATGCACGTAAACATCAGACTCAATGGCCAAACCACCCGAGCAATGGTGGACACGGGTGCTACTCACAACTTCATCGCCGACCGAGAAGCAAAGCGGCTTGGGTTAATCTTAGAGAAGAACCCAAGTCGGATGAAGGCGGTTAACTCGGAGGCTAAGCGAATCTCTGGGCTAGCAAAGGGAGTCTCCATCAAGATCGGATCGTGGAGTGGGCGTACAAACATGATGGCGGTGCCATTGGATGACTTCCAAGTGATTCTTGGAATGGAGTTCATGCATGCAGCAAAGTTGGTGCCGATGCCGTTCCTAGACTCCATATGTCTAATGGGAGGTGACAACCCCTGTGTGGTTTCTGTCACTCGAAGAGGAACCCAGGATCCCCAGCAGCTATCAGCGTTGCAACTAAAGAAGGGCATACGCAAAGGAGAGTTAACCTTTGTGGCTGCGATAAAGCTAGAAGCACTCGATGGGGAGGCCCGTAAAGAACCTGCTGCGGTGGCAAATGTCCTGAAGGAGTTCGAAGATGTTATGCCACCTGAGTTGCCGAAAATTCTGCCACCACGTAGAGGCGTGGATCATCTTATCGAGCTGGAGCCAGGAGTGAAGCCTCCAGCCGAGGCGCCATACCGCATGCCCCCTCCTGAGTTGGCAGAGCTCAGAAAGCAGTTAGATGAACTGCTAAGCGGTGGTCTCATCCGCAGTTCCAAAGCACCATTCGGAGCTCCAGTTCTCTTTCAGAAGAAACAAGATGGGAGTCTCCGACTATGCGTCGATTATCGAGCCCTTAACAAGGTGACTGTGAAGAACAAGTATCCCATCCCTCTCATTGCGGACTTGTTCGACCAACTGGGCAAAGCAAAGTATTTCTCAAAACTCGACCTTCGGTCGGGGTATTGGCAGGTACGTATTGCTGAAGGTGATGAAGCGAAGACTACTTGTGTGACCAGGTATAGAGCGTTTGAGTTCCTGGTGATGCCTTTCGGTTTAACCAACACTCCAGCCACATTCTGCACTCTTATGAACCAGCTATTCAAGGAGTATCTGGACAAGTTTGTGGTTGTCTACTTGGACGATATCGTCGTCTATAGCCGAACACTTGAGGAGCATATTGAACACCTCCGAACAATCTTCAAAGTTCTCGGGAGAATTCATTGTTAAGTAAAAAGAGAGAAGTGCTACTTTGCTCAGAAAGAGATCTTATTCTTGGGGCATCGGATCGGCGACGGTTCCATTCAGATGGATAAAGCAAAGGTGCAAGCAGTTGTGGACTGGCAAACTCCAAAGAAGGTGCCCGAACTGAGATCCTTCCTTGGGTTTGTGAACTACTATCGACGCTTCATCTTGGGGTATTCAAGCGCGCAACTCCACTAATGAGTTCTTTGAAGAAAGAGCACCTTGGAGATGGTCCGACAAATGTGAAGCGACATTCGAGACCTAAAGGCTGCTGTTCGGGAAGAACCAGTGCTCAAATTGCCAAACTATGGGAAGCCCTTCGAAGTCCATACAGATGCTTCAGACTTCGCTATCGGGGGAGTACTTATGCAGGAGGGCCATCCGGTGGCCTATGAAAGCCGTAAGCTCAATGAGACCGAGCGGCGGTATCTGTCGGCACGAAGGAGATGACAGCGGTGATCCATCGCTACGAGTGTGGCGACACTACCTTCTCGGATCGCGATTTGTGCGAGGACGGACAACATCGCTTTGAGTTACTTTGACTCAAAAGAAACTCTCCCAAAGCGAGCACGATGGCAGGACTTCTGGCGGAATTTGACATGGTAATGGAGTACAAGCCCGGAAGAGCAAATGTCGTAAATGATGCCTTGAGTCGAAAAGTGGAGGCCGTGAATGCTATGCAACTAGAGGGCGAGAGGCCAAACAAGTCAGTTGCAATCCAACTTTCTTTCCCTAATCAAGGATGGGTGTGCGGTGATCCCCAAGCAGTAACCTTGATGCAATTGATCCAAGAAGGCAAGGCACGACGATTTTGGGTCCAGGAGGGACTCGTCTACACCAAAGGGAATAGAGTTTATGTCCCTCGGGTGGATAATCTGAGGCGTGAGCTTTTGAAGGAATGTCATGATTCCCTTTGGGCGGGATATCCAGGGTATTCATCGAACATTGGCTCTCATGGAGAGGGCCTTCTATTGGCCAAAAATGGGGATGGATGTGGAGGAATATGTTCGGACGTGCCTAACTTGTCAACAAGACAAAGTGGAGCAACAGGAAGCCGGTGGGACTTTTAGAGCCGTTACTGTACTCGAAAGGCCGTGGGAGAGCATTTCTACGGACTTCATATCTAGCTTGCCGACAAGAGGGGGACTCGGATCGATACTTGTGGTAGTCGACCGATTTTGAAGTATGCAACCTTCATTGCCGCACCCTACAATCATGTTCGGCGAGAGGAAGCGAAGCTAATGATGAAGAATGTGGTGAAGTATTGGGGAGTCCCGCACAATATTATAAGTGATCGAGATGCTCGGTTTAGGGACGATTCTGGACCGAGTTGTTCAAATTGTTGGGATCGAAGCTATACTTCTCCACAAGCCTCCACCCCAGACGGATGGCCAAACCGAAAGAATAAACTCGCTCCTAGAGCAATATCTTGGCACTACGTGAGTGCCAATCAACGAGATTGGGTGAAGTTGTTGGACATAGCCCAATTCTCCTACAACTGCAGCGGAGCTCTGCATCCAACAAGAGCCCCTTTGAGATCATCATCGGACAATGACCATCGACTCTCACACTTTGGCTATTGGATATACTGAGGAGTAGTCCGTCCGCGTATCACTTGGCGAAAGAATGGCATCGAAATGCAGATATTATGCGGGCCTACTTGGAGAAGGCGGCCAGAAAGATGAAGAAGTGGGCAGACTTGGGAAGGCGACCCCAGGAATACAAAGTCGGCGATTTGGTGTTGGTGAAGCTCAACCGACATCACTCCAATTCTTTAGAAACAAAGTGCATAAAGGATTGGTGCGCAATATGATGGCCCCTTCCCAATTGTCAATAGGGTGGGCAATGTTTCCTACAAGTTGCAAGCGGCGTGGCTCAAGATGCATAATATTTTTCATGCCAAAGAACTTGAAAGCCTACCACTCAGATCCGCAAGATGCTTCTCGAGGCGTTTCAACTCGTCAACCTCCCACCAGAGCTTCCTACGAGAAGCGAGTTGAAACCATTTTAGCAGATCGTAGGATAACGCTACCCAATGGAGTGAACAGTTGAATACTTGGTGAAGTGGCGAAACTTCCCAAACCGAAGCGGTTGGGGCCGAAGACACCCTCCGGCATGAAGAAGCAACTATCAAAGCCTACCAAAGTGCGTCAACGAGGGTGTCGACAGCTTAAGTGGGGGAGAATGTCACGAACGGTCGTCGCACACTCGCAGCAACTTCGCTCAATGTTTCGTTCGTCGCTTGCCCATGCTTGTACATATCTTTGGCAGCCTATTTTGCCATGTTTTGGTGTGTTTTTCCTTGTAAAACAAAGAAAACAAAGAAGCTGCATTGTAGAGAAACGATCGCTTCATTGCATCTACCCGAGAAATCCAAAAATAGCTCCGTTTTGCGTGTGCGCGGGCTGATTTCTGCAGCGCGGCCATGAAATTTTGTCACCATCTCAAGCACCTGGAACCACCGGGTGGCACATGGTGGATGGGGCTTCAGATATAGTGTCGGGCGTTGAACACTTTCACAAGTTTGCACGTCAACTTGACGGAAACTTGCCTCGCGCCCGGCACTTGGGGAGTAGTTGTTTGCGGACTTGCAGTTGCTCATTCACCCCTCTAAAGTCCTTGTTTTCCTCCTCTCTTTCTCTGCTTTCTTGCACTCCAAGTGCTCGCTCAATTGCTTGTAAAGCTTCCCTCTTCGCGAGCGTCGGACTTGTCGTCGCTCGTTCCAACAACTAATCAACTTCTCTTTTTACAGGTCCTACGGGACTGCTGACGAGGTTGCAGCTCGGTGACCCTTCTTGGACGCAGTATGTCGCAAGGCGCCTCAAGACTTAGGCAATCCAAGCTAAGTCCGACCGAAGTGGGCGCAAAGGCGATTCTTGACTTAGGCAACTTCAGCTAAGTCGGTGGCTTGCCGCAAGGGTGACTCACCACTTAGGCAATTCTTGCTAAGTGCGTGACAATTAGGTGCATCAACTAGGTTCCAAACCTTGTTGGAGTACATGGAATCCATTTCTGAATTCATGGTTTCTTGTCATTTCCCAAAGTCTATGCTCATAATAGCCTCATCGTAGGTCTGAGGATCAATATCTCTCCTCTGATATATCCCACATATCTCTTAGGAGGATGAGATACTCTACCGGACCTACATAAAGTTGGAACTTGTGTGCTAGGTATTTGAACAGATTCTAGTTGTGGAATAGTGCTTGAGCTAGGTTCTCTAACCCTGCTCAACTCTATCGTGCTCTCACTATCTCTACCAAGAATGTGTTCCTTCTCAAGGAACACTACTCTCTTGGCTATAAAGACCTTTTGGTCTTCAAGGTGATAAAAATAATACCCACAAGTTTCCTTGGGTATCCCACGAACTTGCACCGTTCCGTCCTGGATTCCAACTTGTAGGGGTTGTATCTCTTGACGTGAGCAGGGAAGTCCCAAATCTTAACAACCTTAAGATCGTGCTTCTTCCCATTCTATATCTCATATGGAGTAGACATCACTGACTTAGTTAGAATTCTCTTTAGAAGGTAAGCTACGGTCTCTAGAGCATATCCCTAGAATGAGATGGATAGGTCAGCGAAACACATGATAGAATGCACCATATCTAACAGTGTGCGATTTCTCCTTTCTGATACACAATTAAGTTATGGTGTATAAGGAAGTGTCCATTGGGATAAAATTTTATTATCTTTGAGGAACTGGGTGAACTCTGTACTCAAGTACTCACCTCCTCGATCTGATCGAAGGGTTTTAATACTCTTTCCTATCTCATTCTCCACTTCTCGTTTCCTCTTAGACTCACTTATACTCATGATATGTGGAGCTATATTTAGTATAAATAAACCATTATATATTATTCCTCTCGTGATGATCTCAACATTTAATATTATTGAACAATCATTATTCTCAAAAACTAATTTATATCCACTAACTATCAAACATGAAATGGAAATAATATTTTTGATAATAGAAGGAACATAATAGCATGCATCTAATACAATAATAGCTCCACCAGGCAGATGTAAGGTGACTTTGCCAACAGCCACTAGAGCAACCTTTGCTCCATTGCCCATCTTAAGGTCCATCTCGCTTTTGTTCAATCTCCTAGGTTCTGCTAGAACCTGCAATGAATTGCAGATATGATAAGCACACCCGGTATCCAACATTCATGTGTTATCATAAAATTCTGACAAATGGAGATTGACTATGAATGTATCTGAAGCTTCTCCAAGCTTCTGTTTTGCCCTTTCTGTAAGGTACTCTTTACAGTTCCTCTTCCAGTGCCCATCTTTGCCGCAGTGGAAGCACTAGCCTTTGTCCTTTGTTGGGTCTTTCTTGGCAACCTTTGCCTTACCCATTTTTCCCTTGCCCTTCTTAAGGGATTTCTCAGCCTTCTTTTTCTTTCTGGTCTCACCAGCACAAAGAAACAGCTTCTCTTTCTTGATGGTGCTCTCTGCTTCTCTCAACATATTAAGGAGCTCTAGGAGAGTCACCTCAAGTTTGTTCATATTAAATTTTATTATGAACTAAGAAAAGGAATCTGATAGGGATTGAAGCACAAGATCCACACACAGGTTATCCTCTAGGATCATTCCTAAACCTGTGAATTTCTCAATCCACTCAATCATTTTCAAGACATGGTTCTGAACCGGTGTCCCCTCAGTCATTCTGGCATGGAAAAGACTCTTTGATATCTCATATAACTGAGTTCTTCTCTATTCCTCAAATAATTTACGGAGATGTAGGAGCATGGAATTAGCATCCATATTTTCATCCTGTCTCTGTAACTCAGTAGTCATAAAGGCCAACATATAACACTGAGCAAGAGCGGAATCATCTATGTACTTTACATAATGAGCGATCTCATCCTCGCTTTCCCCTTTGTCGGGCGTAGGGATTACTGTATCAAGGTCATATGTGATTTTCTCTACCATGAGAATGATTTTTAGATTGCGAAGCCAATCCATATAATTTGGACTAGTGAGACGATTGACATCAAATATGCCACGTAAAGGATTTGAAAGCGACATTTTCTGAAATTAAAGATGTAGCAGAAATAAATAACAAGCAGACTTTGCAAAAATTAAACAATTAAGATAAGGACTTCTATCTTAATGTACTCCCACTAATTTTTTGCAAGGCACACAATACCCTTTGGTATGTAAATCGGAGACCCCCAGCGAATCTCTAGTGGGGATCGGATCCAATCGGCGTCTTAACGTAACCTCGAGGGACTCAACCAATCACGTTAAGCCTGTAAAGATAGACAACTCTTGCCAATCATAACTTCTTATGATTCCCATCCTGTTCGGCCTTCGAACCACCATGGCCTCGAGGGACTCGACTAACCATGATGTTTGATTAAGTCATCACCATCATTACAAGATGAGTCTGATTCGGTGATATACTCTCGATGGACTCGACCAAGCATACCATGTCCTCAGGTCACCGATGACATCTCTATGCCGTAGATAAGATAGCGAAATGCGATATAGGTGAGTCTCGAGGGACTCGACCAACTCAACTTGCACCAAGAATCGATTCCTAGCTATAACGATGGAAGGCCACGTGGCTCAATCTAATTACCTCATATTTACTAACTTAATATTATTAATAGATGGGATTTTTGATTTGGTCTCCTAACAAAATGTGTCACACACATACATATTTAATATATATATAATAAGTGTATAACAAATTACACATCACATGACACCTAACCAATCACACATCACATGAGCAATCACACCAGATGATCATGGACTACATCCTAATGTGATCAGGCCCGAGCCAGTGGACCCAATCACTCACATCAAGATCTATGTGTGCTTCGACGTATCTCCATGCCCTGTGATTGTCCTTCTTGCTTCGTTGGTTTTGTCGGCATCTCAACGCATCTCCATGCGTCGGATCGTCCGTCCTGATCTCGTGGGTCCTACTATCGCTTTCATGCTCCTGATGTGCCTCCTCGTGTAATAACAATAAATTACAAGCACGCAGGCCCGACAATAAATGAGAAAAATAGAGATTCGCAAGCCTCAATAATAATAATCACATGTACATACATCACATCACAGGTCCATGATCATCTGTCCACATCATACATCACATGTATATATTATTTTATAAGACTACTAGATAAAAAAATAATAGTTAATTAAACTATTTAATTAATATATATTTGAAATCAGGGATATAGAGAGAATTTTTTAAATTCTAAGGGGCATTTTGGTCATTCGACCAGAAGGGAAAAAAATTAAAATTTCTAAAATTTTGAGGGGCGATTTGGTCATTCGACCAAAGGAGATAAAATTTGAATTTTATAAATTCTCAGGGGCAAACCTATCTTTTGCCCAGAAATCCCTAATCCCTCTTCTGCCTGCTGAGTTGCGGCTGTTGCCACCTAGCCGGCGGCGGCGTCGAGGGGCCACACGGTCGCAGCAGGCAAGCGCAGCGCCTGCGGGGCGCTGCCCCTGCCATGGGTGGCGCCGCTCGCTCAAGCGCCACCCACGGCAAGGCGATCTTGGCGAAGCGGAGCAGCACTACCTCGGCAGTGCGGCCGCGGCGCGCGCCGCAGCGCGTCGCCAGACGGGCAACCGCCCGCGGCGACGCCGGCCATGCTGGCGCTTACGCGATGGCGTAGTGCCCGCAAGCGGCACCGACCCTTGCGGATAGGCCGCCTACAAGCGAGCGCCGCTTGCCCCTTGCAGGCACGTCGCAGGCCGCTAGCGTAGGCAGCTTGCAGGCGCTGCCTACTTGCAGCCCATAGCCCGTCGGCCGGCTGCCGCCTGCACGCAGGCCGTCGACTGCTGCCGCTCACACGGCCATGGCTGCAAACAGCCTAGGCCGTGGCCGTTCTGTGAGCGCAGCAAGGGCAGCAACAGTTACTGCCCTTCCTCACCTTTTGCATCAACGATTTTGATGACAAGACCTGTTCTAAATCACAACACATGTAGTTTAAGATCCGATCTTCGCACAAATAATCTGGCTTTGATACCACTATTGGGAAATCCTTCTAGGGAGCGACAACTCATGCGCAGCGGAAGAACAAAAACAAAACACCCCAGATTTCCCCTAGAAAGTTTTCGTCATCATGCGAAGATCGGTGCGTCAAAACAAATCCGTGAAAACTGTATATGTTAAAGAAAATACCTAGGGAGATCGTATATCCCTAAATCCCTACAGATCTGTAGGAAGGATGAAGGAGGTCAAGCGTCCTCCTCTCTAGCGGTATCCACACGGCAGGGACTGCAATGATGCACTTCTCTAGGGAGAAGAGAACAGGAGGTAGCTTGTTAGAACCCTCCGCAGATTCTAAGCTTGGGGTTGATCTCTATAGGGGATCGGCCTCTTTGGAACTCTATAGGGGTTCCTTCCTCCAAGTTGCTGTACAAAGGCTGCTAAAGGATTGATCTATTCATTGATTAAAAGAGGATGAATACATGGTTATTTATAGGGCTTCTAAGCCCCAACTCCTAATAGGACTCTTACTCAAGACTCCTACTTCTAACTAACTTCTAATTAGGACTCCTTCTCTAATAGGATTCCTAATTCTAATAGGACTTTTTCCCTAATATGACTTCTACTTCTAATAGGACTCTTTCCCTAATAGGACTTCTACTTCTAATAGGACTCTTTTCCTAATATGACTCCTACTTCTAATAGGACTCTTTTCCTAAGAAGTAACCTAACCCTAACCTAGCCGGCCTCTTCACCTCTTTAATAAGGGTCGGCTAGATAGGATTTACATGAATGTCCTTATCAATGAAACTAAATTAGGACTCTCATAGCTAGAGTCCTAACATGGCTACCAAGAGAACTCTCAGCCTATAGAGTTTTGCTCGTGAAGACCCTATCACGATCACTTACAATAGATCTTGACATCCCATGTAATTTTACAATATTCTCCATAAAGATTTGAGCAATACTAGAAACAGTGTAGGGCTTACGGATGGCACAAAAGTGAGCATACTTTGTAAGGCGATCAACCACGACAAAAATTATACCTTTTCCTTGTGATGAGGGAAGCCCTTCGATGAAATCCATTGGTATATCAGTCCATATTGATTCTGGGATGGGTAGAGGTTGTAACTTTCTGGGACTTGCCACTGTCTCACCTTTGTGTAGATCAGAGATGCCCTTGTCTTTTTTCTGTTGATGGGTTAATGGCATGGGGTGGTGGAAGGTTCGGACAATAAATCGGTGATTGAAGGGTTCAGCTGTAATGGTTTACTGTTTTGGGCTGTGGTTTTTTATGCTGTTAGGGTTATGAAACTAGGTTATGATGGCTGCGTCTTGAGGCTAGAGGGATGCCCTAAAGACGTCTTGGTTTGTGGCAGCAAGGTGGCTAGGGTTTGGTAGGTTACGGAAAAGAAAAAAGGACAAAGGTGCAATACTAGATTTTTCACCGAAAAAATTCCAGCAGTAAAGATGTAATTTTTCCAGAAATTTTCAAAAGAGATTCAAGTAAAACTTAAAGGAGATCTACTGATAAGGAAGAGGTAATACTGTAAAAAATTTCGTAGGAAGAAACGACAGCAAGAGGTTTGGCAAAATTGAGAATCACGGAGAGGTATTATAGCAGATTTTTACGTCTAAAGTGCAGTAGATTGGACATAAAAGATAAGTGGTTTTTATTGAGAATTTTTCGACAAAACCAAAGGGAAAACCACTGTTAGGAAGTGTCAAAGCCGCCGTAAAAATTTCATAGAGATTTGGATAGAAAAAACGCAGTAGCAAGATCAAAAGGCCAGTGCTATACGGTTGAAATTCTGCAGTGCGACTTTCGTTGTAGAGATGAAAACTTTACGACGAAAAGTTTATGCAGCAATTATAGGAACAAATTTTTTTGGATTTTTTGAATAAGGATAACTAAATTGTAGCAGTAGTAGGGTAGATAACCAGAACCTGTTGCAATTCACGGGAAGATCCAAGGATGATCTACGGCGGTGGAGATGACGGCGGAATTCAACAATGATCTTCTAAGCAATTGTGGGAATTACTTTGCGCGGTTGTGGAGAGCTGGTGGATGGCTATGGAAGGGCAGCGAGATGCCAAGAATGCTGCTCTGATACCAAGTGTTAGAACCCTCCGCGGATTCTAAGCTTGGGGTTGATCTCTATAGGGGATCGGCCTCCTTAGAACTCTATAGGGGTTCCTTCCTCCAAGTTGCTGCACAAAGGCTGCTAAAGGATTGATCTATTCATTGATTAAAAGAGGATGAATACATGGTTATTTATAGGGCTTCTAAGCCCCAACTCCTAATAGGACTCTTACTCAAGACTCCTACTTCTAACCAACTTCTAATTAGGACTCCTTCTCTAGTATGATTCCTAATTCTAATAGGACTTTTTCCCTAATAGGACTTCTACTTCTAATAGGACTCTTTCCCTAATAGGACTTCTACTTCTAATAGGACTCTTTTCCTAATAGGACTCCTACTTCTAATAGGACTCTTTTCCTAAGAAGTAACCTAACCCTAACCTAGCCGGCCTCTTCACCTCTTTAATAAGGGTCGACTAGATAGGATTTACATGAATGCCCTTATCAATGAAACTAAATTAGGACTCTCATAGCTAGAGTCCTAACATGGCTACCAAGAGAACTCTCAGCCTATAGAGTTTTGGTTCCCTCCTATTTATAGAGGCCCCCTGTAAACCCTAATGGATCTTGCCGTATTGGGTATTGGATCTCTATCCAATTGCCCAAACCTCTTGGATTAGTGTGTCTCTACCCAATAATCTCTTATTAGCAATTATTGGAACTCGTCTTAGGATCCAATAATTCAGGGGCTTAATAGATATCAAATAAGATATGGGTACTAGCGGATATCTCATATACGAACCTCTACTCGTCGCACCTATCATATATGTGTGATCCTCTAGGCCCAATATCGAGCTGACCATGAGTTATACTTGTCAGAACTCTTTCTGACTTAGTAAATTATTATCTCTATAATAATTCACCCAACTCATCAACTACGGACGTACTAGGCCACTACGCCATAGCATCAGACGATACAGGGGAATCCAATCCTTTGGACCTATCTGTCCTCAGTTACCATGTACCTATAATCCATCATCCATCTAATATCCCAAAGACCCTATACCGGGCATGGTGCTGTAAGGCTCATACGATCTCTCCTCAAGTCTTGCTCTTATCAGATTCTCTTGGAGAACTCATTCTCTCTCAATCCGAATAACCTTGGCCAAGGATTTGTTCAAGCAAGAATACATGGGATATTCCTATCATGATACCGAGAGCGGATGATCCTCTATTGACACTCAATAGCCCTCGTAAGGTTGGCTATCATTCCCAATAACCGACTATACTAGATCTGGTTTCCAAACCTATAAGTTCAGTATCAAAGAGTAGAGTACTCATACAGGATATCATTGGTGTCTCAAGTCTAAGGACCAAATATACTATTGGAACTATGGAATCACTGTTTGACGTGAGGAATCAATAACCATCAAGCATTCCGTAGGCGAATCAATCAGTGAACTCATTCCCTAATGAGCACCTGCACTGTACCCTTAGTGTCTCCATACGAGTAGCTATGAGACCAACCACCTCCATCATATGGACGAGTATACAGCACACCAGTCTATCCGGTTATCTCGATGTCCCTCTCGAGTAACCTATGACCAGGATTATTTAGGGTCTGTGTTTAAAGGTGAACCGGTCTCATTATCGTGATCTCATCACGATCTGATTCCCATTGCACAGATCTAATGAAATCACAATATATGCAACACGCAAGATAAAGTGATAAAATATTTAATAATAAACAAAGAGAAAGAGTGCATATCAAGTCATAAGTATCATCACTTATGTGATTGGCTTGTAGGGCACATATGACTAGCAATAGGTACATGATAACTGAGGGTAGATATGTCTAAATGATTGAATTCCCCTGTATCGTCTAGGGATTGTTGCGTAGTAACCTAGTACGTCCGCAACCGATGAGTCAAGTGAATTATTATGGAGATAATAATTCATTAAGTCAGAAGGAGTTCTGACAAGTATGACTCATGGCCAGCTCGATATTGAGCCTAGAGGGTCACACACATATAGTAGGTGTTGCGACGAGTAAAGATTCGGATATGAGATATCCGTCGGAGCTCCTGTATTATTAGATCTCACGGAAGAGATCCAATAAAAGCTAGATTGGGTAGAGACCCATTAATCTAAGAGGCTTAGATAATTTGATGGAGATCCAATACCCAATAGGGCGGGATCCATTAGGGTTTACAGGGGACCTTTATAAATAGAAGGGAACCAAAGATCCATAGGCTGAGGGTCTTCTTGGTGGCCACCTCCTGTTCTCCTCTCCCCATAGAAGAGCATCGTTGTAGTCTCTACTGTATAGATACCGCTAGAGAAGAGGACGCTTGACCTCCTTCATCCTCCCCCATGGGTCTACAGAAATCTCAGGGATAAACGATCTCCCTAGGCACTATCGTTTTTTTTACACACGCAATTTTCGGATTCGTAGATTTATTTTTTATGTATCGATCTTTGTACGACGATGAAATCTTTATAAAAATTTAAGATTTTTATTTTTTATTCTTCCGTTATGTATGAGATATTACTCCCTGATTTTCCAATAAATGTTTCATGCAGCGCAATGTCAAATGAGTCAATCAATCATTTTAAAGAGCTCATGACCCTGGGACAGAGTGGCTACAGGCTGAGAGGACTGCCACCGTATTTATGTGGTCAGGTTTGATCCCACTGTCAGTCATCTGATTAAAAAGTTTCAAGGCAGCAATTCCCACACCTTGTATTCCGGAACCTGCTATCATTGAAGTGTATGACACCTGATCACACGGTTGGTCAGCAAGTCGAAGACCCTTCTAGCAACTAAGATTCTTCCAGACTTTGAGTACATGTCAATAAGGGAGTTCCAGAGTAATAGGTATCCCTTGAAATCATGTTTAGTGATGTAGCAGTGTAACTCTTGCCCATGCTGAAGGTTTGCAACACGGGCACATAAGGCGAGGTATGTCACGACAGTTACATAGTTTGGTTGAACTCCTGATTGCACCATGTCTCGAATTATAAAAGAAGCTTCCTCTGCTTGGTCTGACAGGCCAAAGCCGGCAATCATTGTTTTCCATGTGACCAAACTCCTCATTTTGGCCATTTGAAACAAAAGGCAAGCATGCTCCGTGTCTTTACATCTATAGTACATTGTAATCAGTGCATTGCGGACGCTCTCAATTCCATCACCGCAGCAACGAGTCGCAAACCCATGAATCTCTTTCCCTAATTTTAAAGATCCAACATGAGAACAAGCACTCAGACCAACGACCAGCGTCACAAAGTCAACCTCAGACCCATGCATGGTCACCTCAGAGATCAATCTCAATGCTTCTCTAGGATTGCCCCTTTGCAAATGACCACTGACAATTGTGTTCCACGTAACGCTATTCACCTCTGAACCCTCCGCTCTCATCTGTTCGAACAATTGGAATGCTTTCTCCCAGAGTCCCCACGATGCATACCCTGACACTATAGTATTCCATGACACCACATCTCGCTCCGGCATTTCGTCAAACAGCTTCCTCGCAAAACCTAAGGCGCCACACTTTACATACATTGCGATCAACGCGTTCTGGGAAAAATGTTCCACTCCATGCAGCTTTCATTAATTGAGCTGCAAGCCCTGAAGGACGGCCTGCTGGGAAGAGGAGCAAGAGAAGACGGATGAGGGAGAGTGGAGGACAAGGAGAGAGGAAGCAGGGAGCGGAGATGGAGGGAGATGGCGGTGGTGGCTTCGGAGAGGTGGTCCTGGTGTGTGTGTATATATATATATATATATATATATATATATATATATATATATATATATATATATATATATATATATATATATATATATATATATATATATATATATATATATATATATATATATATATATATATATATATTTGGATTGAAAGTTATATTTGGACTGAAAAGCCCCAATTAAGTTTTAGTAAAGTAGGACAAAAGTCATGGTTTAATTTCCAATTGAAATGGAATTAGAATTCTTTGCCTTAAATGTATAAATACACATTTATACATTGTGTCTTAAACCAAAATACAGTATATTTTGATTAAAAAATTACAGGATCCGAGAAAAAAAGAGATAATTAAATAATATATATGTAATTCTTTGCCTGATACAATTGTGTTTGCTTGCACTAATTGACATAGATATGATTATACAATTTGAGGGTTGAAAACAAATAGGAAACTAAGAAATAAAGTGTTGCCATTCCTTAATTAATGAAATTAAGAAAACAAATAAAAAATGAGTTAGCCACCCATTTTAATTTCAAAGTTGTTTTTTTGTAGTGAAACTTAACCCAGTTCTTATTCATCTTTTCACATTGTGGAGATTCATAAGATCTTAATAGATTGAAGGGATTGTATTTTCAAATGTCATATTTTTCATGTTAGAGGGGATGTTGGAATTTAGTATCCAACGAAATATTTTCTACTATCTTAAGATTATAGGTTTCTCACCCATCAAATGTTCAAAAGAGTAGGTTTGTGAACTAAGTGGTTGTGTATGGTGCACTTTTTGTTATCTTATTCATCCATTAGGCTTTATGTTACAAAAGAGATGAGATGCTATTGGATTTGGTCATCGACAAGGATTTGAACTGCATGCAGAATTCACTATTGTGTTGTACTCAAATTAATGTTGGTGTCAATTCATCAACCCTTTGGTTTCCCAATTACGATAGTTGATTTGATCATCCTTATGTCATTGTACGTAGCTCTTACGTCAGTAAACCATGTGAATCTCTTTGTTTCCATTAAGTATTTTACTCGTAGTGATAGTTATATTTGGATTTATCAAGGATTTTATATGATTAAAAATCTAACAAAAAAATAAAAAAATGATTGGAACAAATTATTTTTTCTTTAGAAAGTAAATTATTTTGACTACAACATTCGAGATAGTGTCTCATTCTTCGATAATAATTGTGCCAATATGTTGTTAGGTTCATGCTCATACAACTTTTGAAAGAAAAGAGTTATCACCTTCAAATAGTTGAGGAAGAATGCACTCCAAAGAACAACAAGACATTTTAGAGAAACACAATGTTTTTATCCGTCTTACACATCTTTCTCCTTGTCATTATTTTCAACAAGCCAAAGCAAACAAAATATCATGTATATATGACATTTTTATTATTCTTATTATGCTGGTTGACAAAGAGGCATTCAGAATCTCTAACAAACATTATGATTTAATGCAACAACATCCTTCAGGCTTGCATATCGAAAGAGAACCAAAGCGTCCGCATGGCGCGAAACAATCACCATCCGACTTGCATGGTACTCCGATATATATGCAAGTTTCTTTTGGCTCCTTAATTGGGCTTTCTGTAAGTAAACATAATATTTAAGTAGCAATAAGAAGTTAGAGAACCCTCAAGAGCGTTTACATTGAATTCAAATAATAAAATGATAAAAAAAATATATATGTGACAAATGATCCTAATATATACCAGTGGATGTCGTAAGTATGGCAAGAGATAAAACCAAGAGACCGATGATGAGAACAGAGAGCTTGGAAGCCATTTGTGATAGACCTGATGAAAAGAAAATTGAGAATAAAAGGTTGACGACTATAATATCAAGACTTTCGGAAGTAGCACTTACCTGGAGTTATCAAAATCTCTTTTTTTTTTTTTGTTAGCTATGTGATGGTGTCGAGAAAGGCCATTAAATAGAACCTTTATGATTGCATGAGATTTGCTCTATGCTAGTTTTGGGTTCAGTCGATGAAAATTTACAAGTATTCATTGAGCATATTTAAAGTATGATATGCCAGAGATGATTCATTGAACCATAATTTGAAAAATAAAATATTTTATTTAGATTTACTCTCATGGAAGTATATCAAAAACAAATATAGCAATATATTTCTATTTAACTTAATCATAAGCTGTTCCATCGATAGTTGTTTTTGATTTATTCCATGGTACTTTTGTGAGTTTATTTAATATTCAATGAAATTATCTCGGCATATAATTTATAAGACCTGATACATTTAACCAAATTTTCCAAAACAAAAGTCTCTTGTCCAAATTCACTCTTCGAAATCTATATCAAATGCAAATAAACCAATAGGTCTTATTTAGTGAATCGTAGGTTGATTTGAAAGATGTTGATATTGTTCCTATTATTGCACCTGTAATTGGAACGATATCAAAATATATAGCATACATGAAGGACTATTGGCTGCCGGTAAAACAATAGTACTGAAATCCATACCTTTTACATTAAGAAGTTATAGTCTTCCACCAAAAACAAGTTGCAACTTCTTCATTTCTTTCTGTGTCCCATAGAGTGTTGACAAGTATAGTTTGTCAATAATTCATATCCATTTATATGGCACAAACAAAGCTGTGTGGTTTAACTAATTCTTCTAGTTTCATTTTCAAGCATAAAGAAGAATTCATAGCGGATCAATGTTACAGCTCAATTGCAAAATTGGAAATTATTGACAGTTCAAGAGAATGTTGATCTAGTCATTCACTTAAGCTTGGAAGTTTCCGGATGGAATATGAATAGGCGAGATATAATTAGTTAAAATTACCTCACCTTATTCATTTGTTGTGATTTCTAATAATCTAGGTTGATGTGATCTTTAAATTTCTTGAAATATAATTTTTTTAGGAAAATTTTGAAGATAACGTAGCTTTCACCCAATATAAGATTCATGTACTTAGGAGTAAGAAATGTCATGTGTATGTTGAAAGTGTTGTGTGCGACACAAGGAGTGTTGTGAATCCCAAAAATCAAGTTTGACTGTAATGGTTTTGTTCTAATTTCTGGGATCAAATCATTGTCTTTAGATAGCATTATCATGTTGCTGATAACGGTTATCATCACATGTTAATTCAAAGATATGATATATTATAAAAAATGTCTTTAACTTGTTAGGTGGATACAAAGTGAAAGCCTGCAATGCATGACTCTTAAGTGTGTTGCATGATTCATGAAAACTAACGTATGCACTCCATTTCTATATTTCTAGTCTTTCATTGAAAGACTTGACAAAGCCATGATTCGTGAAAACTAAATGTGAAACCAGCAAATGCCCTGTCATAGTGGCCTGTTCAAAATTTCAAGCAACTCCTCACATTTAAGTAGTGCCCAATAACTACACTAAACCCCCACTAGGTTATGGATTGCTACCAAACCCATTTATAAGAGAATCTCATTTATATCAGCTCAGGGGCCAATGTCTCTTTTAATCATCATCACACTTTTCTACATTTATGAGACTTGAGCTCCAGTCCAAATACGCTTCGATAAAAAAGTGTCATCCTTTTTAACCTATGTTGGAAGTATAGCTCCCTTCACCTTGAATCCCTTCGAAGCTATAAGATAGCAGCCATTTGCCCTCTTGTAAGCTTAGATGTAGGAGTGGAATAGGTTCGGCATGCAATGATGTCAACATAGTAATATTTCCCGATAAAGATAATCAAATAATATCTGAGATAATAATATCATCCATCAGTGCAAACATACCACAATTAGTGGATGGAGGAAAAACTAAAGTCTAGCCTTCATGGCATCGACATAGAAGCCGAGGCACATGCACATCGAGTCACATGGATGTTACTCGATCGAAGGAACTTATATCTAGTGCTTATCTAGGATGGACTATTTTAGGTATAAGCGCTCTTGATACTCGGGGGTCAGAATAGAGCTCTCCATGATATGAAGATTTACGACGATCTTTGGATTATCATGATCATCTCACTCAAGGAGAAAAAATGATGTGACACACCCTCTCATTCTTTGGCTATCCAAGGACTTCAACTCCCTTGACCATATATCAATTAAGAGAGCATGACTCAAATGGTAAGAGAGAAGATATCTTTTTTTATCTAACAAAGGAGACTAAGATTAATGATTCATAGGTCTATGAGATAAATGTTGGGTCCAGCTCATATGTGGGCTTGGACTAATTGATTTGGGCATTAAGCCCAAATCAGATTTATTTTAAAAAAAAGGGAGATGCGCACGAAGAGGTGTGTGGTGAGGGCAGCAAACATGTGCATGCAGCGAGTAGCGACGACGCAAGAAAAAGAACAGAGAGAGAAAGAGGAGAGAGAAATCTAAGATTTTGAGTTTTCTACTGGATGATCAAGTAATTAAATTTTGTCAGTTTTAGTCTAAATTTTATGTACAGAATTCTTGCAGCAAGCTCTATTATCTTAACGGTGCTGATTTATAGTTTATCATCTTTGAGGAACTTTTTTGCTATACATACTCGATGAGACCTAAACCTTTTCTTTGATGAAATTCATTTTTGGTGATGATGATATGTTACTGTTGAGCCAAGATATGTGTTCTTGATGTTATTATGATCCTCTTGTTATTTTGGAGAAGATTTATTATAAATATGTTATTATTATTGGTAATAGTGGAAGTTTGAAGTGGACTAAGGTCCTATGGTTTTTCCCACATTGGGTTTTTCACGTAAAAATTCGATGTCTCACTTATGATTGATTCATTGTTCTGCTGTTTATGTTATTCTGGTTAATATTTGTTTTTGGTAACAAGTTGGTATTTTGATGAGAAACTCATTTTGATACACAAACAAAGAAAAGAATTATTCCATTATAACATGTTTTTCCCAACAATAAAGAGGTGGGGATAAAAGGCTTAGAGAACTCAAGTGATGGCTTAGGATGCAAAGTAAGCCCCAAAACAATGGGAGGGACTTTTTATAGCCTTGAACCTCTGATTCAACTCCCAAAAGTCTCATCTTGCTTTCTACTCAACTTTTCCACTCGATCTCTAGTAGACTCAACAATTTGTAAATTTTTCACTCGTTGAAATACTAACCAAAGAAAAAGCTAATCGACCATTGCATCCTTCTTGAGCTAAGAATAAAAAAAATACACTCAAGATATCCTTCTTGTGCTAAATATAAAAAATACACCTAAGACGCCCTTCTTAAGGGCATCAAAAATATGTTCGAGATGTTTTTTTCTTGAGCCATCAAAAATATGCTTGAAATGCCCTATTTGGGTTGAACATAAAAAATACAACCAAAATGTTATTCTTGAACTAAGCAAAAAAAATACATCTAAGATGCTAAACATAAAAAATGCATCCGAGAAGCCTTCTTAGGTTAAGAAGAAAAAATGACTAGTTTCTTAGGGTTAATGTTCAAGTAAAAGAAAAAAAATTATAAGTGATCAATGTTATAAGTTAAATAAGATGTCAGATAACTCTAAGAGCCTCTTGAGCTAGCCACCCATTTTAATTTTAATTTTTTTTTGGATGGAATATGTTATGGTGAGACTTAATTAGTGAATCTTAACCTAGATCTTATTCACCTTCTCAAGGAATGAAAATTCATAAGATCTCAATATAAGAAAACTGAAGAACATAATGTGTTTCTAAATCACTATAATAGAAACACAAGGAAACTAAATGTGGAAACGAAAAATTGCATACCTCTAGTCATTATTGTCAAGAAATTTCTGTAATGATTTCTCTTAGTATTTTGGCTCTTCTCTGCTCAGAACTCTCACTTTAGATAGTGTAAGAAATCCTGAAGACTTAAAAGAGAGATCAAGCCAAGGGACCAAAACCTCCCTTTATATAGATGTTCCCCCATCAAGAACATTTATTACTATCAAATTTATAAGGTTTAAAAATTAATTCAAGTTTGTAATGTTTATACCATAATTAAGAATTTTAATGATAATAAATAAAAATTCAACAATAATGGTTAATTCATAATGAATGAAAAATTAAAATATTTAAATCATAATAAATGGAGAAATAAATGATAAACTTAATGAGAATAGTTACATTCTCTAAAATCAATAAAAATCAATAATAATAAGGAACAATTATAATCTCCCACTTGGTCCATACGTTTAACTTTATAATTTGAATTAATCTAATCGAACAATTTTCTTAAGAAACAAATACATGAATCATAGCGATAAGTCCTCTAAGAGCAAGTATTATCATCCATGTATCAAGATATATTTAGTTTATTAAGAATTAATCTTAATATGATAATATTACTTAATGAATAAACCTTATGTTTATTCTTAGTCCAGCATAAATATATTTTCTTAAATTAATGTACACATGAAGAAAATATCACAATATATATAAGAGTTTCAATACAATTACAAAGTGGAACCAAGTCCTATTTTCTCTACATGATCCTTGAATTTCAAAGGTAGCATGCCTTTAGTCAAAGGATCAGCAATCATCAATTTAATGCTAATGTGCTCAATGACCACTTTTTTTTCTTTTACACGTTCTCTTATGACTAAATACTTAATGTCAATGTGTTTAGTTCGACTTCTACTTTTATTATTCTTAGCCATAAAGACAGCAACTGTGTCATAGAAAATTCTTAATGGCCTAGAAATAGAATCCATAATTCTAAGCCCTCAAATGAAACTCTTAAACCATACACCATATAAAGTAGCCTCAAAATAGGAGACAAACTCAGCTTCCATGGTAGAAGTAGCAATCAAAGTCTCATTGACATTTCTCTAAGAAATAGCTCTACTAACCATCATAAAAATGTATCCTGATATTGATTTACGAGAATCAACACAACCGGCGAAGTCTGAATCTGAGTAGCTAATCACATCCAGATTGTTTGTATGTCTATACATAAGCATATAATCTTTGGTTCCTTGAAAATACCTCATCACTTTCTTTGCAGCTCTCTAGTGGTCCATACCTGGATTATTTTGATATCAACCTAGCATCCCCATAGCAAATGCAATATCAAGTCTAGTACAGACCTGGGCATAGATAAGACTTTCTACTGATGTAGTATATGAGGTGTTTTTCATTGATTCCCTCTCAAGGTTGTTCTTCGGGCATTGGTTCAAATTAAACCTATCACTTTTCACAATGGGAGCAATGCTTGGTGAACAATCCTACATCTGAAATCTTTCTAAAAGCTTATTGATATAGGTTTCTTGTGATAGACCTAAAATATCTCAAGGTCTATCTCTATGGATCTTAATGCCAATGACATAAGATGTTTCACCTATATCCTTCATATCAAAGTTTTTAGAAAGGAATTGTTTCACCTCATGAAGTTTAACCCTTATCATTGGTAGCAAGTAAAATATCATCTACGTATAAAATAAGAAAATATATTTTACTCTTACTGACCTTCTGGTATATACATTGATCCATGGGATTTTCAACAAATTCGAATGAAGAAATCACTCCATGGAATTTAAAATACTATTAGCGGGAGGCTTGTTTTAAACTATATATAGATTTCTTAAGCTTACAAACCAAGTGCTCACCAACACTAGAGGAGAAACCTTCAGGTTGTTTCATATAAACCTCCTCATCTAGATCTCCATTAAGAAATATTATTTTTACATCCATTTATTGCAACTTAAGGTCAAAATGAACAACCAATGCCAAAATGATACGAAGGAAATCTTTCTTTGATACAGGAGAAAATGTCTCCGTATAATCGATTCTCTCTTTTTAAGTAAATCCTTTTGCAACAAGTCTTGCTTTGTATCTCTTAATGTTACCTAATGAATCTTTCTTGGTCTTAAAGACCCATTTGTAGCCAATAGTCTTTGCTCCATTAGGCAACTCTACAAGATCCTAGACTCCGTTGATCCTCATAAAATTTATCTCTTCTTTCATAGAATTATACCATAAATATGACTCTTTACAACTCATGGTTTGTGAAAATGTTTCAGGATCATTTTTGACTCTAATATTATAGTCAGATTCCTGTAGATATACAACATAATCACTATGAATTGTAGATCTTTTATTTCTAGTAGATCTTTTTAATGTTGTATCAATATTTCCCTGAGAAACTTATGGTTCAACTAATTGTTCAGGAGCTTGCTGTAATTCCTAAACTGCTTGATCTATTATAATACTGTTAGCAACTTGTGGAATCTCAATGATTGGTTGTTCAACATCAGTTTGTACTTGAGGAGTGCTATGAACTATAACCAATCTATCATTTGATATGGAAGGTTGAGATTCTATATGATCATGTGCAGAAACTATGTTCCTGAATTGATCGCTCCCATTGATCATGTCAACCTTAAGAAACTTAGCATTTCTTGATTTCATAATCATAGTTGTATGAGATGGACAATAAAACTTGTAACCTTTGGACTTTTCAGCATATCAATAAAATACCCATTGATAGTTCTTGGGTCCAGTTTCTTCTCTTGTGGATTATATATTCTGACCTCAGATGAACATCCCCAAATGCGCATATGTCGCAAACTCGATTTCTAACCTTTCCATAATTCAAATGATATCTTTGGGACAGCCTTGGTTGGAACTCGATTTAATATATACATAGTCGTCTTTAGTGCTTCAATCCATAAGAATTTAGAAAGATTGGAGTTGTTAATAAGAATTTAGAAAGATTGGAGTTGTTAATAAGAATTTAGAAAGATTGGAGTTGTTAAGCATCCTCTGCACTATATCTAATAATGTTCAGTTTCTTCTTTCTACAACACCATTTTGGTCTAGAGAACCAGGCATGGTGTATTGGGCAATAATCCCATATTTTTGAAGAAACTTAGCAAAAGGACCAAGTGTTTATCCATTCTCAATATATCTACCAAAATATTCTCCACCTCTATCTGATCTCATAATTTAATTTGCTTACCACATTGGTTCTCAACTTCAATCTTAAAGACTTTGAAGGCATCCAATGCTTCGTTTTTGTTATGAAGAAAATAGATATACATATACCGTGAGTAATCATCTATAAAGGATACGAAGAATTTCTGACCATTTATGTCCATGTTTGGATAACATATATCAATATGAATAATCTCTAATATATCTGAACTCTTATTAGTACCTTTCTTAGACTTATTGGTCTGCTTTCCCTTAATACAGTCCACACAAGTTCTAAAATCAAGAGTACTAAGTACTCCATCATTAACTAATATCTTAATTCTCTTTATAGAGATATATCCTAATCTTTGGTGCCATAACATAGAGGAGTCTTCATTAATATTACACCTTTTAATGCCAGCGTGAACATGCATTAAACTATAAGTGTCATTATTTTGTAAGAAAATATGATAAAGACCATCAAACAAAATACCATTCCAAAGCACAATCAGATTTATATAATAAACTAAATGATGCGTCTTAAAAATTAAAGGAATATCCAAATTGTACAAGTCTGGAAACAGAATCAAGTTTTGTGAGAAACTTGGTACATAAAAGGTCCTTTCTAATTTTAAAATAAAACCACTACTTAAAGTTAAAATACATGTTTCAATTGCCTCTACATGTGAGCCCATCTTATTACCTGATAAGATGCTTTGCTCACTTCCCACTAGCTTCTTTAGATTTTGCATACCTTGCAAAGAGTTTGCAAAATGGATTATTGATCTAGAGTCAATCCACCATGTGTTAATATTAATATTAATCATATTAGATTCATAACACATTCATACAAGGTTAGTTTACCTTTCTTTTCAAACCATTATTAGAATTTTAAGTATTCGTTCTTCATGTGTCCCTTCTTTTTATATAAGAAACACTTTGCTTCTTTCTTGATATCAGCTTGGAGTAGTATTTTACCTTTTCCCGCTGATTGGCTTGATTTTTGTCAATTTTATTCTTCCTACGAGTGGTTACCACTAATGCACTCTCACCCAGCTCCATCACTAGCCTCTCTTCTTCTTGAACACATATGGTCATTAATTCATTGATTAACCATTTATCCTTATGTATGTTGTATGAAATCTTAAAAGGCTTGTATTGATGTGGAAGAGTGTAAAGAATGTAGTGCACCAGGAAGGATACTGATATATCAACCTCGAGTTTCTTAAGTTGAGCCGCAATATCCCACATTTGCATTATATGCTCACGCACACATTTTATGTTGATGAGTCTAAGGGATGAGAATTTCATTATTATGGTACTTGCTAATGCCTTTTATAAAGTAACGAATTGCTCGTCAATAACTTATAGTAAGTCTCGTACATTCTCATGTTGGTCAACAGAACCACGTATACTAATAGTTATTTTAGTCTTGATAAACATCATGCTGAGCCGATTGGATCGCTCCCATCGCTCATATAGCGCGACCTCAGTTGGAGTGCTGGTATTAGTGACTGTAGGTGATTCGTCATTCCTAATAGCATAATCAATATCCATCCATCTTAGATGGAGAAGAATCATCTCTTTTCAAATCTTATAATTATTATTCTTAAGTTCGGGAATATCATATCAGAGAAATTAACAGTTTGAGAAACTACATAAAATAAAAAAATGCTTATGTCAATATTTGAGGTTTAATAGTCTAAATTGCATACTTTATCAATGTGAAATATGCCAAAAATTAAATATGACATAAAAATAGGCTAAATTTTTAATTAAGTAATTCAAATGGTCTTTATGATAAAACTATCAAATTATGTACTAATTCATAATCCATGTGGGTAAATTATAAAAATAATTTGATATTTTATCTTGATTAATTATATAAATATAATAAAAGATCCTATGAGATAATAATTATTATATTAAATATAATCAATCATATTATAATATCTAATTCCTTACGTGATCCTTATTTTAACTTTATATATAATTTTAATCAATTAAGGATGCTGTGGCTAGTCTCTAATTAATTAAGATTATATAGATCACTATACATTTTGAATAAAATTAGCTCATAAGCATAAATTAATATGACCAAATATTTATATAAAATATGAATAATTTAGCAATAATGAATGGTTCATTTCATCAAAAATATTAAAAATCTTATATCCTCATGATTTTCAACATTAAATACATCAAAAGTTTCAAAAGAGAAATTGAAATAAAGTCATATTCATGATATAAAATAAAAAATCTTTTCAATAGCAAGACAGAGGTTAATCAAAACTCTGATACCAAATGTAAAAAAACTGAAGAACATAATATGTTTCTAAATCACTGCAATAGAAGCACAAGGAAACTAAATGCGGAAACGAAAAATTGCATACCTCCAACCATTATTGTTAAGAAATTTCTACAACGATTTCTCTTAATATTTTGGCTCTTCTCGGCTCAAAACTCTCACTTTAGATGGTGTAGAAAATCCTGAAGACTTGAAAGAGAGATCGGAGCCAAGTGACCAAAACCTCCCTTTATATAGATGTTCTCCCATTAAGAACATTTATTACTACCAAATTCATAACGTTCAAAAATTAATTCAAGTTTGTAATGTTTAGACCATAATTAACAATTTTAATGATGATAAATAAAAATTTAACAATAACGATTAATTCATAATGAATGAAAAATTAAAATATTTAAATAATAATAAATAAAAAAATAAATGATAAACTTAATGAGAACAGTTATATTCTCTAAAATCAATGAAAATCAATAATAATAAGAAACGATTACACTTAATAGATTGAAGGGATTGTATTTTCAAATGTCATGTTTGCACGTTAGAGGGGATGTTGGAATTTAGCATCCAACGTAATGTTTTCTAGTAACTTAAGATTTTAGATTTGTCACCCATCTAAAATCTTTATCAAATGTTCAAAAGAGTAAAAGAGTAGGTTTGTGGACAAGTGGCTGTGATTATGCTCCTTTTGCTATCCTATTCATCCATTAGTTTTTATGCTACAAACAGATGAGTTGCTATCCTTGTCAATTGGATTTGGCCATCGACAAGTATTTGAACTACATATAGAATTCATTATTGTGTTATACTCAAATTATCGTTGGTGTCTATTCATCAACACTTTGGTGTTCCAATTACAATAATTGGTTTGGCCTTCTTTGTGTCATTATAAGTAGCTCTTAAGTTGGTAAACCATGTGAATCGAGTTTTTTTTCCATTTCATTAGAGAGCACTAGGTACGGCGTTCCTTCTTCTTTGGTTAAGAGCATTAGGTTAGCGAGAAAGAGAACAGAGTTTAATTCTTACTATCGAGAAGGAGCACTGTCAGTTACCCTCTTCTATCTCGTAATGCGTTATTGCGGAAGTATTTTACACATAGTGATTGTTATATTTGGATTTATCAAGGATTTTATACGATTAAGATTCTAATAAAACAATACAAAATGCTTGGAACAAATTATTTTTGCTTTAGAAAGTAAACTATTCGAGATAGTCTAATTGGTCAATAATAATGATGCCAATATGTTTTTAGGTTCATGCTCTTACAACATTTGAAAGTCAAAAAATCGTCACCTTCAAATAGTTGAGGAAGAAGGCACTCGGAAAGACAAGAAGACATTTTAGAGAAAAACATAGAATGATGTTTTTGTGCATGTTACATATCTTTCTCTCTCGATTATTATTTCAACAAGCCATACGAAACAAAGTGATCACATATCTATCACATTTTATTATTCTTATTATTCATGGTGACCTTGAGTGCACGCAGAATCTTTAATAGGCATTATGTTGTAATGCAACAACATCCATCAGGTTCACATGTCGAACGTTTACTATTGCGTCCGCATGGCCCAATACAATCATCATTCGTGTCGCATGGTACCCCGATATGTACGCAGCTTGCTTCTGACTCTTTAATTGGACGTTCTGTAAGTAAATATAATATTTAAGTAACAATAAAAAGTTAGAAAACCATCAATAGTGTTTACAAAGAATTCAAATAATAAGAAGACAATATATATATATGACAAATGATACTGATATATACCGATGGATACCACAAGCACGACAAAAGATAAAACCAGAAAACCAACGATGACAACAGAGAGCTCGGAAGCCATTAGTGATGGACATGATGAAAAAAATAATAATAATAAGGATAGAAGGTTGACGATTATAATGCCACTATAGACTTTTGGAAGTAGCACTAACCTATAGTTACCAAAGTCTTTCTTTTTTTATGCCAGTAATAGTGTCAAAGAAAGGCCATTAAATAGAACCTTTGTGATCCCATGAGATTTGCTCCACACTAGTCTTGAGTTGTCTTATTTGATGAAAATTTACAAGTATTCATTGAGCATATTTGAGGTATGATATGCGAGAGATGATTCATTGGATCATACTTTGAAAAATAAAATATTTTATTTGGGTCTACTTATCTAAACGTATAATTAAAGCATAAAGCTCGACTGATGTAATCACTATTTGCCATACCTGCAAAATCACTTAGAATTCTGCAAAGGTTCATGTAAAACGCTGATCAAAATTGTAAAATGTTCATGTAACACACTGATCAAAATTGTAAAAAGTTTATCAGCATAAAGCTGATTTCACCAACTTTATAATTAAAGCATAAATGTAAAAGAGGTAGGTGCACTTACAGTTGCTTTCTGGTATCTACATCTTTCGCCAAGATGAAGAGTCAATAAGAAAGGCACCGTGACAGGACAAACTGGCGTCATCACAGCCACCTGAACCAGAGATGTCCTCCTCAATCATTGTGTGAAAAGATATTGACTCTCGGATTGTAGCGACATCAGAGCTCCTCCTGGCATCATGATGGCTATAATTGGCCACAAGTGAAGCTGTGTCATAGTAATAATCATCACAGGGCATCTCTCTTTCCTCTACGGCTCACAGAGCCATTAGATCTGCCACCGAAAAGTAGACCAATATAAGTACGACAATCACAGTGCAAAACTTGATGCTCAGAAAGGCTGCGGAAACAAGATCAGCTCATAAGCCAAGTTGCCGGGTTGAGGTAAGACAGAGAAACCAAGGAGAAGCACCGTCAGTAGAAGACAAAATGAACAGAGGACACCAGCCAATGGAGCCTTCGGAGCAACCGTTTGTCGATCACTGACAACAATATACACATTCAATATACAAGACACAGGTAATCAGGGCAAGATAAAGCGCTAAGAGACACTAGCCTTTGTGAAGCGGTTAACCTTCTTTGCTTTCCCACCATTCTTGGCCTCATCGAAAAACCTTGGTCCAACAAAATCCACAATAACTTGCATAATGAAAATTGGAATACAGTAAAGGAAGACAACAACCGATGGTCTCTATTCCTTCCTTGGCGCGGAGTGCCCGACTCCCTCTTCTGCAAGGAGGCACATAGTAGGAACACAAGTGTGAGAACGAAGGAAGGTTCTGAAAACCCAAATATACCTCTGCCATGCAATGTTGGAGAAGTGCTGTCCTTTTAAAAAGATGTAGCCTAGCAATTTCACTTAAGCTCCACCGAATTGCAACTGTAACTAAGAAAATGCGTGCAATCCAGGGTCCTTTAAAGTAACCAAGCTGGAGAACATCTCGTCGCTGAATCTGCATTCGTGAATACGTTACTTGGTATATGTGTCATACAGCCAACACATCAAACAGAACAACGAAAAAAATGGTCACCACACCAAATGTTTCAGCATTGAATCCGGTCGGGGCCATCACATGGAACACAGGTTCCGCACATACTGCTGATGCACTAAAATCCTCGGGACAATCAAAACTGATCTAGGGTCCACGATACGGAAGCTCGAGTTTTTGTCCAAACTTCACAAATGCCTGTAACTTGTAAAATATAAAATTTCATTTCACATGAAAGCTCTTTCCAACTACCGTAACTTGAACACATGAACAAACTTAGAATAGTCCAGTCCACCAATCCATAGAGTCCACCTTCAGGATCATGGCACCAAAGCAACTTAAAGCATTCAGGGAAGCAGAAGGTCCAATGAGTTAACATAATCACCATCTGAAAGAAAATGACATTATCACCATAAAAAAATATAATTGGAAAAGATCAACCCAGCAAGGATCAATATTCTCATCCACAATTAAAAACTTACCCATTCAAAAGCAAAATCTTCCAAACACTTCAAAGGGTGGCCAAATGTTATACTGCTTCAGGCAGGTAATAATCACATGAACATTACAAAGTAATAATAATAATAATAATAATAATAATAATAATAATAATTACCACCATATGAACATTGTGTACCTAGAAAGACAAATTTGAACAATTACCTTTATTCTACCATGACACCTGCACATGGTGAGGTTCAATGAAACTAACAGCATCTTAGTGGCGAGTCATTCTCAATATGCAAAACAAAACTAGCTTATCTCTAGCTACTCAAATGAATCATGCAACTACTCTAGCATGATAGTGAATGGATCAAAGCAATCTAAATTTTCTGGTCTCAGAAATTTATAAGACAGATTTCACAGCTCGAACATGGAAAGAGATCAACCAAAGATCTGGTGGGATCTCATCACACGTATCAGAAAGTTGAATAAGTTGACAAAAACAAAGTCGAAAGCTACAGCCAACAGTCAACAATGAAATTGAACCTCATCCACAAAAAGCAAGTAAACTGCATTATCTCCATCGGCAGAATAACCTTTTCTAATATGTACTTTGTGTCCCGCAAACAGAGGCAAAGCTGATTACCTGCAAGAAGACTGAATAAACGAAAAAAACGAAATCTATCAAACGAGAGACGAAGTGATGTTCGGCAGCTCTAATCGAAAAATACACATAAATGAAGCCCCTAAAACATAAGAATGGTCAAAGAACACAAAGCAAAGAAAAGAAGAGATGAGATAGCACTACCCTAAGCCTATTAGATTATCTGATCCTGTTTAATTGAATAAGATATATTATAGATTTGATTGAATTTTGATTACGATTATCGATCAATAAAAATGATATCCAATTAGGATAGGATTTATTGGGAGATGACTTTGATGGGAGAGAGTCTCATAAGTACTTATTCTATACCCTCTGCTCATACGTCATACCTACAAATATATAGGACCAACTAGGGGACTCAATAAGTTACATTATATGTTTAGAGATTATAGATCTTAAGGTGCAGCTATAGTGGTTTTAAACAGTGTTACACCAGAAAAAAAAGTGTTAGTCAATCCAACAATATTATGACATTGATTTTAATTTGATTCAAACTAAAAAAACAAATTAATTCTGTTTAATAGAAAAAAAGAGAGAAAAATGGAAATGATAAAATAAGTATTTTACAGAGTAGAAATGTTCTATGGTAAAATTTTGAAAATAAATAAACAAAATTGATGCTAGTTGGACAACAAGCAAAGCATCGAAGAAAGCATTTTTTGTCACCTCTAGCAGTTTAGGGACTCAGTTCCATCGTTGGAGGTAGAAGTGTTCATGGCCGGTTGGTCAAAATGCTTGGACATTCAAAACAAACAATACTTCAATGAATTGATAAAAAGTTGGCAATTTGAGATGATGATCAACATAGATGAAAAATGAGGTAAAACGTAGTGTACCAAAGCATTAGAACTCATCAAAACAAAAAATTTCCAAGAAAAATCTTATATTCAGATACTCCATGGTTCTTTTCAAGCTTTTACATTTGCTATTCACATCCAAAGGCTTATTTCATCATTTTTCATTCAAAGCAAAACACAGAGAAGCTTTTAGTCCTATTCTGCTTGTCATTCCACTAACTGTGGCCAATTTCTTTAACATGTCCCGTAAAAAAGGCAGAATAAGCATTAATCAATCAATATGAAGCTATCCATTGTTCAGTGCCGTAAATAATGACAAATTTGCAACAACCACAAGACCATGATATAAATGACAAGCACAATTCACTGAATATTTGAACTCCCACCTCTTCAGTATGAACCCCTGCAAGATGAAGCTATCCATTGTTCAGTGCCACTATTTTTGTAGGTTGTCAGCTTAAGCCAGACAAGTAGCATTATTGATTAGCCATTTTTACATAACCAGAACCAGATTATGAGGGAGCAACTGGTTTGCATTTCTACCGTAGAGGCTCTCAGATCAGCCATTAACTAGCACTCAGCAAACAAACAAATTTATGTTCTTTAATCAAAGAGAATTGGTTGCAGCAATTTATTCGATTATACAGAGTACAACCAGTACTTTTCACTGAACTGCTTGTGAATCTGCGATGAGTTGTCTGTTATTGGTCAGTATGCCAATGAGCAATCCTAAGGTTCAATATGTGCACATGCTCACATGATGTATTGTCCATGTTGACCATTGATTTTGAATTCTTGGACCTAGAGTAATTGTAAGAATTCTTCAACTCTAGTCTCCATACAGGTCACTTAAGGAAGCTAGGGGATGATATTTCACCTGAACCCTGTTTCTCTCTCAGCAAATCCCAAATCCAAATTTTCAATTGACCCAGGATCACTCATTTGCCCATTTAATGTATCCGACACCTCAAAGATCTCAGGTGCCAGACGGTTTGATCTATCCCTCGCTAGGAAAGGATGAAATCCATTCCCAAAATTTGCCCAAGCCAAAACGGGTGACTTTCTAACACACAAGTCCCTTATCATTGTCCTCACCCTTGCAAGCTCATCCCAACATCCAGCAGCTGCATACAAGTTAGCAATCAGCACATAGTGCCCAGGATTGTCCGTCCCCATCTCTAGGAGCTTCTTTGCAGCTCTTTCTCCAATCTCAGTGTTCTCATATACCTGGCAAGCCCCAACAAGAGCTGCCCACATAGCAGCTGTCGACGGTAGCGGAGCTTTACGAAGAAGTTCCTCTGCCTGTTTAACCAAACCGGCTCGAGCAAATAGATCAACCATTCAGAGTAGTGCTGCCCTATAAACCCTATAAGTCAATCACGTGAGTGATAACACTTGTAACACGTTGTATCAATATCTTTGCTTATGATTATTAATATTTTCTCACATTATCTGGATGTATATTATGATGTCTTTGGATCTGTGTAATGAGAATCGGATCGTGATGAGATCACGATAATGAGACCGATTCACCTTTAAACATAGACCCTAAATAATCACAGTCATAGGTTACTCGAGAGGGAAATTGAGATAACCAGACAAACTGATGTGTTGTGTACCCGTCCATATGATGGAAGTGGCTGATCTTATAGCTACTCGTGTGGGGACACTAAAGGTATAGTGCAAGTGATCATTGAGAATGAGTTCACTGATTGATCCACTTACGAAATATTATATGGTTATTGATACCTCACGTTAGATTACGATTCCGTAGTCCCAGTAGTGTATTTGGTTCTTAGACTTGAGACACCAAGGATGTCTTGTATGAGTACTCCACTCTTTGATATCAGACTTATAGGTTTGGAAGTTCCAGATCTAGTACAGCCGGTTAATGGGAGTGACAACCAACCTTACGAGGGCTATTGAGTGTAAATAAAGGATCATCCACTCTAGATATCATGAGAGGAATATCCCATGTGTTCTTGCTCAGGAAAATCCTTGACCAGGGTCATTCGGATTGAGAGAGAAAGAATTCTCTGGAGAATCCGATTAGAGCAAGACTCGATTGAAAACCGTATGGGGCTGACAGCACCATACCCGATATATGATCTTTGAGATATTAGATGGATGAGAGACTATAGGTGTTGAGAAATCCTTCTAGGGAGCGACATCTCATGTGCAACGGAAGAATAAAAACAAAACACGCCAGATTTCCCGTAGAAAGTTTTCATCGTCATGCGAAGATCGATGCGTTAAAACAAATCCACGAAAACTGCATGTGTTGAAGAAAATACCTAGGGAGATCGTATATCCCTGAATCTCTGCAGATCTGTAGGAAGGATAAAAGATGTCAAGCATCCTCCTCTCTAACGGTATCCACATGGCAGGGACTGCGACGATGCACTTCTCTCGGGAGAAGAAAACAGGAGGTGACTAACTGATGCGTGCGTGGGCGAGTGACTCCGAACAGAAACTTTCAGGATTGCGCGATTTCGGGAAAATGGGCAGTTCACCACCAAGGCTTAAAGGAAATTCCACCGGCCAAGGATAAAGAACTGTTTGATTCACCACCAACGATGTTGGATAAAGAATCGAGATAAAATTTAACTCACAAGAGGAATTGTCATTCATTCAACCACCCCCTTACAAATGAGAATATGTCTCATTATATAGATATTAGACTCGTAAAACAGAACTACCCAAACAAACAAGACTGAAATAGCGGAACTACCCAAACAAACAATGGGAACTACCCAAACAAACAAGACTGAAATAGCGGAACTACCCAAACAAACTCCAGGATTGAGGAAGTTACGCCCATGACTCAGCAATTCCAATCAGCAACAAACAAACTCCAGGATTGAGGAAGTTACGCCCATGACTCAGCAATTCCAATCAGCAACGAACAAACTCCAGGATTGAGGAAGTTACGCCCATGACTCAGCAATGCCAATCAGCAACGAATTTTGATATTGGTATCATCATTCCTTGTCCCATCGAAGTAAGTTGTAACCAAAGTTAGTTTTGGCATGAATAAGTACCGATAGTGTTTGTTTTGCCGAAGGAATCAGCTCAGGACTTAAGGATGGATCAGTAGTCTCGGATGCTCCCGCATCATTCTCCCCGGGTTGTTTGAGATTTGTCCTCAAATCTGACAAGTCATCATCGTCCAAGTAAGGAGAAAGATCACCTACATTAAAAGTTGCCGAAACTCCATATTCTCCAGGAAGATCAATCTTGTAAGCATTTTCGCCAATTCGCTTGATAACTTTAAACGGACCATCAGCTTTCGGCATGAGCTTGTTCTTGCGTCGAGATGGAAATCTCTCCTTCCTTAAGTGAAGCCACACAAGATCACCCTTTTGAAATTGGGCCTTCTTCCGAAACTGATTTGCTTTCTTCTGGTAAGACTCGTTGGCCTTCTCAATCTTTGATCGAATTTGCTCATGAAGCTTCTTCATCGACTCAGCTCTATCTTTGCCATCAAAGTTTACTTGAGAGTCAGATGGAATTGGAATCAAATCGATGGGAGTGAGAGGATTGATTCCATAAACAACTTCAAATGGTGATCGTCCAGTAGTGTAACTTGGTGATCGGTTGTAAGCAAATTCAGCATGCGCAAGCTTCAAATCCCATTCTTTCAAAGATTTACTCACCATGCAACGAAGAAGAGTGGTAAGAGTACGATTGGTTACCTCCGTTTGGCCATCGGTTTAAGGATGACAAGTAGTGCTGAATAAGAATTTGGTACCAAGCATTCTCCATAGTGTCTTCCAGAAGTAGCTTAAGAACTTGGAATCATGATCCGACATAATGGTTTTCAGTACTCCATGGAGACGAATAATCTCCTTGAAGTATAAGTCAGCAACATGAGATGCATCATCGGTTTTGTGACATGGCACAAAATGAGCCATTTTAGAGAACCGATCGACAACCACCATGATGGTATCTTTTCCTCTTTGAGTTCTCGGTAGAGCCACAACGAAATCCATGCTAACATCTTCCCAGGGCTACAATGGAACAGGAAGTGGAGTATACAACCCTTGATGGAATTGACTTTTTGCTCTTTGACAAGTTACACACCTCAAGATAATAGCATGCACATCTCCATTCATCTTTGGCCAATAGAAATGTTCTTGAAGAACCTCAAGAGTTTTGTTAACTCCAAAATGACCAGCCATTCCACCACCATGTGCTTCTCGAATTAGCAATTCGTGAAAAGAACTCTTCGGCACACATAATCGATTTCCTTTGAAAAGAAACCCATCTTGTAAGGAATATGTATCTTGAACTCCTCGCTTACAATTGTCGATGGTTGACGAGAACTCAGCATCTTCAGAATAAAGTTCTTTCATCAATTGAAATCCAAGAATCCTAGAGTCCAAAACAGCAAGCATAGAATATCTCCTTGATAAAGCATCTGCTACAACATTAATGTGTCCAGGTTTATACTTAGAGACAAAAGAAAATGATTGAAGAAATTCTACCCATTTTGCATGTCTCGAATTAAGCTTGCGTTGGCCGCTAATGAATTTGAGAGCTTCATGATCAGAATGAAGGACAAATTGCTTTGGTCTTAAATAATGACTCCAATGATCAAGCGCTCGAATAATGGCATAAAACTCTTTATCATAAGTTGAATAATTCTTCTTCGAGTCAGTCAGCTTCTCACTGAAATATGCCAAAGGTTTTTGTGCTTGCACAAGAACAGCATCAATGCCAACTCTACTTGCATCACATTCAACTTCAAATACTTTATCAAAATCAAGAAGGGCAAGAATAGGGAACTCACAAAGTTTTTGCTTGATTACCTCAAAAGCATTTTGAGCAGCCTTTGTCCATTCAAAAACTCCCTTCTTCATGCATTCAGTTATAGGAGCCATGATGGTACTGAAATTTTTAACAAACCGTCGATAGAAAGAAACAAGTCCATGAAAACTTCTTACATCAGAAATGGACTTCGGAACCGGCCAAGTCTTCATAGCTTCCACCTTAGATTGATCTACGGAAATTTCACCTTTGGAAATTACATAACCAAGAAACACAATGGTTGGAGAGAAGAACTCACATTTCTCCATTTTGGCATAGAGTTTCTGTTCTCTCAAGACTTTAAAGACCTGTTCTAAATGAGAGATATGCTCCTCCTCGTTCCTGCTATAAACAAGAATATCGTCGAAATAAACAACGACAAATCGACCAATAAACGAACGAAGAATCTCGTTCATAAGTCTCATGAAGGTACTTGGAGCATTCGATAACCCGAATGGCATTACCAACCACTCATAAAGGCCTCCCTTGGTTTTGAAAGCCGTCTTCCATTCATCACCTTCTCGCATTTTGATTTGATAATAACCACTACGCAAATCTATCTTTGAGAAGATAGTAGAACCATACAATTCATCAAGCATATCATCAAGTCTAGGTATAGGGTACCTATACTTAATGGTGATGTTGTTGATGGCTCGGCTATCAATGCACATTCTGAATGAACCATCTTTCTTAGGCACGAGTAGAGCCGGAACAGAACATGGACTCATGCTTTCTCAAACATATCCTCTATCGATAAGTTCATCGACTTGTCTTTGCAATTCCTTTGTTTCCTCCGGATTGCATCGATAAGCTGGTTTGTTCGGTAGAGGAGCGCTGGAGATCAAATCAATTTGATGCTTAATACCTCTTATGGGAGGTAATCCAGGTGGCAAATCCTCCGGGAACACATCTGCAAAATCTTTCCACAAGCGATGCATCTTTGGATGAATGGGTTGCCCCATCTTACTCTTTTTCTCTACCATAAGCAAAGCAAATATATTCTTTTGTTTGTTAATGGCTCTCTCAATCCGTGTTTCATTTAAGAACAAACTTTCCTTACCAGTGTTTCCCTTCCCAGGTTGATTTCGATGTACCAATGAAGGATTCAAGGGTAAAAGGGTGATGCATTTTTGTTCTTTCCAAAAGAGTATGTGTTCTTACGACCATCATGCACAGCATTCATATCATATTGCCAAGGTCTTCCCAATAACAAGTGACATGCATCCATGGGAATCACATCACACAGAGCTTGATCTCGATAGTTCATCCCAATAGAAAACGATATAAGAGCTCGTTTGGTTACCTTAAGATCATTTCCTTGATTGAGCCATTGGAGCTTGTACGGTTGAGGATGTTTCATTGTCGGAAGCTTCAATTTGTCAACAAGGTTGGTCAAAGCAATGTTGGTACAACTCCCACCATCAATAATCACTGAACATACCTTCCCGTTAATAGTGCAATGGGTGTGAAAGATGTTCTCCCTTTGCTCATTATCAAGAGAAACTTCAGTATGCAATGCTCTTCGTATGATCAACATTTCACCATCATAAGTTTTTTCAATGATATTCTCGAATTCTTCAGCTTCAGAATCATTCTGGTCATGTTCATCGTTGGCCTCTTGAAGTTCCAAATCGATCTTCTCAATTTCTTGAAGAGTCATAACTCTCCGATTTAGACAATTAGCTTACAAATGCCCATAGCCATGACACTTGAAACACTTCCTTGTGTCACCATCAAATTTCTTGCTGGTTCCTTTGATGGGTTCCACCAACTTCTCTTTACCCTTAGCGTTCGACGAAACACCTTCATATTTGCTTGAGGAAGTACCCCTAAAGTAGGATGTCCCCTTCGAGGAGGTTCTGGAAGAAAATCTCTTGCTACTCTTTAGTTGTTTCTCAACCTTCATTGCTAGCTTGCAAACATCTTCGAAGGACCAATAAGGCTGAAGTTCAACCAAATCAGTAATTTCACGATTCATGCCACCAAGGAATTGAGCGATGGTTTGCTCGGGAACTTCTGGAACTTCGCATCTCATCATGAGTTGTTCGAACTCACGAATATATTCTTCAATACTCATCCCTTGTTGTCTTAGGGAATTCAACTTGAGAAATAGATCTTGCTTATAGGTATCGGGCAAGAACCTTTTCTTCATAAGTTTCTTGAGTTTATCCCAAGACTTGATTCGGCTTTTTCCTTCTCTAGCTCGCTGACGCTTTAAATTCTCCCACCATAGAGAAGCATATTTAGTGAGTTTCAGAACAGTGACTTTGCACCTCTTCTCATCCGAGTATGACTTGAAGTCAAAAACTCGTTCAATGGCAAGGAGCCAATCAACAAAGTTGTCAGGATTGAGACTACCCTCGAACTCAGGTGCATCTGCTTTAATCTCACGGTCATTCTCATGGTATCTTCTTCTTCTTCTCTGAACTCGATGCTTAGAAGCACTAGAGTTGCCTCTAGCGGAATCAGAATCATCATTAGAATTGTGATGCGAATCTGATTCGTCATGGTGTCGCTGATCATTGGGACGCCTTGCTGGTTGCTCTTGTCTCTCCGGGTTCTCTAGGAGATTGAGAACTCGCTCCATTTGCCTTTGGAGATTCTCTATAGCACGATCTCGCCTTAGGTTGTGCGCTTGCTCCAAAGTCAAGCCGCGTGGAACTTGTTCGTCACCCATGGTAAGTAGAAGATAACAACACAAAGGAATCACTCAAGATAAGTTCAAACCTTGAGCTCTGATACCAACTTGATGTGTGCGTGGGCGAGTGACTCCGAACAGAAACTTTCAGGACTGCGCGATTTCGGGAAAATGGGCAGTTCACCACCAAGGCTTAAAGGAAATTCCACCGGCCAAGGATAAAGAACTGTTTGATTCACCACCAACGATGTTGGATAAAGAATCGAGATAAAATTCAACTCACAAGAGGAATTGTCATTCATTCAACCACCCCCTTACAAATGAGAATATGTCTCATTATATAGATATTAGACTCAGAAAACAGGAACTACCCAAATAAATAAGACTGAAATAGCGGAACTACCCAAACAAACAATGGGAACTACCCAAACAAACAAGACTGAAATAACGGAACTACCCAAACAAACTCCAGGATTGAGGAAGTTACGCCCATGACTCAGCAATTCCAATCAGCAACAAACAAACTCCAGGATTGAGGAAGTTACGCCCATGACTCAGCAATTCCAATCAGCAACGAACAAACTCCAGGATTGAGGAAGTTACGCCCATGACTCAGCAATGCCAATCAGCAACGAATTTTGATATTGGTATCATCATTCCTTGTCCCATCGAAGTAAGTTGTAACCAAAGTTAGTTTTGGCATGAATAAGTACCGATAGTGTTTGTTTTGTCGAAGGAATCAGCTCAGGACTTAAGGATGGATCAGTAGTCTCGGATACTCCCGCATCACTAACTCTCATCCTATAGAGCTTTGGTTCCCTCGTATTTATAGAGGCCCCCTATAAACCCTAATGGATCTTGCCTTATTGGGTATTGGATCTCTATCCAATTACCCAAGCCTTTTGAATTAATGGGTCTCTACACAATAATCTCTTATTAGTAATTATTGGATCTCATCTTAGGATCCAATAATTTAGGGACTTAATGGATATCCAATAAAATAGGAGGTCTAGGGGATATCTCACATTCGAACCTCTACTCATCGCAACACCTACCATATGTGTGTGACCCTCTAGGCTCAATATCGAGCTGGTCGTAAGTCATACTTGTCAGAACTCCTTCTAACTTAGTGAATTATTATCTCTATAATAATTCACCAAATTCATCGATTGCGGACGTACTAGGCCATTACGGCGCAGCCCCCAGACGATACAGGGGAATCCAATCCTTTGGACCTATCTGTCCTCAGTTACCATGTACCTATAGTCCCTCATCCATTTAATATCCCAGAGACCCTATACCGGGCATGGTGCTGTCAGGCTCATACGGTCTCTCCTCAAGTCTTGCTCTTATCGGATTCTCCCGGAGAACTCTTTCTCTTAATCCGAATAACCTTGGCCAAGGATTTGTTCAAGCAAGAATACATGAGATATTCCTCTTATAATACCGAGAGCGGATGATCCTTTATTGACACTCAATAGCCTTAGTAAAGTTAGCTACCACTCCCAATAACTGGTTGTACTAGATCTGGAACTTTTCAAACCTAGAAGTCCGGTATCAAAGAGTAGAGTACTCATATAGGACATCCTTGGTGTCTCAAGTCTAAGGACCAGATATACTACTGGGACTATGGAATCGTTGTTTGACGTGAGATATCAATAACCATCCAGCATTCTGTAGGCGGATCAATCAGTGAACTCATTCCCCAATGAGCACCTGCACTGTACCCTTAGTATCCCCACACGAGTAGCTATGAGACTAGCCACCTCCATCATATGGACGGGTATATAGCACACCAGTCTATCCGGTTATCTCGATGTCCCTCTCGAGTAACCTATGACTAGGATTATTTAGAGTCTGTATTTAAAAGTGAATCGGTCTCATTATCATGATCTCATCACGATCCGATTCCCATTGCACAGATCCAAAGACATCATAATATATGCAATACGTAAGATAAAGTGATAAAATGCCTAATAATAAGCAAAGAAAAAGAGTGCATATCAAGTTACAAGTGCCATCACTTATGTGATTGGCTTGTAGGGCACATATGACTAGCAATCTCTCACTTAACCTAAAGCCAATCACCAACATGTCTGATCCCCATCAGACCTCTATGACGCTCAAAGATAATCTGAGCCAATGGCTTTATAAGTGGATCTGCAATATTATCTTCGGATGAAACTCTTTCCACTACTATATCTCTTTGGGCCACGATCTTTCTAATAAGCTAGAACCTCCTCAGAACACTTCTGATGAGACCCAGGTTCCCTTATTTGAGTAATCACCCCGTAGTTATCGCAATATAAGGGAATCAACTCTTTACTGCTCGACATGACTCCTAAATCTGTGATGAACTTCTTTATCCAGACTCCCTCCTTTACTGCCTCTACCGCAGCAATGTATTCTGCCTCTGTGGTCGAGTCAGCAGTAGTGTCTTGCTTGGAACTCTTCCAGCATACTGCTCCTCCATTCAGGATGAATACATACCCTGAATTAGACTTGCTATCATCGATATCAGACTGGAAGCTCGAGTCCGTGTAGCCCTCAACCCTGAGGCTACTACCTCTATATACTAGTAAAAGATCTTTAGTCCTTCTAAAGTACTTAAGGATACATTTTACTTCTTTCCAGTACTCGAAGCCTGGATCTGCTTGATATCTGCTCGTGACACTTAGAACATGCGCTATATCAGGCCTGGTACATAACATAGCATACTTGATAGATCCTATCACTGAGGCATATGGTATCGTATCTATATGTGTCCTTTCTTCAGAAGTCTTTGGGGACATACTCCTATAAAGTGATATTCCATGCCTCATTGGTATGAGACATCTCTTGGAATTTTTCATGCCAAACCTTTTGACAATGGTGTCTATGTAACTAGATTAGGACAAACCAAGCATCCTCTTGGATCGATCTCTATAGATCTGTATCCCCAATATGCAGGATGCTTCCCCTAAGTCCTTCATGGAGAAGTGCCTAGATAACCAAGTCTTTACTGTGGAGAGCATTCCTACATCATTCCCAATGATCAGGATGTCATCCACATATAATACCAAAAAGGTAATAGTGCTCCCACTTACATTCTTGTACACACAAGGCTCATCTTTATTCTTAACGAATTCATAAGATCTGATCACCTCATCAAATCTTATATTCTAACTTCGAGAAGCTTGCTTCAGTCCATAAATGGACCTAAGTAACCTGGACACCTTATTTGGGTTATCCCTGAACACGAATCTCTCAGGCTACATCATATACACCTCCTCCTCGAGGTTGCCATTGTGGAATGCGATTTTGACGTTCATTTGCCAAATCTCATAATCATAGTGTGCTGTAATAGCCAATAGAATTTGAATAGATTTTAGCATGGTTACAGGTGAGAAAGTTTCATCATAGTCAACACTTTGCCTCTAACGATACCTCTTTGCCACTAGCCTTGCTTTATAGGTCTCGACCTTTTCATCTACTCCAATCTTCTTTTTGAAGATCCACTTGCAGCCAATGGGTACAATACCATCAGGTGCATCAACTAGGTTCCAAACCTTATTGGAGTACATGGAATCCATTTCTGAATTCATGGCTTCTTGTCATTTCTCAAAGTCTATGCTCATAATAGCTTCATCGTAGGTCTGAGGATCAATATCTCTCCTCTGATATGTCCCACATATCTCTCAGGAGGATGAGATACTCTACCGGACCTACATAAAGTTGGAACTTGTGTGCTAGGTATCTGAACAGATTCTAGTTGTGGAATAGTGCTTGAGCTAGGTTCTCCAACCCCGCTCAACTCTATCGTGCTCCCACTATCTCTACCAAGAATGTGTTCCTTCTCAAGGAACACTGCTCTCTTGGCTATAAAGACCTTTTGGTCTTCAAGGTGATAAAAATAATACCCACAAGTTTCCTTGGGTATCCCACGAACTTGCACCATTCCGTCCTGGGTTCCAACTTGTCGGGGTTATATCTCTTGACGTGAGCAGGGAAGTCTCAAATCTTAACAACCTTAAGATCGGGCTTCTTCCCATTCCATATCTCATATGGAGTAGACATCACTGACTTAGTTAGAATTCTCTTCAAAAGGTAAGCTACGGTCTCTAGAGCATATCCCTAGAATGAGATGGATAGGTCAGCGAAACACATCATAGAATGCACCATATCTAACAGTGTGTGATTTCTCCTTTCTGATACACCATTAAGTTATGGTGTATAAGGAAGTGTCCATTGGGATAAAATTCCATGGTCTTTGAGGAACTGGGTGAACTCTGTACTCAAGTACTCACCTTCTCGATCTGATCGAAGGGTTTTAATACTCTTTCCTATCTCATTCTCCACTTCTCGTTTCCTCTTAGACTCACTTATACTCATGATATGTGGAGCTATATTTAGTATAAATAAACCATTATATACTGTTCCTCTCGTGATGATCTTAACATCTAATATTATTGAACAATCATTGTTCTCAAAAACTAATTTATATCCACTAACTATCAAACATGAAATGGAAATAATATTTTTGATAATAGAAGGAACATAATAGCATGCATCTAATATAATAATAGCTCCACCAGGCAGATGTAAGGTGACCTTGCCAACAGCCACTAGAGCAACCTTTGCTCCATTACCCATCTTAAGGTCCATCTCGCTTTTATTCAATCTCCTAGGTTCTGCTAGAACCTGCAACGAATTGCAGATATGATAAGCACTCCCAGTATCCAACATTCATGTGTTATCATAAGATTCTGACAAATGGAGATTGACTATAAATGTATCTGAAGCTTCTCCAAGCTTCTGTTTTGCCCTTTCTGTAAGGTACTCTTTACAGTTCCTCTTCCAGTGCCCATCTTTATCGCAATGGAAGCACTAGCCTTTGTCCTTTGTTGGGTCTTTCTTAGCAACCTTTGCCTTACCCATTTTGCCCTTGCCCTTCTTAAGGTACTTCTTAACCTTCTTTTTCTTTCTGGTCTCACCAGCACAAAGAAACAGCTTCTCTTTCTTGATGGTGCTCTCTGCTTCTTTCAACATATTGAGGAGCTCTAGGAGAGTCACCTCAAGTTTGTTCATATTAAAATTTATTATGAACTAAGAAAAGGAATCTGATAGGGATTGAAGCACAAGATCCACACACAGGTTATCCTCTAGGATCATTCCTAAACCTGTGAATTTCTCGATCCACTCAATCATTTTCAAGATATAGTTCTGAACCGGTGTCCCCTCAGTCATTCTGGCATGGAAAAGACTCTTTGATATCTCATATAACTGAGTTCTTCTCTATTCCTCAAACAATTTGTGGAGATGTAGGAGCATGGAATTAGCATCCATATTTTTATCCTGTCTCTGTAACTCAATAGTCATAAAGGCCAACATATAACACTGAGCAAGAGCGGAATCATCTATATACTTTACATAATGAGCGATCTCATCCTCGCTTTCCCCTTTGTCGGGCGTAGGGATCACTGTATCAAGGTCATATATGATTTTCTCTACCATGAGAACGATTCTTAGATTGCGAAGCCAATCCATATAATTTGGACTAGTGAGACGATTAATATCAAATATGCCACGTAAAGGATTTGAAAGCGACATTTTCTGAAATTAAAGATGTAGCAGAAATAAATAACAAGCAGACTTTGCAAAAATTAAATAATTAAGATAAGGACTTCTATCTTAATGTACTCCCACTAATTTTTTGCAAGGCACACAACACCCTTCGGTATGTAAATCGGAGACCCCCAGCGAATCTCTAGTGGGGATCGGGATCCAATCGGCGTCTTAACGTAACCTCAAGGGACTCAACCAATCACGTTAAGCCTGTAAAGATAGACAACTCTTGCCAATCATAACTTCTTGTGATTCCCATCCTGTTCAGCCTCCGAACCACCATGGCCTCGAGGGACTCGACTAACCATGATGTTTGATTAAGTCATCACCATCATTACAAGATGAGTCTGATTCGGTGATATACTCTCGATGGACTCGACCAAGCATATCATGTCCTCAGGTCACCGGTGACATCTCTATGTCGTAGATAAGATAGCGAAATGCGATATAGGTGAGTCTCGAGGGACTCGACCAACTCAACCTACACCAAGAATCGGTTCCTAGCTATAACGATGGAAGGCCACGTGGCTCAATCTAATTACCTCATGTTTACTAACTTAATATTATTAATAGATGGGATTTTTGATTTGATCTCCTAACAAAATGTGTCACACACATACATATTTAATATATATATAATAAGTGTATAACCAATTACACATCACATGACACCTAACCAATCACACATCACATGAGCAATCACATCTCAACGCATCTCCATGATGATCATGGACCTACATCCTAATGTGATCACATGAGCAATCACACCAGATGATCATGGCCCTAATGTGAGCCAAGCTAGTTGACCCAATCACTCACATCAAGATCTATGTGTGCTTCGACGCATCTCCATGCCCTGTGATTGTCCTTCTTGCTTCGTTGGTTTCGTCGGCATCTCAACGCATCTCCATGCGTCGGATCATCCGTCCTGACCTCGTGGGTCCTACTATCGCTTTCATGCTCCTGTTATGCCTCTTAGTGTAATAACAATAAATTACAAGCACGCAGGCCCGACAATAAATGAGAAAAATAGAGATTCGCAAACCTCAATAATAATAATCACATGTACATACATCACATCACAGGTCCATGATCATCTGTCCACATCATACATCACATGTATATATTATTTTATAGGACTACTAGATAAAAAAATAATAGTTAATTAAACTATTTAATTAATATATATATATATATTTTTGAAATCAGGGATATAGATAGAATTTTTTAAATTTTGAGGGGGCATTTTGGTCATTCGACCAGAAGGGATAAAATTAAAATTTCTAAAATTTTGAGGGGCGATTTGGTCATTTGACCAAAGGAGATAAAATTTGAATTTTATAAATTCTCAGGGGCAAACCTATCTTTTGCCCAGAAATCCCTAATCCTCTTACACTCTTGAGTTGCATTGTTGCCACCTAGCCGACGGCGGCGTCGAGGGGCCACACGGTCGCAAAGAGTAAGCAAGCGCGCTGCTGGCGCTGCCGCCATGGTGGCGCCCTCGCTCAAGCGCCACCACAGGCAAGACGCTGTAAGGGCCAAAGACTACCTCGGCGGTGCGGCGCGCTGCCCGCGCGTCGCAGCGTCGCCAGACGGGCAACCGCCCACGGCGACGCCACCATGCTGGCGCTTACTGCCGATAAGCGCGGCGCCCAAGCGGCACCGACCCTTGCGGATAGGCCGCCTACAAGCAGGCCGCCGGCGTAGGCAGCTTGCAGGCGCTGCCTACTTGCGGCCCATAGCCCGTCGGCCGTGCCATTTGCCTGACGCAGTTTCGATCGATCGCTGCCGCTCACACGGCCATGGCTGCAAACAGCCCTAGGCGTGGCTATTCTCATGAGCGCGCAGCAAGGCAGCAACGATTCACGCCCTTCCTCACCTTTTGCATCAATGATTTTGACGACAAGACCTGTTCTAAATCACAACACATGTAGTTTAAGATCCGATCTTCGCACGAATAATCTGGCTTTGATACCACTATTGGGAAATCCTTCTAGGGAGCGACATCTCATGCACAGCGGAAGAACAAAAACAAAACACCCCAGATTTCCCCTAGAAAGTTTTCGTCATCGTGCGAAGATCGATGCGTCAAAACAAATCCGCGAAAACTGTATATGTTAAAGAAAATACCTAGGGAGATCGTATATCCCTGAATCCCTACAGATCTGTAGGAAGGATAAAGGAGGTCAAGTGTCCTCCTCTCTAGCGGTATCCACACGGCAGGGACTGCAATGATGCACTTATCTAGGGAGAAGAGAACAAGAGGTGGCTTGTTAGAACCCTCCGCGGATTCTAAGCTTGGGGTTGATCTCTATAGGGGATCGGCCTCCTTGGAACTCTATAGGGGTTCCTTCCTCCAAGTTGCTGCACAAAGGCTGCTAAAGGATTGATCTATTCATTGATTAAAAGAGGATGAATACATGGTTATTTATAGGGCTTCTAAGCCCCAACTCCTAATAGGACTCTTACTCAAGACTCTTACTTCTAACCAACTTCTAATTAGGACTTCTTCTCTAGTAGGATTCCTAATTCTAATAGGACTTTTTCCCTAATAAGACTTCTACTTCTAATAGGACTCTTTTCCTAATAGGACTTCTACTTCTAATAGGACTCTTTTCCTAATAGGACTCCTACTTCTAATAGGACTCTTTTCCTAAGAAGTAACCTAACCCTAACCTAGCCGGCCTCTTCACCTCTTTAATAAGGGTCGACTAGATAGGATTTACATGAATGTCCTTATCAATGAAACTAAATTAGGTCTCTCATAGCTAGAGTCCTAACAGACCCGCCCTCTTCAAATCAGCCTTGTCCTCGAGGCTGACGTTCCATGAATTCTGGGAATTTGATCTTCAAGTCGTCGTAGTTCTCCCAAGTGGCATCTTCTGCTGGTAGGTTTGCCCACTGTATTAACACTTCAGTAGTAGGTCGTCGTCGTCGAGTCACGATTCATCGATCAATAATAGCACTAGGTTGGGTCTGGAGCTCTCCTTCGATAGTTATATTTGGTAGATGGCTTTGGGCTATCTCGTGTTGTCCCAACTTAAGCTTCAAACATGATACATGGAAGACTGGATGGATTCGGGAGCTGGCGGGTAAGTCCAATCTGTATGCTACTGCTCTGATGCGCTCCAAAATCTGGTAGGGTCCATCGAGCTGAGGTGAAAGCTTCATAGACGCTCTGGTTTGGATTGATGTTTGCTTGTATGGCTGGAGCCGTAGGAAGACCCAATCTCCTACTAAAAATTCTCTTTCGCCTCTGTGTTGATCATATTATTGTTTCATCCTTGCTTGTGCTGCAGTGAGATTATCTTTTAGCAACTTCAGCATTTTGTCTCCATCTTGTAGTTCCCTGTCGACTTGTTCTACTTTAGAGGTGCCCAACACAAATTTTGGAATTACAGGGGGGGTCGACCATATATGGCCTCATAGGGAGTATATTTTGTGGAGGAATGATAAGTTGTATTATACCACCACTCGGTCCAGGGAAGCCACTTTGTCCATTCTTTTGGTCGGTCACTGGTGAAGCATCTAAGGTATGTCTCCAAACACCTGTTCACCACTTCAGTTTGGCCGTCGGTTTGTGGGTGATATGTCATACTCATCTTTAATTTAGTGCATTACATCTGGAATAACTCTGTCCAAAATTTGCTCGTGAAGACCCTATCACGATCACTTATAATAGATCTCGGCATCCCATGTAATTTTACAATATTCTCCATAAATATTCGAGCAATACTAGAAATAGTGTAGGGCTTACGGATGGCACAAAAGTGAGCATACTTTATAAGGCGATCAACCACGACAAAAATTGTACCTTTTCCTTGTGATGAGGGAAGCCCTTCGATGAAATCCATTGGTATATCAGTCCATATTGATTCTGGGATGGGTAGAGGTTGTAACTTTTTGGGACTTGCCAATGTCTCACCTTTGTGTCGTTGACATATATCACATTGTGCTACAAATTCAGCAATAATATTTTTCATCCCTATCCAATAAAAATTTTGCTTAATTCTTTTATAGGTTCTAAGGAACTCGGAGTGCCCGGCCGCAAGTGTGGAATGCATCTCTTGAAGGATGGTTTTTATGCAAGTAGAATTTGGCACAAGCACAATGCGTCCTTTATATCGCAAGTCCTTTGAGTCCCAACTGTAATGAGCCATAGAGCTTGGTGCTTCCTTTAATTTTTTTTATGATTTTACTCGTTTCCAGATTATCTTGCCATTCCCTCCTAATATCCTCAAGGAAGTCGCTGGTCGGAAGTGAAACAGCCAAAAATTCAGCTTGCTCGGGTAGTCGTGAAAGCGCATCTGCAACAACATTATCTTTCCCTTTTTTGTAAGTTATTTCATAATCATATCCAAGAAGCTTTGTTACCTATTTTTGCTGCTTAAGTTGTACCAAAAAGCCACTGCATGCTTTGTGCAAAATTTTCTCCATTCGTTGTGTGCAAATTATCGTTACGTCGCCCCCACGTTTCCCGTACAATATTACCTATTTCCCCTTGTTGTAAAATTTCATAATTAATTTCAAAAAATTCCAGGAAACATCACCTAATGTCGTCAACCATTCGATGCCAAGCACGGCCTCATAATCATCGAGAGAGAGGAGGAAAAAATCTGTAATTATCTCTTGGTCCTGCAGCAATAGTTTCACCCGTGGGCACTTACGATCACACTTCAAAATTCATCCATCTGCAACTTTAACATCGAACCTGCTGCAATTCTCAATAGGTAAGGCCATCCGGACAGCAACCTTGCTGTTCATAAAATTATTAGTGCTTCCGGTGTCAATAAGAACGGTGATTGGTTGTTGCTTCAGAAATCCTCCCACTTTCATTATTTGCGGGTTCGCATAACCGGCAAGGGCATGCATCGTAATATCAATTGGCTGCTGTTCTTCATTCGTGACCTCTTCCTCATGCTCCTAGACCTCCTCCTTCATGTCTTCAAGAGGTTCAATCAATAGGAGGCGGCCCCTTTTGCAGCGATGATCGCGGTTCCACGGCTCGTCGCAATGCCAACAAAGACCCTTTACTGATCGATCACGTAGTTCTTCTCTTGTCAATTTTTTGGGCAGCGAAGGATGGCTGGGAACAGAAGGGGGTTTATATGTTGAGGTTCTAGGAGTGGTTCCCATCCTCCGAGAATCTTGGCTGAGTCGTTCTTCTTGTATTCGTGCAAAAGAAATCGCAGCCATCACGGTATGGGGCTGTCGTGCCTTAACTTCCCCTTTTATCTCTGGCTTGAGTCCTTCGATAAATATTCCTAACAATTGACAGTCAGTCCAATCACGAGCAAGGTAAGATAGCTTTTCAAACCTGGTTTGGTACTCTTGAATCATAGAGGTTTGTCAAATCTTTGCGAGTTGGCCGTTGATATTTTCATACTCCATAGGTCCGAAACGGTTCAGCAGTGCATTCTTAAATTGATTCCATGTCAGAGCCCCATGATTATATTCCAGCCAATTGTACCATTGAATAACATCTCCTTCAAAGTAGATGATAGCAATCTCCACCATAGCATTATCCGACGTTCGATAGTAGCGAAAGTAACGTTCTGCGCACGAAATCCACCCCGCTGGGTCTCCTTCTTCCTATCATGGGAAGTCCACCCTCATGCATGGCTGAAGCACATCTGAGGGCTGTCCCTCCTTCTCTGGGGTCCTTTCTAAATTCTCTCCTTGCTGTAGTTTGGTTGGACTCGATGGTTGTCCAATTCTGAATTCTGCAAACAAAGCGCGTAATTTGTCTTCCAAGCGCGATTCAAGCCGTGATTCAATCCGAGATTCCCATACTTCAAATTTGGCATCAATTGGATCTTGGGAAGCCATAGCATATGTCTGTAGATCAGAGATGCCCTTGTCTTTTTTCTGTTGATGGGTTAATGGCATGGGGTGGTGGAAGGTTCAGACAATAAATCGGTGATTGAAGGGTTCAGCTGTAATGGTTTACTATTTTGGGCTGTGGTTTTTGATGCTGTTAGGGTTATGAAAATAGGTTATGATGGCTGCATCTTGAGGCTAGAGGGATGCCCTAAAGACGTCTTGGTTTGTGGCAGCAAGGTGACTAGGGTTTGGTAGGTTATGGAGAAGAAAAAAGGACAACGGTGCAATACCAGATTTTTCACCGAAAAAATTCCAGCAGTAAAGATGTAATTTTTCCAGAAATTTTCAAAAGAGATTCAAGTAAAACTCAAAGGGGATCTACTGATAAGGAAGAGGTAATATTGTAAAAAAATTTGTAGGAAGAAACGACAGCAAGAGGTTTGGCAAAATTGAGAATCACGGAGAGGTATTATAGCAGATTTTTACGTCTAAAGTACAGTAGATTGGACATAAAAGATAAGTGGTTTTTATTGAGAATTTTTTAAAAAAACCAAAGGGAAAACCACTGTTAGGAAGTTTCAAAGCCGCCGTAAAAATTCCATAGAGATTTGGATAGAAAAAACGTAGTAGTAAGATCAAAAAGGCAGTGCTATGCGGCTGAAATTCTGCAGTGCGACTTTCGTTGTAGAGATGAAAACTTTACGATGAAAAGTTTATGCAGTAATTATAGGAACGAATTTTTTTGGATTTTTTGAATAAGGATAACTAAATTGCAGCAGCAGTGGGGTAGATAACTAGAACTTGTTGCAATTCACGGGAAGATCCAAGGATGATCTACGGTGGTGGAGATGACGGCGGAATTCAACGATGATCTTCTAAGCAATTGTGGGAATTGCTTTGCGCGGTTGTGGAGGGCTGGTGGATGGCTGTGGAAGGGCAGCGAGATGCCAAGAATGCTACTCTGATACCAAGTGTTAGAACCCTCCGCGGATTTTAAGCTTGGGGTTGATCTCTACAGGGGATCAGCCTCCTTGGAACTCTATAGGGGTTCCTTCCTCCAAGTTGCTGCACAAAGGCTGCTAAAGGATTGATCTATTCATTGATTAAAAGAGGATGAATACATGGTTATTTATAGAGCTTCTAAGCCCCAACTCCTAATAGGACTCTTACTCAAGACTCCTACTTCTAACCAACTTCTAATTATGACTCCTTCTCTAGTAGGATTCCTAATTCTAATAGGACTTTTTCCCTAATAGGATTTCTACTTCTAATAGGACTCTTTTCCTAATATGACTCCTACTTCTAATAGGACTCTTTTCCTAAGAAGTAACCTAACCCTAACCTAGCCGGCCTCTTCACCTCTTTAATAAGGGTCGACTAGATAGGATTTAGGATTTACATGAATGCCCTTATCAATGAAAATAAATTAGGACTCTCATAGCTAGAGTCCTAACATGGCTACCAAGAGAACTCTCAGCCTATAGAGTTTTGGTTCCCTCCTATTTATAAAGGCCCCCTGTAAACCCTAATGGATCTTGCCGTATTGGGTATTGGATCTCTATCCAATTGCCCAAACCTCTTGGATTAGTGTGTCTCTACCCAATAATCTCTTATTAGCAATTATTGGAACTCGTCTTAGAATCCAATAATTCAGGGGCTTAATGGATATCAAATAAGATAGGGGTACTAGCGGATATCTCATATACGAACCTCTACTCGTCGCACCTACCATATATGTGTGATCCTCTAGGCCCAATATCGAGCTGACCATGAGTTATACTTGTCAGAACTCTTTCTGACTTAGTGAATTATTATCTCTATAATAATTCACCCAACTCATCGACTACGGACGTACTAGGCCACTACGCCACAAAGATCGAGGCGATCATAGTGGGAATCCAATCCTTTGGACCTATCTGTCCTCAGTTACCATGTACCTATAATCCATCATCCATCTAATATCCCAGAGACCCTATACCGAGCATGGTACTGTAAGGCCCATACGATCTCTCCTCAAGTCTTGCTCTTATCACATTCTCTTGGAGAACTCATTCTCTCTCAATCCGAATAACCTTGGCCAAGGATTTGTTCAAGCAAGAATACATGAGATATTTCTATCATGATACCGAGAGCGGATGATCCTCTATTGATACTCAATAGCCCTCGTAAAGTTGGCTATCATTCCCAATAACCGACTGTACTAGATCTGGTTTCCAAACCTATAAGTTCAGTATCAAAGAGTAGAGTACTCATACAGGATATCATTGGTGTCTCAAGTCTAAGGACTAAATACACTATTGGAACTATGGAATCACTGTTTGACGTGAGGTATCAATAACCATCAAGCATTCCGTAGGCGAATCAATCAGTGAACTCATTCCCTAATGAGCACCTGCACTATACCCTTAGTGTCTCCATACGAGTAGTTATGAGACCAACCACCTCCATCATATGGACGAGTATACAGTACACCAGTCTATCCGGTTATCTCGATGTCCCTCTCGAGTAACCTATGACCAGGATTATTTAGGGTCTGTGTTTAAAGGTGAACCGGTCTCATTATCGTGATCTCATCACGATCTGATTCTCATTGGACAGATCTAATGAAATCACAATATATGCAACACGCAAGATAAAGTGATAAAATATTTAATAATAAACAAAGAGAAAGAGTGCATATCAAGTCACAAGTATCATCACTTATGTGATTGGCTTGCAGGGCACATATGACTAGCAATAGGTACATGATAACTGAGGGTAGATATGTCTAAATGATTGAATTCCCCTGTATCGTCTAGGGATTGTTGCGTAGTAACCTAGTACGTCCGCAACCGATGAGTCAAGTGAATTATTATGGAGATAATAATTCATTAAGTCAGAAGGAGTTCTGACAAGTATGACTCATGGCCAGCTCGATATTGAGCCTAGAGGGTCACACACATATAGTAGGTGTTGCGACAAGTAAAGATTCGGATATGAGATATCCGTCTTGAGCTCCTGTATTATTAGATCTCATGGAAGAGATCCAATAAAAGCTAGATTGAGTAGAGACCCATTAATCTAAGAGGCTTAGATAATTTGATGGAGATCCAATACCCAATAGGGCGGGATCCATTAGGGTTTACAGGGGACCTTTATAAATAGAAGGGAACCAAAGATCCATAGGCTGAGGGTCTTCTTGGTGGCCACCTCCTGTTCTCCTCTCCCCATAGAAGAGCATCATTGTAGTCTCTACTGTATAGATATCGCTAGAGAAGAGGACGCTTGACCTCCTTCATCCTCCCCCATGGGTCTACAGAAATCTCAGGGATAAACGATCTCCCTAGGCACTATCGTTTTTTTTACACACGCAATTTTCGGATTCGTAGATTTATTTTTTATGCATCGATCTTCGTACGACGATGAAATCTTTATAAAAATTTAAGATTTTTATTTTTTATTCTTCCGTTATGTATGAGATATTACTCCCTGATTTTCCATTTCCAATAAATGTTTCATGCAGCGCAATGTCAAATGAGTCAATCAATCATTTTAAAGAGCTCATGACCCTGGGACAGAGTGGCTACAGGCTGAGAGGACTGCCACCGTATTTATGTGGTCAGGTTTGATCCCACTGTCAGTCATCTGATTAAAAAGTTTAATCAGCAATTCCCACACCTTGTATTCCGGAACCTGCTATCATTGAAGTGTATGACACCTGATCACACGGTTGGTCAGCAAGTCGAAGACCCTTCTAGCAACTAAGATTCTTCCAGACTTTGAGTACATGTCAATAAGGGAGTTCCAGAGTAATAGGTATCCCTTGAAATCATGTTTAGTGATGTAGCAGTGTAACTCTTGCCCATGCTGAAGGTTTGCAACACGGGCACATAAGGCGAGGTATGTCACGACAGTTACATAGTTTGGTTGAACTCCTGATTGCACCATGTCTCGAATTATAAAAGAAGCTTCCTCTGCTTGGTCTGACAGGCCAAAGCCGGCAATCATTGTTTTCCATGTGACCAAACTCCTCATTTTGGCCATTTGAAACAAAAGGCAAGCATGCTCCGTGTCTTTACATCTATAGTACATTGTAATCAGTGCATTGCGGACGCTCTCAATTCCATCACCGCAGCAACGAGTCGCAAACCCATGAATCTCTTTCCCTAATTTTAAAGATCCAACATGAGAACAAGCACTCAGACCAACGACCAGCGTCACAAAGTCAACCTCAGACCCATGCATGGTCACCTCAGAGATCAATCTCAATGCTTCTCTAGGATTGCCCCTTTGCAAATGACCACTGACAATTGTGTTCCACGTAACGCTATTCACCTCTGAGCCCTCCGCTCTCATCTGTTCGAACAATTGGAATGCTTTCTCCCAGAGTCCCCACGATGCATACCCTGACACTATAGTATTCCATGACACCACATCTCGCTCCGGCATTTCGTCAAACAGCTTCCTCGCAAAACCTAAGGCGCCACACTTTACATACATTGCGATCAACGCGTTCTGGGAAAAATGTTCCACTCCATGCAGCTTTCATTAATTGAGCTGCAAGCCCTGAAGGACGGCCTGCTGGGAAGAGGAGCAAGAGAAGACGGATGAGGGAGAGTGGAGGACAAGGAGAGAGGAAGCAGGGGAGCGGAGATGGAGGGAGATGGCGGTGGTGGCTTCGGAGAGGTGGTCCTGGGTGTGTGTGTGTATATATATATATATATATATATATATATATATATATATATATATATATATATATATATATATATATATATATATATATATATATATATATATATATATATATATATATATATATATATTTGGATTGAAAGTTATATTTGGACTGAAAAGCCCCAATTAAGTTTTAGTAAAGTAGGACAAAAGTCATGGTTTAATTTCCAATTGAAATGGAATTAGAATTCTTTGCCTTAAATGTATAAATACACATTTATACATTGTGTCTTAAACCAAAATACAGTATATTTTGATTAAAAAATTACAGGATCCGAGAAAAAAAGAGATAATTAAATAATATATATGTAATTCTTTGCCTGATACAATTGTGTTTGCTTGCACTAATTGACATAGATATGATTATACAATTTGAGGGTTGAAAACAAATAGGAAACTAAGAAATAAAGTGTTGCCATTCCTTAATTAATGAAATTAAGAAAACAAATAAAAAATGAGTTAGCCACCCATTTTAATTTCAAAGTTGTTTTTTTGTAGTGAATCTTAACCAAGTCCTTATTCATCTTTTCACATTGTGGAGATTCATAAGATCTTAATAGATTGAAGGGATTGTATTTTCAAATGTCATATTTTCATGTTAGAGGGGATGTTGGAATTTAGTATCCAACGAAATATTTTCTACTAGCTTAAGATTATAGGTTTCTCACCCATCAAATGTTCAAAAGAGTAGGTTTGTGAACTAAGTGGTTGTGAATGGTGCACTTTTTGTTATCCTATTCATCCATTAGGCTTTATGTTACAAAAAGATGAGATGCTATTGGATTTGGTCATCGACAAGGATTTGAACTACATACAGAATTCACTATTGTGTTGTACTCCAATTAATGTTGGTGTCAATTCATCAACCGTTTGGTTTCCCAATTACGATTGTTGATTTGATCATCCTTATGTCATTATACGTAGCTCTTAAGTCAGTAAACCATGTGAATCTCTTTGTTTCCATTAAGTATTTTACTCATAGTGATAGTTATATCTGGATTTATTAAGGATTTTATATGATTAAAATTCTAATAAAACAATAAAAAATGATTGGAACAAATTAATTTTTCTATAGAAAGTAAATTATTTTGGCTACAACATTCGAGATAGTGTCTAATTCTTGGAGAATAATTGTGCCAATATGTTGTTAGGTTCATGCTCATACAACTTTTGAAAGAGAAGAGTTATCACCTTCAAATAGTTGAGGAAGAATGCACTCCAAAGAACAATAAGACATTTTAGAGAAACACAATGTTTTTATCCGTCTTACACATCTTTCTCCTTGTCATTATTTTCAACAAGCCAAAGCAAACAAAATATCATGTATCTATGACATTTTTATTATTCTTATTATGCTGGTTGACAAAGAGGCATTCAAAATCTCTAACAAACATTATGATGTAATGCAACAACATCCTTCAGGCTTGCATGTCGAATAAGCACCAAAGCGTGCGCATGGCCCGAAACAATCACCATCCGATTGGCATGGTACCCCGATATATATGCAAGTTTGTTTTGACTCCTTAATTGGTCTTTCTGTAAGTAAACATAATATTTAAGTAGCAATAAGAAGTTAGAGAACCATCGACAGCGTTTACATTGAATTCAAATAATAAAATAATAAAATATATATATATGTGACAAATGATCCTGATATATACCAGTGGATGTCGCAAGTATAACAAGAGATAAAACCAAGAGACCGACGATGAGAACAGAGAGCTTGGAAGCCATTTGTGATAGACCTGATGAAAAGAAAATTGAGAATAGAAGGTTGACGACTATAATATCAAGACTTTCGGAAGTAGCACTTACCTGGAGTTATCAAAATCTCTTTTTTTTTTTTTTTTTTTTGTTAGGTACGTGATGGTGTCGAGAAAGGCCATTAAATAGAACCTTTATGATCGCATGAGATTTGCTCTATGCTAGTTTTGGGTTCAGTCGATGAAAATTTACAAGTATTCATTGAGCATATTTAAAGTATGATATGCTAGAGATGATTCATTGAACCATAATTTGAAAAATAAAATATTTTATTTAGATTTACTCTCATGCAAGTATATCAAAAACAAATATAGCAATATATTTCGATTTAACTTAATCATAAGCTGTTCCATCGATAGTTGTTTTTGATTTATTCCATGGTACTTTTGTGAGTTTATTTAATATTCAATGAAATTATCTCGGCATATAATTTATAAGACCTGATACATTTAACCAAAGTTTCCAAAACAAAAGTCTCTTGTCCAAATTCACTCTTCGAAATCTATATCAAATGCAAATAAACCAATAGGTCTTATTTAGTGAATCGTAGGTTGATTTGAAAGATGTTGATATTGTTCCTATTATTGAACCTGTAATTGGAACGATATCAAAATATATAGCATACATGAAGGACTATTGGCTGCCGGTAAAACAATAGTACTGAAATCCATACCTTTTACATTAAAAAGTTATAGTCTTCCACCAAAAACAAGTTGCAACTTCTTCATTTATTTCATTGTCCCATAGACTGTTGACAAATATAGTTTGTCAATAATTCATATCCATTTATATGGCACAAACAAAGCTATGTGGTTTAACTAATTCTTCTAGTTTCATTTTCAAGCATAAAGAAGAATTCATAGCTGATCAATGTTACAGCTCAATTGCAAAATTGGAAATTATTGACAGTTCAAGAGAATGTTGATCTAGTCATTCACTTACGCTTGGAAGTTTCCGGATGGAATATGAATAGGCGAGATATAATTAGTTAAAATTAACTCACCTTATTCATTTGTTGTGATTTCTAATAATCTTGGTTGATGTGATCTTTAAATTTCTTGAAATATAATTTTTTTAGGAAAATTTTGAAGATAATGTAGCTTTCACCCAATATAAGATTCTTGTACTTAGGAGTAAGAAATGTCATGTGTATGTTGAAAGTGTTGTGTGCGACACAAGGAGTGTTGTGAATCCCAAAAATCAAGTTTGACTATAATGGTTTTGTTCTAATTTCTGGGATCAAATCATTATCTTTAGATAGCAATATCATGTTGCTGATATTGATTATCATCACATGTTATTTAAAAGATATGATAGATTATAAAAAATGTCTTTAACTTGTTAGGTGGATACAAATCGTGAAAGCCTGCAATGCATGATTCGTAAGTGTGTTGCATGATTCATGAAAACTAACGTATGCACTCCATTTCTATATTTCTAGTCTTTCATTGAAAGACTTGACAAAGCCATGATTCATGAAAACTAAATGTGAAACTGCCCTGTCATAGTGGCATGTTCAAAATTTCAAGCAACTCCTCACATTCAAGTAGTGCCCAATAACTACACTAAACCCCCACTAGGTTATGGATTGCTACCAAAACCATTTATAAGAGAATCTCATTTATACCAGGGGCCAATGTCTCTTTTAATCATCATCACACTTTTCTACATTTATAACTTAAGTAGGACCAATTATAGATTTTACTTACGAAAACATAAAAATAATAGATAAAAAAATAATTTTAACTTCCTAATTATATTTTCGATGATGATAGACGACGATGGGGCCACAGCAATTATGTCAATGCTAATGTAATTGTCAAACGATGCTGATGTAGATATAAAACGACGAAAGGGCAATTCAATATTTACATCGATGCTAATATAGATGGAAAGCGACAAAAGAGCGATGGACTATTACGAGCAGCATGCGACCTTCCTTTGTTGGACCTACAATGTATTTGTCCACAATGCTAACTTCCTCGTGGCTCATCATGTCCATCGGGTCACCAGTGTCACTTACCACTTTCTCGATGTTGGTTGTCACATTTCGGTACGTGGCAGATCCACCGCGTTTGCGCTTCTTGCTATCCCGATCCTGTTGCACTTCTTACTATCCTAATCCTTGCTATCTCCCCATTGTACTTGCACTTCTCTAGCTCTTTGCCCGTCTCTCCGGGACTCGGTGATACGGTGAAGAAGCCCATGGGTCCTCTACGGACAACCACTAAGCGGCAGCACAAGGCGGTTTAGGAGAGGCTGGAGGCCATCTTTCTCGGCTAGAGTCGGAGGATGGGGGTGCGGAGCAGACGATGATACGCGGAAGTGATGGCTTACGTGGTTAGCTTGCACCAAGGAACAACTGGAACCCTACCACTACTAGTTCGCGATCGGTGACTCGGGTGATCCGTAACTCGACGATGGTGATTAGCCTCGTAGCTACTCTAGAGCACGTCTCCAATTGCTGGAGCACCACCCAACTGCCCCTTTCCGCTGTTGCATCCTGCTCTCGGAGCTTGATAATGAACCACAATGCGATCATGAGGGCCACCCATGGTCGCAGGGCTGCGATCGTTTTCTGGTGTGAGCCAACCACACGGGCTGCCACTTTCACGTACCATCGTCCACTCCACAGCCCCATCCTCTTACTCCGGCCCCTAAAACACAAGAACGGCCAAAGAACACAAAGCAAGGAAAAGAAGAGATGAGATAGCACGAACCTGGGCCGCCATCAGACAACTACTCGGAGCAATTTATAGCTGGCAAGAAAGAACCCTAAACCTCGAGCACTCCGGGAGGCAAAAACCTGACCGAATCTCGCCACGGGGAGCTCGAAAGAGAGCTCTCGGTGAGGAGAAGCTCGATCCGGCAAGCAGCGGAGATGATTCCGACGAGTTAGAGATCGAAAACTTCAACGGATCGAAAGGGGGGGGGTGAGGAAGAAGAGCACGAGCATGACGCGTGCCTAGATGAGAGAGACGGCCACGTGGCACTCACAAGTCGTCACCAGCTGTCATTCGGCCGGAGCAGTTGCCTCGAACGTTGATCAAGCCGACGTGTCATGGTTCTGCAACTGGTGTTTTTTTTTTTGTGTGACGACGTATGGCGTGTTTTTTTGCACAGCTCTTAAAGCGGGATTGCCTCGTGATCGGGTGGTTCACAACTCCTGCATTCTGATGATCCGTGCGAGGGCACGGCACTCTGTAGCACTCATGGGTGTGGTGTATTTGCTGAAGGTATTAATTTATTAATAACAATTTAAACATATTAAATACAATTTCAATTATTAATTTTAGCTATTAATATTTAATGTAAATATTTCATAATAACGATTTAAAGATATTTTGATATGGATTATAATAAAAGAACGTACTTAAAGTGCAGCCACATTGGTTTTAAACAGTTTTACATCGGAAAAAAATAAGTGAAAGTCAATCCAAAAATATTATGACATTGACTTTAATTTGATTCGATCTCAGAAAATAATTCGATTCCGTTTAATTGAAAAAAGAGAGAAAACTGAAAATGATATTTATAAGTATTTTACATAGTGGAAATATTGTATGGTAAAAATTTGAAAATAAATAAACAAAATTGATGCTAGTTGGACAAGAAGCAAAGCATCAAAGAAAGCGTTCTTGGTTACCTCTAGAAGTTTAGGGACTCGGTTCCATCATTGGAAGTAGAGTTGTTCACAGCAGGAAGGTCAATATATCTGGACAATCAAAACAAGCAAGACTTCAATTAATTAGTAAAAAGTTGACAATTTGAGATGATGATTAACATAGATGAAAAACGAGGTAAAACATAGTTTTACCAAAGCACTAGAACTCATCAAAACAAAAAATTTCCTAGAAACATCTTATAGAACAATCAGATAGTCCGTGTCTCAACAATCAACACCTTTACTTTGCTGGCCCAACAATATGTGCCTTGGTTCTCTTCAAGCTTTTACATTTGCTAGTCACATCCAAAGGCTTATTTCGTCATTTTTAATTCAAAGCAAAACACTGAGAAGCTTTTAGTCCAATTCTGCTTGTCATTCCACTAACGGTGGCCAATTTCTTTAACATGTCCTGTAAAAATGGTTGAAAGCATCAATCAATCAATAATGTCATGACATACATATAAGACCATGATAAGGCTATCCGTTGCTGTAAAATAATGACAAATTTGAAAAAATCACAAGACCCTGATATAAATGACTAGCAAAATTCACTGAATATTTGAATTCCCACCTCTTCAATATGAACCCCTGCAAGATGAGGCTATCCATTGTTGAGTGCCACTATTTCTGTAGGTTGTCAGCTTGAGCCAGACAAGGAAGCATTATTGATTAGCCATTTTTACATAACCAGAACCAGATTACGAGGGAGTAACTGGTTTGCATTTCTACTGTAGAGACTCTAGGATCAGCCATTAACTAGCACTCAGCTGACAAACAAATTTATGTTCTTTAATCAAAGAGAATTAGTTGCAGCAATTTACTCGATAATACTGAGTCCAACCAGTAGTTTTCACTGCACTGCTTGTGAATCTGTGATGAGTTGTCTGTTATCGGTCAGTAAGCCAATGAGCAATCCTAAGGTTCAATATGTGCAAATGCTCACATGATGTATTGCCCATGTCAACCATTGATTTTGAAATCTTGGGCAGAGAGTACTTGCAAGAATTCTTCAACTCTAGTCTACATAGACAGGTCACTTAAAGAAGATGATATTTCACCTGAACCCTGTTACTCTCTCACACTTCAATGTCAACGACAAATCCCAAATCAAAATTTTCTATTGACCCAGGATCACTCATTTGCCCAGTTAATGTATCCAACA